>JAFMSR010000008.1:15876284-16266284 GCA_022818135.1 Saxidomus purpurata
AAAAAAAAAAAAAAAAAAAAAAAAAGAAAAAAAAAAAAAAAAAAAAAAAAAAAAAAAAAAAAAAAAAAAAAAAAAAAAAAAAAAAAAAAAAAAAAAAAAAAAAAAAAAAAAAAAAAAAAAAAAAAAAAAAAAAAAAAAAAAAAAAAAAAAAAAAAAAAAAAAAAAAAAAAAAAGGTTAGCTCAGTCGGAAGAGCGGTCGCTCTCACAACCCTGTAATCAAAGGGCCATGTGTTCGCATCCCGGGTATGATGCACATTTCTTTCTCACTCTGACTGCATTAAGATTAAACTTGACAGGAGTTTTGACTAAAAATATAGATACCAATCTCTTTCATGTGCTCCAAATTGTGCCGCCCTTTTTATAAAAGATAGTTCTTGTTCATAAATAATATGATAGTAGCTACTGCCACGTGCAAACTTTGAATTAAACGGTGTTTAAATTGCAGGTCATTTATTAGCGAGATGTACAATTCATGTTTGTTCTAAGGTAGACCCCTTGTCAAAGTATATATAGTCAGATAAAGTACATGGATACATTGTATATGTCGAACTCATGCGGCCTTACACGATTTTTAATTGTGGTAGATTCTCGGGTTTTAAGTTTACAATTACTTATTTTAGTTGGTTACACAACTGACAACATTAATTTGGCTTGGCATGGTGAACAACCTGTTATCTTTAAACATCGTGAAATGGCACAGTTTACATTGGATGTGAATGACATCGTTACAAAGGATACCGAGTTACCTTACTCTGGAAGTAAGTTACCTGTTGTTAGACCCTTCCATTGCGTGTAGATGTAGCAGTGTACAATTTTCTTAACATAAGTCGTGATAAACAGTTTTGAAATATTGGGGAAATATCAAAGACTACAATATACCTTACGATGGCACAAATTTGTAGAATTATTCTAAAGATCTTATAACATTTTCAACTTTTCAAATTGCAATACCAAAAAAACCCACTAATTATTAAATTTCTTTTTCATTTTTTAATAACTATAACCAGTCATAACTGACTGTTATGGCCATGCATATATACAATATGTATACACACAGGTCCGACAGGCGCAGAAAAGTTGAAAAGACAGCAAGTGGGAGAAATAGATGCATATACAAGGGAATTCTGGTACTAGATTAAGTAGAACCCCTTGGTTCTTTAACGTTACATGTGTATAATATTGATACACGCGAGACTACCTCAGTCTGTGTATCTTACCAGCTTTTCTCTTTATTTATTGGTGACACTTATAAACGTTTCTGAAATTCCAGTGGACCGGCCGGAAATTAAACCGGTCCCCGCACTGGAAGTCCTGAGAGTTAACATCTCGACCACCGCGCCACTCCATGAATATTAAAATTTTGTAATGTATATGGAAACAGCATCAAAGTAATAGATAAAAAATCTACCTAGAGGTTAATTATAGGAATATTGGAGCTGTCATTGAAAACATGTTTTATAGGTAACATACAACGTCTGTGTTCTGTCAGATTAATGCAGGTAAAAACCTGTGTACTTTATCTTCCTCAGCTGGAACATTTTCAACACTGAAAGCAGAACTTGTCCTGAACAGGAAAGTTGGCTTCTACTTTTTACAAGTCTTCGTGCCAAGCATTCTGCTTGTAGTACTTTCCTGGGTCTCGTTCTGGGTTGATGCGAACGCTGTACCAGCGCGTGTTTCCCTTGGAGTCACGTGTGTTCTCACTATGACAACGCAAAGTTCCGGTATACAACAGTCACTTCCGCCTGTATCCTATGCAAAAGCAATAGACATATGGATGTTTGTGTGTCTTCTTTTTGTCTTCGCAGCGTTACTGGAGTTTGCTTATGTCAATGTTCTTCAACGCCAGAAAGCAAAGATGCTAAACAAATCAAATATATACGAAATAAACGATGGTAACGATCAGGCAAGTGAAGATAAATAAACAAAGAAATTCAAGTAACGACTTATTCAAATATGAGGTTTACATCAAGAAACATATCGTTTTAACCCGAGTTCATTTAAACTAAAAATAAGCAGTTACATCGGAAGTTGACTTTGAAATAAAGGAAAGTTGACTATAGAATAAAGGTGCTTTATGCAAATACTACCAGTTTGAATACATCTGTTTTGTGTGCAAAGAAAGACAGCTGCTTTATTTCAAATGACACTAATACACTAGATATCAGTTTTGATTTAGATTAATAGAGTCTGTTTAAAATATATCGATATTTCCAAAAAGAAACTTGTGACAGAATGGGTGGACGATGCTTGGAAATAATTGATAAATAAAAACTTTATTTGGTCATTGCTGTTTCAGGGAGACATCCCAGCAAACCATGACGATACAAATAAGATTGAAACCTCGTGTACAGAATGTATGACTGTAAGTTATGTTACTCTATTTAGCTTTATAATACAAACTCAATTTGCTATAGATTGTAATGCTTGCATTAATTATAGCAATTTTTATGGGATTTGTTCGGTTTTCTTGAGTTGATTGTAATAGGTTCCAATTATATTTTAAAATTAAGTTCAGAAGCATATTGTATAAGGAACGTATATAAATATGCCACGTGGATCAAATATATAATTTAATGTTTAGTTTTAAAAGTTTAACTTTGATTTTAGAAAAGATTCAAGCGCACTGAGAGAGACGTACAGACAGCAGCAAAGAGAGTAGATATCATATCAAGAACTCTCTTCCCGCTGACCTTTGCATTGTTCCTTGTTATATTCTTCATAGTGGGTTGCCTGGCACCAGCGCCGATGTCCAAATACGACTGATCATGGTTTTTAACAGAACATCTCCAGAAATAATTCGTTTCGTTTATGATGCTCAGAAACAAAATGAAAACGATATCTTCATATATTGCAATGTTGCCATTACCAGGAAAATGTAAAATGTTCGGGATTGTTTGTATGTTTTGCTGTTCAATATAGTCTTTATTTACACATAATATGCAAATGATATAGATGACTGACTTGTTATTAAGGGGGGTCACTGCTGAAATTCAAACTAACAAGAAATTTTATTGACCCTGTTTTTTATGGAGACAAACATATTCCTAGTTAATTTCTGGAAAAAAAATGATGGGTCAAAGACTTAACTTTTTCGCAATATTAATCTTTAGTGATACACTATCAGATAAGGTGCTTAATGCAGAATTTGCTAGAATTTTCGTATGGTTAACGTTTATGTATGTGGTGTATGTTTCAGAATGGGTATCAGCTTTTAATCTCTTCTAATGTAGTATGTCATTCTTTAGGATGAAAAATTAGAGATAGTGGTATTTCTATCATCATCTGAATAAATATAACGCTCCTTATTATTACCCCACCCACTTTACTAAAATTCATTTTTTTCAATTTTTGATAAATCAATATTTCATGATAAAGGAATGACAAGGTTTTTCAGATATTTTTCCTACAGTTTGATTAAAACTTTTGTTTAAAGGTCCAATACTAACGAAAGCAAAAATTCAAATATACTTTAAAAAACACAAAAATAAGTTGTTTTTAATATAAAATGAAAGTTGGTATGTAGAAATTCTAATTAAACCACAGTACATGTACAATTATTTTTCTATGCATTATGAAGAAACTTAAAAAGACCTGGGGAGTCATTTTGTTGAATCACTGAGATTTCAACATAATACACATACTTTTCTTCGTGTTCCAAACACTTTCTGTAAATTTTAACCTGACAATCTTCATTATTTAGTGTCTTGCATAAGGTAATGTACTTGCCATTGAAATAACTGTCACTTCATTTTCGCTTAGTAGTGGACCTTTAAGAATGCAAAAATAAGAAATGGGGGTCAATGTGCATATAAGAAAGAAATTCAATAAAAACTGACAAAAAATGTGTTTTTTAGATTTCGACAAGCTTTGAGATATGACGACATAGGTCTGTAACAAAGAACTGTAAAAGGAACTAGTAATTAATGATTTTTTATATCCTAATAATACTTCTTGAAATAAAGTTTGAATTAAGTAAATATCTTAAACGGTTTTTGCGAAATGACTATTTTTGTACCCCCTACCCCCATTTTGGTATATGACCAAATTTGTCAATTTAGTCACAAAATATGAGGTCAAAATATTTTTTCTCAAAAATGTTCAATTTTTTACACTAAAATATTCCTATTGTGCCTAAGTTTACTACAACATAATTGTTTTTTACAGTTATTAACTCATTATTTTTAAAATATAACAAATGAAAATTTCCGGAAGTGCAAAAATCCAAAACCTCACCAGTGACCCCCCTTAAGGCCTTATTCTTTGTCTTTGCTCATGTAAATAATTTTGAAAACACGATGAGGAATATAGGTATACAATATACCGGATATATATTTTCTCTGAGAAAATTATAGACTATACATGTACCACACGGAATTTTGGTAACGGCCTTTGTAAATATAGCAATTGTAACTTTTTCGTATAATTTCAGCAGAATATTAAGTCATTCTATACTCTACATGCTACTTATCTTTATGCCATTCTAGTTTTCCTTGTGCAGACATATATTTCAACTGCTATACCGACAACGGAGGATGTATGCCAACATAAATTGGGGTTTGATAGGTTGAGATTGGCAGTTTTTACTACATAATATTTATAGTTACAATTGCAGGTGTGTAGTGACGACTAAAAGTGTTGCGAAAAAGTTTTTTAACTGAGTTGTATCGCTGTCAAGACTCACTTCAGTTAGAATAATGTCAAAGAGGGAGACAATGTGTCTATAGTTAGTTTAGACAATTCTGCTGTTTTCTATGCATAGCAATTTGTATGGTTAATTCTCATTTCTCAAGATAGAATAAGGGAATTTTTAAGCAATGCTATTACAATGTTTATTTCAGAAAACGTCTTATCTGTATGCATTTTCCTACGGAAACGTATATTGACCCCCTTTATATTTTTCCTACATTGTTTTAAGTTATCAAGATATTCGTGATTTATAATTATATAGGCTATAAAATACTTGTGACTAAATAATTTGTTGAAGTATATCATAAGAGAATGTAGGAAATATTTGTGCTGGTTATTTTTTGTAGATGAAGATTGTAAAGCTCATGAATTGCAGTTCGTGCAAATGAAATTTAAACTTTTTGAAAATAGGCTATCAAGTTAACTGGAAATAATAATAAGAATATCCAGCCAAAATAAAAGCGACAGTAAAAACAAAGATATATGTCTTCATCACTTTCTCTACCTTTAAGATTAGTTCAAGTACTTGTCAGCACAAATAAATCATAACATTCACAATGTAGATCCACTGCAATAAAGTTGGTAAAATGGAAATTAATTGTCGATCAAATCTTTTTGTTAGTTTGATTTAGCAACAAAAACACTACAGTACTGTAAATCTGAAACTTTGTATCTTCGTTCTTAGATGAACCGTTATATAGGGTGAAATTTATATAAAGACTCAAAATAATGATTTTTATTAACTTAATTTATATATAAAGACGGTCATTATACGTTTCCGTATTTTCCACTTTGCACGCTTTTCAAAATAAAGTCTTAAAAAGATATTATTCTGATATTGATTTTCAGTATGTTTCTTTTCTCTGTTTTGTCCCGAAAATATACAGTTGGTCTCAATGGGTATCCAATTTGCTATAAAAACTATTATGCAAATAACCCCTCTTATTTTTACACAAACTTAAGAGAAAAAAATGCGATACTCCAGGTTGCTGTATGTTGCTTAATAATGACTGCACAATTCATAAACAAATTGAAATGAAAAAAACAAATCTAGCTTTATATTTCATTTATGAAATTGAAACAAATTTGACAAAATGCCAATGGAGATGCTTTGTAAATCATATTGTATTCACGTGTCAAACAATCTTCAGAAAACAACAGTTACTGTGCATTTTTGTTTGAATGATTTTACCGTTATAAGAATGTACTTGTATACCAATTATAACAAAATAGGCTGGTTTGGTAAAATATATGGCAGCATCGAGATGGTGACTTACGACCCCTTTAAAACACCAAACAAATCCCTCCCCGTGGAAACAGAAGAGGGACATGATGTCCTTTATCGCTCACACGAGTACCGCTGCCAATATTGACAAGGTCACAGAGACAAACTTTGAACTGCTTTACTGCTATATAGTTCAATCAAGCAGACAGCAGTCTGAGAGTCTCATCAGCTTTAGTAAAACGAGAAAATACAGCACAAGATAGTTACTCAATATCAGAGAAATGCCATTTTTCCTGCAACTCAAAGTAGATACTGTTTTTCAATACAACCGCAAAACATCTTATTAATCAGTTCAAGGTTTTCTGGCAACAACTTGAATACGAAAGACAGGCATATGTCAACATTGTTGCAGAGTGAAAAGAACATTGTTCTATCATGAACCTATCAATAAATTTATGTTACTATATCAGTAAATTCCAAAAGATCATAGGACACTAAGAAAATGTAGAAAATATATTTAGGAGTTCAATATACATTTCCGTACATTATAGTTGCACAGAGCGTATTAACTTATCGATAATAATTGTAGAGAGCTATTTGCTTATACAGTTCGAAGCTGTTTAATGCATTTAAACATCTTACATGTATAGAGCTTTTAATTTAAGAGCTTTCTAATTTTTTTCTTCATTACGTATCATATTGTATAACCAGGAGATGGACGGTGGGTGTATATTAATCAAATACATGTGACGAATACAATATCGTATTCTTATTGCTAAAACGTGTGGAGAATTGTTTAGTATTATATGTGATGTAAATAGAAAACGAAATTCATTGCATAAAGTACTGTGTTTACCATTACACTTAATTACTCTATCTGTATATATCAGTATGATATTGGGTGCACATGTGATTTGTTTCATTGTTCATAACTTCTTGACATAAATCACA
This sequence comes from Saxidomus purpurata, assembly GCA_022818135.1. Taxonomy (NCBI): domain Eukaryota; kingdom Metazoa; phylum Mollusca; class Bivalvia; order Venerida; family Veneridae; genus Saxidomus; species Saxidomus purpurata. The sequence continues at coordinate 15,883,150 of JAFMSR010000008.1, forward strand.
CGAGACGAAAACTTGGAATTATATGAATACTTGAAGTGAGTAATGGTTCATATTTTCTACCGTTAAGTAACTCTATTTTACAAATTATTTCTTAAAAACAAACGGTAGTTAAAAGAAATAATAATGGAACCATTCACCCGCTGGGGTTAAAAATTGGTAAACGAGAGAGAGAAATACGGAATTATAAATATATATAGCATGCGAAAACCACAGTCAAGTAAAGAATTCGGAAGAAATATATAGGGAAGTTTTTACATTCAACTGAATTTTTCTAACCGTCAGTATTTTTAAGATTGCATGCAGCGCTCTTTTTAACTTGTAATCCAAACTTTTGGACGAAACCTTGCGAGAAGATACAGCCAAAATAGAATCCAGGTTTTTATTGACCACAAAGTGGTACTAAACCTGACCCAGTTACATTCGTCAAAATATCCTATATGTTTTAACCTTATTATTGTGTTTAGAATGTATATTTTGGAAAATCCTTTTGTATGTTGAATGCAAAAAATAGTCCCTGAAATATTCTCACCTGTCTATATTTTTTTACGAGTAACCACATATATCCAGTGTTACTGAATTTTGAAAACATTAATTTTATTTCAGTTTTATTATCATTACTGTATGGTTAGGGGCCTACAACCATAAATAACAACATAATTATATATGAACTTAAAATTAGTTTGAAGACAAACATAAATTGTCTGTGTCTCGATTACCTCAAGCAGGAAATTATGTTTAAAATGGAAAAACAAACTTTTGGAATAGGGAGCTACCGCTAGTATGCCTTGTTCAAACATTGATGACGGGTAAGACATTTTATTACAGAGAGCCCTTGTTGCTTTGACCAGGCGATACCTAACAGCTCAAACAGTAAAGCAGTTAGAACTATTTTAAAGCGAAAGAACGTTAGTCTGTTAATTTCAAGTCCTGAAATCGTTTGAGTAACCTTTTTTCTGAAATTAAGCGAACAAAATCATGATTAAAGTTATTTCAATTAAAACAAACAACAAGAACAACGACCTTATGTTTGAACAAACTGAGTTTTATCGAAACTCGTGCATTTTCCCGTAAATAACATATTTCAGACTGTTAACATATTAAAATGATATACCCTCACTCTCCTTTAACATTTAAACGGTCCATTTGTTTTTGTCTGGGTTATGCGGAGTTACTTTTAAATCTCTTTTAAAAGCTCCTTCATTCTATTATTATTTGCAGACGTTTACTGCCACAAGAAGTTGATCAAAGAAGATTATAATTAAAGTAGAAACTATGCAACAATGTTACTGCATTGTCGCCTCCGCAACAATGTTACTGCATTGTCGCCTCCTATCATTCAGATATAACATTTCCTCTCATGCATTTAATATTGAAAACAAAGATAAATCAAGATCTTGTTCTGTCATTAAACGCCTTTTGCGCGGCATTAAGCTTCAAGAAGATAATATAATATTTATTGAAATGGATAAACACGTGGACGTCGAGAACTTGAAATTGAATCATGGTTTCAGATCTCAATTGATTTTGGTAAAATATATAGTCTAGAACATAAGAATTACCTGAACATCAGAATATATATTGATCGATGAATCCGAGGACAAATGTATAAGGTACGGCAATAATCTGGCAACTTAAAAGTGGACGCCAGTTTAAAGTCATAACTGTACAAGGTAGATCTAGCTCAACATCTCTCTTTAACCTAAACGTTTTAAAGCACTAGGAACACTGGCACAGTCTACTAGTGGTTTTTAACACTGGTTGTTACAACTTGTTTATATGATGACAACTATAAAATAACAGCGCACACAATGCGTATGTCGCGCTAAAAAGAGTTTTTCTTCAGTTTTATGCTTTATTGTTATTCAAATTCAGTTAGTGGCAAACGTTATATAATAAAAGGCTTATTAGCCTACTGATGTGATTCATAGGCCGTTGCTACGCACTCATATGAGCCGACGCACGACGCTTGCAAATCAGGTATTCTAGATCATATTACTTTTGCAAGCACACGATTTAAAGCAAATAAAAAACAAGCTAACTGCAAATCTTAAAAGTATAAAAAGGAGACTATCTGTTTGAAATATTGTTTTCGATAATCAACTTACATGTAACAGTTTCTAAAAACAGCATAGTATTACATGTATTACGTCCGGCTTCATTTGTAATAAATATGCTGACTGATTGTGTGTGTTTGACATGTTAACGCAACCCTAGTGACAATATCCAGGTACATGTACGTATAATGGAATAACCTTGTTGCCATTTAAAATATAATTTTATTATCAAAGACGAAATCTCCTTATATTTTCTCCTAGGTACTGAGTTTGATGTATAATAATAATAATGATAATAATAATAATGATAATAAAATAGTAATAATAATAATAATAATAATAATAATAATAATGATAATAATAATACTATTAATAGTTATTTATGATTGTTTGCTGGAACTAAACAGATACATGGACATATTAAAACGACCGAAAAAGCACAAAATAGCAGAAAACATATTCAATACATAATAACTTAAGTTCTTATTCTTTATTACTATAAAAGTAGTAGTTTCAGGATAAGATATTCCAGTGACAATGGCAGCAACGGCAACTACTTCCCGTGATCTGAACGATACTTTATTGAATGGAATTTCATATCATGCACCATCTAAATATTTCATCAGTCAAAAACGTTCTTATAAGAATTTTACAGCGACGTGTAATAAATCGCAAGATAAGCATGATTACCGCGGAAGAATACTTTGTAAAGTTATTAGGCGTTGGTACCTTGCACTACTGAGATAATCAATGATTGACTGAAACAGCTCACAGAATACGTCTATAAAGCAAAGATTTCATTGTAAAATCTATACCTTTACAAATTGGAAATTTGCAAGAAGGGTTTTGCCCCGAGAGATTATTATAGCTTTAAAATTGATCGGGTCTCCATTTGAATTTACGTGCTGATGACAGATAACATTGCTGTTTGCATATAAAATTAAAGGCTAAACCTAGAGCAAAAGCTTCGCACAAAACAACCTTTGTATTACATTTGTACCATCAATTATATATTTTTGTAAGTTTCCGTGTATTTAACAATTTTCAAATTGAATACAATTACAGACGATATAAAACAATAACAACGCACAAAAGCTGGTAATATTATACTCGGACATGATTTTACTTCCTTAGCTTTTGATACAGGCAAGGAAATAATTACCCAAACCAATAGGGACATACATGTTTCACGAGTTTCTGCTTCTATGACTAATTTGTAAATCAACTGAATTGAGTAATAAATATGCGTGGATATTAAAAAGGTTTTAACAATGTCTAATGTTATGGAGTAATAAATGTTTTCAAAAAACTTTTTCACAGAATAACTTATTGTTTTCAAAAATTTTAGTTTTAGGTTTTTCCAAATGACGAAGAAATGGAAATATCAACTAATTTCAAACATCATCATTTTTCATTTGTTTGTATTTACTACTGCAGTAGTTGGACAGGAGTTAACAAGGTACGTGCACAACATCTTTCTTTAAATACATGAATAAAACTGGTGAAAATATCGTCAATCAGATGCTGTATCAAACCTTGGCTTCCATTCACGGTCTGGTTTGATTGTTTTACGTAGATAAATTGTATGAGCAATATGTCAAATAGTTTTCCATAAATGTACATTATAAGGTTTACAGCTAGACTAGTGCAACTTCATTCCATCTTATACCCTACTGAAACAGATCCACCCTAGTTATGTACAAAAAGGTAAACTTGTCTTTTTACTTTGTAATCTGTTGACTTGTCATTTATTTTCAGCCGAATAACCCCCACTGCTACCCATCCCTTCCGTTGGTAACTTTTGTTGTCTCTCTATCAGACAGTATCTTCAAAACCAATTATTTAATATGTTCTCTACTTCAAAGATACATTTTCATTCGATTTTATACGGGATTTATTAATCCACGACTATCATTTTATGAATGAATGTTATATGCATTTGTTTATTTTAGCCAATCAGCAGTCTTATACAAATATACGTATGAGTCAAGTGTTCTTGACAAAAAGCCTCGCTCTGAATCCAACCTTTTTGCCATACTGGAACATTAATGTACGCATTCTGCAGAAATATTCTCCGGCAGTAAGAAATTTGTCAAAATATAGATCTATAGTGACACTTGACTGAAGGAAGTTATAGTGTTTTAAATGTATAAACTAATCTATTCTTACCTTTGATCATTATTCATACTTAAGGCGACAAATAGCTTCATACTTGTTGGATCCTGCGAGATATGACTCTAATACTGTACCAGACTTTGATGAAGGTAGGTATCTGAACTTTATTCTTAAAAATAACATGTACATTTTATTTTTTCCTACATAAAAATGCAGCTCTGTGATTGTGTAAAAGCAATGAATGAATTACCATTTCCTAGTTTCAGTAATAAGGCCTAGCTTACGTCGTATTGACGATCCTGATGAATTTTGCAGATATTATTCTTGAGACAAACCCAATGTTATATTCTTTATTTTACTCTTCCTAAATATCTTACTCCGAACAGTTTTATGATTGTCTCGTGAAAGAAGGAATTACAAAATAGATTAAACATAATTATTGCGAATATCTATAATTATTTACAAATTTAATACACCGAATACAAAAAATATATAGGCAAAAGGGTTGACCCACAAGTTCATTCAACTCATAAACAGGTCGACCGTTAAGTGAAATATTTACAAATTCAACAGTAGCATTCTCAAAATACAAATACATCATTAGCATGAACATACCTATAGATTCAATGTGTTACAAAATCACTAATTTTGTTAAAATGCATTTTTTCATGCCCTAGAAATCTGCACATACATTTTTCTTCAATCCTATTTATTTCAAACGACTTGAGTTAAAAAAAGTTAAAATAAATATAGAAAAATAACTTACATTATCCACTTTCTTGACGAGTTCTGATCAAGTGCTCGCGCGAAAAGCAGAGGATGTGGATAACTTGACCAGCCTCGCCACTAACAAAATTCGAACCAGTTACTTCCGAGCATTTCGTCAAACGTATTGTCTCTACATCGTCTAAATCCTTGTAGTTTTATCTAAAAAGCAGAGATATTGTTTTGCAATTTCAGAATATCCCACAAATGTTACTATCCAAATCACCATACACGATATGCATTCCGTAAGCGAAGCTAAAATGGTAAGTAGCAGACTTTTTCACTATTATTTAAAACATGTCGCTGTTTTTTTTCCGTTTTTTTTTTGTTGTTGTTGTTTTTTTTTGGGGGGGGGCATTTTTGCGACTTTTGTGGTGTTAAGCTGGTTAGGAATAAAGAAATTGGAAATTTTCGTTCTTTTGCCAATGGCAATAGCCATTCGCCACTTATAAATTACAGAGTATATCCATTTTTTTAACTTTCAAAAAATACAAAGTAGTAAAAATGTGTCCTACTGGCCATAATTTTCTATAGGCAGTGGCATTACTTGCGATTCAGAAACTTTACTACATCGGCCGAATTCACACATTTTTATTTCCTTTTCGCTTGTACAATAGGTACACAGTGAAACCTGTCTTACGCAGTAAGTCATCAAAAGCGTACTATATGGGTCAAAAGCAAAACATATATAACAACTGGTTATAAAGTATTAAGGTTTATAAATTATACCTGCAGGTACCTGTATTTGCAGGTACATATTTTATATCTACAGATATAAGTTTATAAAATAAGTACAATTCTCTTTGACCTAGTAAAAAATAACCGTTTAACCTATCAAAGTTGTCGTTTTATACAATCATTGGTATTTGATGTATGGCGAGGTCCACGTTAGAAACATAAGGAAGAAATTGAAGCTGAATAGATTAAAATTTGAATGATCTTTCCATGATTAGAATCTTCATTTGTATTGTTAAACATTCGAAAGATCTTAATGTTCAATAAGATGAAAAACTTTATCTACAAATCAATCAATCAATCAATCATAGGTATTTTTATAGCGCGACACTTTATACAGTTATATTCTGTTGCGCTTCACAAAAAACTTTATCTACAAATCAATCAATCAATCAATCATAGGTATTTTTATAGCGCGACACTTTATACAGTTATATTCTGTTGCGCTTCACAAGATCCTATAATGTCAAAGTCATTTCCACAGTTTAAAACTATATACACATGAAACAGATAGATATCATCAATAATTTTATCATTATTTTCCCTATTATTTCTCGCATGTAACCTCGGTTTATTGGCTAAATGTACGTGCATGTAAATTTTTATACGTCAGCATACAATTAATACCTGCATATATATCTTATTTTACTTGCAAGTATACAATTTGTAAATAGAGGTATTTTTTTACGTGCAAGTTAATATTATATTACTAGTTGTTACATCTGTTGCCTTTGACCTAAATGGTCCGTCATATTCCGGACACTTAAAGATATGTGCCAAAAAATACAGGACTGGTGTATTTGACATAAAAAGTAGCCAGATTGGCTGCTTTAGGCAGTTACTGTTAAATCGCGGGTGGTGGCCACAAACACATGTTCAATTTTATTCTTCTGACTTATCAGTAGCATCAAATCATGACAAATGGAATGAATGGATAGAGATAAATGCCAGTTTCCATTCTATCACATGTAGGAGTACTCCATAGATGCCTATCTCCGTATGTGGTGGCGCGATGAACGCTTGGATTTCAGTAGGAATAGCAGCATTTCCAAACTTGAACTCGACTCCAAAAAACTAGAAACTGTTTGGCAGCCAGATATTTTCTTTGAGAATGAGAAGACAGCATATGTTCATACGGTGACGACCACAAATAAACTGATGCATGTAATGACGAATGGAACTGTAATATACAGCATTAGGTACACATGTTCTTTGAGCTTATAAAAACACTATGAGAGGGAGATGGGAGCATATCATCGCCCGTTTTTCAATCCCCCTGTCCGTACGAATACCTCTTGTCTAGAGCATTAGTCAAAAAGTATTGAAGGGATTGAGGTCACACTTTATACATTGATAATGGTCATTGAGAGAAAGTGCAATTCCAATCTCATTTTTTAATCATCCTTCTTTATGTAAAATGCTTGTCTGGGAAACAAATCTCGAAAATTATCGAGTTGATACTTCATACATTGTTAGAAAGTCATTGCGAGAACGTGAACAACTACAATTTATCCCGTTTTTTAATTATTTTCTTTTATGTTATATACTTGTCTGTGACAAAAATAATTTACATGATATTACACATAGTGATAGAAGATATTGAGAGGAAGTACAGTTACCTAAAACTCTACTTCTCTTGAATTGTGTCCTTTAACATTATGAAATGATATTTTTCTGGAATGTGAGTCCAAAAACTATTTAAAATAAAGTGTTAACTATACATTACACTCATGATAGACGGCCTTTGGGAGAAAGCGCTGTATTCTAGAACAATTACTCAAGCTTTACCCAATTACTTCCCTTTACTTTGTGAAATTATGCGAGTCTGGTTTATTACTCAACAAAATAGCTGTAACAATTTAAATCAATTGAAACTTGTTAAGTTTAATCAGCAAGAACAGAACTGTAATGCACCCACGGTATTACCGATGCTCTTGTCATTTATTTAGAGGACTTTAGGTTTTGCTTATTGGTCCATATACTGTAACAGTTAATAAAACTGTAAAACGATGATCTTTTATTATAATGTAAGTCACATTTCGTTAATTTGTAAGTCACATTTCATTAATTTGTAAGTTACATTTCGATTGCTTCTGTCGAATAACGCATTCGTTTATACAACGATTATATTTCTATTTCAGATTGTCACTGTCTCTAACGTGCACTATGTTGTTACATTATTATCCATTTGACAGTCAACGTTGTCCTTTATATGTACAAAGTTGTAAGTTACATTGAAATGGTTGCTCTTTTACGTTATAATTAAACTTTTAAACTTATTTATGTCTTGTTATTACACCAAATTTACATACATCCTGTAACCGTCTAATATGTTAGTCAGCGACGGCCAAAGCAGGTATAAAACCTTGTGAAATTAGTTCAATATTGCAATTAAATGCATCCATAGTCGGTAGTTTTTATTGTCCAAAAATGTATTTCAAGGTCACAATTACGATTTTCAGTTGGGTACACAATTGACAACATTGATTTGGCTTGGCACGGTGAAGAACCTATTATTTTTGAAAATCGAGAAATGCCACAGTTTACATTGGATGTGAATGAGATCGTAACAAGGGATGCTGAGTTACCTTACTCTGGAAGTAAGTTACCTACTATGAATCCTTCCATATGCCATATCTGAAACCTTAAAACAACTTTCCGCGAATTTATTGGTTTACACACTTCTAGCTTTGAAACTGCGGAATATAAATTGCTACAAAGTACCTTATGGTGGTACAAATAGGTTACTCTTATTGATAAGAACTATAAAGTAGTAATTACAATGTACCATTAAACACGTATGTATTTCTGTATACAAGGGAAATTTTCTGAGATAGGATAAGGCGCTATCAATGCAGTTTAATAGCCCTCACTTCTCTGGTAAACAATTCAAATTTGATTCATTAAATATTCGGGTAAAATTAATTTCTTGCATACAGAAGTTTTAAAACTTTTCCGTCATTTTATACCTTCAAGTTTGTAAATACTGATTTCCATATGATATAGATTTAGGAAACCTAAAAATAATGTAATGAAATAAAATCCAATACGAAATCATTGGTATTGTATCCTAACCCTGAAAAAATCTGTTTACATTTATTGAATATTTTGTCGTCTTCGAAACAGATCAATGTCATAATATAGACCGACTTGGATGTGTGTGTACATGATTGTGTGTGTGTGTTTTTTGTTTGTGTGGGGCGTGTGCCGCGTGTGTGTGTGTTGGTGGTGTGCACTCTGGGTGATGTGGGGTTCGTTTTGGGGAGGCGCTTTTTGGTACTGGCTTCCCTTTTTGATTTTTTTTTTTTTTGGAAAATTCCGTTTCTATTCTTTATACATGAAATTCAAGCTGAAATTCCGAAAAAATAATCGGAAAACTTTCATCCATAATATCTATATTTAGATCAGACTTTTCAAGCAGATTAATGCGCAAGTGCGTTTATGTACAATAATGATTATTGTTTGTTTAATTAATTTACATTAGTTTCAAAATCAGGCGTCAAAACTATATTTTAACATCAAACTTATTGTACATGAAAATATTTTTTTGAAAGTTTTACTTTGACTTTATCATACTATAATTAATTAGCTTATAGTTGCTGTTGGGCACAATCAAATTATGTTGCAAACTGTAAGGAAATTGACTATCTCAAAATAATCACCTTCAAAAAACCATAGATATGACATGGATCATATACTAGTTACTAGTCTGTGTTCTGTCAGATGTACATGCACACAACAGATTTACTGTGGGAATGCAGGTACAAGTCTGTGCATTCTTTCTTCCTCAGTTGGAACCATTTCTATACTGAAATAGGGAACGTCTCAACTGCCTTATTTGATGTTGCAACTTTACGTGCAGTCGTAACAGCATTGTTTGTGACGGTTTCGTCATTACATATGGTGGCGTCAACATTACGTGACGTAGTTTCACCTTTATATGTGGCACATTTATTTATACATGAGACGACACTTCTCATACACGTGACGATTTCATTATTATATGTGACAAAATTGTCATTCCGTGTGGTGGAGTCAGTATTACGTTTGGTAGTTTCATCCTGATATATGTACATGTATGTGATATTTATATTGATACTTGTGATGAAACCATTAATACATGTGCCAGTTTTATTATTGTATATGATAGAAAAGTCATTGGAGTCAACGTTACCTTGATACTAGTATGTGACCACACAATCAATACCTTTATATGCTACAGAATCGTCATTCCATTTCTCAATGAATTCATCGCCTGTATTACAGGTGTCATCACATGTACATGTGTATGTATAAATGAGTCACATGTCAAGGTACAAACTACCACACGTAATGTTGACTCACCCCGAAATGAATGACAATTCGGTAACATATAATGATGAAACTGTCACATGTATTAGTGGTCACAGATCAGGGTGAATCTAACACACGTTGTGTTGACTCCACCTCATAAAATGACTATTCTGACACATATTATGATCAAACTGGTACATGTATAAGAAGTTTCGTCGTATGTATAAATAAAAGTGTCACAGATCAAGCTGAAAGTGTCACAATGTAATGCTGCTACGAATGCATGTCAGTTAGGCAGTTGTTGCGTTCCATACTGAAAGAGTATCAGACAATAGCTCTTTTAAGAATGTGTCTACTGGTTCTTTAACGTGCCCGGTGAGAAGCACCCAAACACGCGAGACTACCTCCGAGTTTCTAACAAGTGTATCTCTAGATGGGTGGTAAACACTGAAATGTGTTTCTGAAAATTCTTGTGCACCGGCCGGGAATCGAACTGGTCCTCCGGATTGGTAGTCCAGAGCGTTAACCACTCGACCACCGCGCCACCCCCCTGATTATAAACATGTTGTTAAACATACTGTAATTTATCAGTTAACAGCTTCAAACTAATAGATAACACATTTATCTAGAGGTAAGTTAAGAAAAATATATATTTATAATGGAAAGCATATGTTAATAGTTTCACAGAACGTTTGTGTTCTGTCAGATGCTAATGTACATTGTAGGATTGCTGGGGAAGCAGGTAAAACCTGTGTATTTTTTTCTTCCTCAGCTGGAACATTTTCAACACTGAAAGCAGAACTTGTCCTCAACAGAAAAGTTGGTTTCTACTTTTTACAAGTCTTCGTGCCAAGTATTCTTCTTGTAGTACTTTCTTGGGTCTCGTTCTGGGTTGATCCGAATGCTGTTCCAGCGCGTGTTTCCCTTGGAGTCACGTGTGTTCTCACTATGACAACGCAAAGTTCCGGTATACGACAGTCACTTCCGCCGGTGTCCTATGTAAAAGCAATAGACATATGGATGTTTGTGTGTCTTCTTTTTGTCTTCGCTGCGTTACTGGAGTTTGCTTACGTCAATGTTCTTCAACGCAAGAAAACAAAATCGAAAATATACGAAATAAACGATGGTAATGATCAGGTTAGTGAAAATAGATGAACAAAGAAATTCGATGTTTTTTCATTGTTTTTCATCAAAGAACATTTTGTTTAAACATGAGTACATTTAATAGTAATTAACAGTCAAAAGCCACGTGATGCATCGAAAGTGAACATTTGAATATAGGAAGTGGTTGCTTTATACAAATATACTGGTCGGGATACGTCGGTTTTGGCTGCTTAAGGCAGGCTGCTGCTTTATCTAAAGTGACCACTGGCACTTACATACCTTATTCAGTAATCAATTTTGAATTAGAATAAATAGCTTTTTAAAATATATCGATATTTTCAAAAACGAAACCTGTTGCAGACGTCTCTTAAAAGAATAAGCAGACAATGCTTGGGAAAAAGTCTTTATGTTTTTATTAACTGATAAATCAAACTTATATTGGCTATTGCTGTTTCAGGGAGACATTCCTGAAAACCATGACGATGCTAATAAGAATAAACCCTCGTGTATAGAACGTCTGACTGTAAGTTTCGTTTTTCATACAGATCCACTTCGATATAGATTGTAATGCTTGCATTATTTTTATCTGAATTGTTCTGAGTTCTTAAGTTGATTGTACTTGATTCGAATTTAATCTCAAATTAAGTTGAGATGCATTTTGTCATAGTGAAGGAAATGTGTGATTTAATGTTTATAAAAGTGAAAACTTTGATTTTAGAAACGATTCAAGCGCACTGAGGGTGACGTACAGACAGCAGCAAAGAGAGTAGATATCATATCAAGAACTCTCTTCCCGCTGACCTTTGCATTGTTCCTTGTTATATTCTTCATAGTGTGTTGCCTGGCACCAGCGCCGAAATCCGAATACAACTGATCATGTTTTTTAACAGAACATCGCCGAATACAGAAATAATTCGTTTATTATTCTCAGAAACAAAAATAGTATCTTCATATATTGCAATGTTGCCATTACCAGAAAAATGTAAAATGTTCGGGATTGTTTGTATGTTTTACGGTCCAATCCAGTCTTAGACTATTTTTTTACACTAATTGTGCAAATGATCTAGATGAATATCTTGTAATTAAGGCTTTGTTCATGTAATTGATTTTAAAAACACGTGGAGGAATATAGATATACAGTGCATATGTATTTTCTCTTAAAAAATATGATAAAAGTATATAATACAATACCAAACCGAATTTTGGTTACGACTTAAATATAGCAATTGTAACTTTTTCGTTTAATTTTCAGCAGCTTTTGTATTCATTCTATACTCTACATACGTCTTAGCTTAATGCAAGTGTAGTTGTCCCTGTGCAGGCAAATATTTGAAACTACTTTAGAAAAAGTAAAGTGTTAAAATACTTAAACGAAACACCGCTCAAATAACAGAGGCTGATACATGGAGTGGCAGTGTTGAAACATTTAGGGTTCATATGCATACAATTTTAACGAGGGATGACAGGTTATCTTGGGACGATTGGTGTTTTTTAATAGTGTGTAGTGACGTCTAATTGGTTTGCAAAAAAGGTTCTTTCAACATAGAAACGTTTTGTTACTGTTTATTTCAGAAAACGTCTTATCTGTATGCATTTTCCACCTAGGACGCTTATCAGAATAAAATCTTTGTATTAACCTGATACTGATATTCAGTATGATTTTTCTGTTTTTCTTCTCTGTTTTGTCTCAAAGAAGATCTTGTGTGTCTCAATTGGTTATTCATTTGCTATAGAAACTAAGAAACGTTTTAGACGAAGCGTCTGTGAAATCTCAAGTTGCGATATGTTTTGTTTAATAATGACTGCACAATTCACATGAATACAACATTGGACAAATAAATAGAAATGAAAAAGAAATTTAGCGTTATATTTCATTTAAGTCGGCCAGAAATAGACAAAGGTTTGTAAATTATATAACATTCTCAGGTCAAACTGTCTCTAGAATACACTAGTTACTGTACATTACTGTTTGAATGAGTTGACCGTTATAAGTATGTACATGTATACAAATAATAAGGAAATAAGCAGGTTTGGTAATAAAACTGAAATGTACCCAGCATGGAAATGCTGATTTACTCCCCCGTAAAAAACACACCAAAATATCCTTCCCGTGGAAAAAGAAAGGTCATGATGCCCTTGTCGCTCACACGTGTATACTTATGTATCTGCTGCTCATAATGACAAGGGGTTAGAGTCAAGGTGACAGTCATAGAGACCCAAACCTTTAACATATAGAAAATGTCACATGATATCATATTTCAACAAACCTGGTGTATGACCACTACACACTGTTACAAATTAAAAACCTAAACATTAGGCCCTGCTTTTTCTATCTACAGGAATTTTGAAGTTGTTCTTGTATACAAGTCTATGCAAAAATTAAAATTTTGTTGCCTCTGAATGAAATGTCATTCTTTGAACAATGTTGGTTGAGCATTCCTGTAAAGTTTGGTTAAACTTGTGTGAATGGTTATAGGAGATATGTCGTCTGAAGCAAACTGCAGACGACTGACACCCACGGATCTTTATATAACATCATGAGTATGTTCAGGTTGGCTAAAACAGACGAACAGTTGAAGATGGAACAAGCAGACTTATTTCAAGGCATCGTTTTAACATGGACTAGTTTATATAAAGTAAACATAAACTAATACGCAACGCTCTCAATTAACCGATCATTTATGACAGAAAAGTGTATAATGGGGTTAAACACCTCCCATGACTGATAACCGAATTAAACTGTTGTCTTTTTTATTGCAAAGCGAACATCATGCATAAGTGTTTACGGACCCATCACATATTGTGTAACCAATATGCTCTGTCCACTAGAGCAGAAATGTTCTTAGAAAGTTCAATACATTTCAGAGAATTCCTACTCATTTCTATATTACATCCTGTTTCGATCATAAAATATATCTTACGTGAATGTAATATATCTAGTCGAGATTTATAAATACTAGGTAAAAGCTTAAAGTTTATAATCAAAGGGCTCGTAAGCAAACCAACTTACATAAATAGAACATCTGAATAAATTTTTAAAACAAGCTACACTTCACAGTTTAATACAAGTCTTTATTTATTACACAGTAAGTATTTAATATCATTTTCCCCTACTTACCCTCTGCAAGATTACCTGTCGCGAGTTTTACCTGTTAAAGCAAAAGAGGAAGTTAATTATTACATTTCACTTTAAAACGAGGATTTACTACATGAGGTAAGTTTATTGTTACAAAAATTTAACTTTAATAATGAATAGGATTGATTTTAATGCACAGTCATAATATATTTCTGTTGATTTTCTGATTTTAAAATTTTTGATGTAGATTCTTAAATACTTACAACTGTAGTTTAAGGGTGTCTATTTTATATAAAAGTATGTATAGGAAAAATAAACTTGTTTAAACGAGATTAATATCTCGCGGTAATTTGAGACAAGTACTTATTCACCCGCTTCATGGAACTGACTAGTCCATTTAGTTCACTGTTTACAATGAATAGCGAACAGTTACACAGACAAAAAGCAACAAAGTCAAGCACTAACAAAAACAACCAAATTTAAAGCTTTGAAACATTTAAATAAACATTAGGCTTTTTTGTTAAAGTTTTAAAGGTTTATATTCGTTTTACACCTTTTGATAATTATTTAGCTACGTTTTGGTTACTCATGACCTTCAAAAGTTATAGACATCTGAATGAGCTCTCAGGGCCTATAACATCGGTACACAGTCACAAGTGTATAAAAACTGATCATTTTCAGTATTTGATGTCACCTTTACTGTTATATACTTTATCTAATGGCCTCTCTCTTGGGGGTGACGGACATAACCATTTGAATGTTTTCTTTTAATTTTTGTCATTAATCCGGGTAATATGTACATAAAAATGTGAAAAACAGTGAACATTTCTATTGGCAAAATGGTTAATTATAGACATGACATGTGTGTCTTTCTCGTTGGCTGCGTAGATCAGGATCAAACTCGAGACTCCGCCTCTCGTGTGATCCGGACTACACAGCCAACTCAAAAGATACAACGCCGCAGATCAACCGACTGTTATAATATTCCGTATATAGCATGTTTTATCCCTACTGATACAAACCATGACTTCAGAAAAACATAGTTATACAAAAGTCAATAAACTTATTTGATATAATAAATGGTGTTAGTAATGTTTTGGCAAAATGAAAGGAAGTTCAAAACGATTTTTCTGTATCGGCGTTTTGATGATCAAACAATTTATTTCTGACTTTCATGGCATGTCAGATGTGTAAATCTAATGCGGAGGGATATGAACGTGTAAATTCTCTATAAATCTCCAACCTTATTTATTTGATATTTATTCCATGCTATCTAACAAAAACGTATGCACCTATCGTCCGTAGGAAAGTAATGTTATCAAATCAGATATTGCTACACGTTACTGATATCACTACAACATAGTATACGATTTACCCAATCTTCATGTGAATATAAAGGCTAATCAAATAAGATAATAACCTACAAACATGTGAACTAAATTCAATCTTAAATTCAACAAATGCTTTATTTTATTTGAACAGCGATGTACCGTTATCGTTTGAAGTAGCAATGTGTTCATGTACTGCGTAATATCCAAAGCTAATTATGGCTGAAGCGAAAATACAAAATACACATAATAAAACCACCGGGGTGTCCAGGAAAAGTAACTGTATTCCTGAAGATGCAAATGACAGTTCGGAAAGTTCCCAGCAACTGATTGAACGTCTTGAGTATGTAATCAGCCTAGTTGGACCAGCGAAAGATGAAATAAATTTGCTTCAACAGAGCGCGTCTAATCATCAGGTATGTCTGTTGCCTTACCTTGTAATGTTACATAACACAAAATTATCTGTACAATCATATTTCTTATGGATAGAATTTAATATATCTGAAGATGTAGTAGGAAAACGCTAAGTTGACACTGATCCGTCTGGAAAATGGCTAGTGAGATTTTGTTGAATATATCTATGATTGTTTATTGCGCATATTTCAGTCCACTGTAGTTTTAGGTCAAGTTATGGCTGTTTGGTATTTCAAGACATATTTCAAATTGCATTGTCAAGAGTATGATGTCTAGTTTTATTAGTTTCCGATGGCCACTTTTGTTTCTATACTCCAATCAAAGAATGATAATGTGGGTTATATAATTTATAAGAAATTGCTAGTAGAGCCAGGCTGGCACAGTGGTAGCGCGTTCACCTCAGAATCGGAGGGCACCCGGTTCGATCCTCACCAGTGTCACGGCGGTTGTGTCCTTAAGAAAGACACATATATTTCCACATTGTCTCTATCTTCGACATTGATTTCATCTGGAATAAGTCGCCTGAGGGATTAATCTAAGTTGCAAGAACTTGGTTCACAATCGAAAATAAATAAAATTGTATATAATTGAAATTTATATTTTGTCCCAACGCGTCATATCGCACACTGTCTCGTCCTATCACCCATATCCTTACAACTTTAGGTTAAGCTTGGTAAATTGGTAGCTCATATTCGGTGAAAGACTTAATATACATGTGTGGTCAATGAAGTAAAGTTGTACGCGCTTAGGGCACATTAATAGGCATACTCTCATATCATCATCTTTTTTTAAAGAACTTAACTAATTACGCCTAAAGAATTATGTTTACAACCACACTTAGTTAACAGAGGTCAAATGGAGCGGCCATTAGTATAAACGTGTCCGCTTAATATCAATTAACCATATACATCTTGAGCAGAACATAATTCGTCTCAAAGCATGTACCAAGGTATAAGCGATCGGATTCTCCTAGATTATTTATAAGAAGCTTAAAAGCATATTTGCCCTGCGATGTTGAAGGTCAACTGTTTGCAAAATATTAATCCAGTTACACATTCCGGGCGATAAGCAAAGTTTAACGTATTATGATTCAGCCTTTTGTAAACAATCTCTATTTGCTGTGACCGTATAATCATAGTTTTATTTTCAGAATCCCATGGTGTAAAATCCACAAAGTTTTAATAGGCATAGCTTGTTAAAAGTCAGCATTCATTGACCTTGAAGGCATACTTGCATGAGGGTCGATTGAATCACCTTATCGTGAATAGCTGAGTTTTAAAACAACCTGTTTTGATTAGTTCAATATTTAACTTTAAGGTTCACTTAGTCTTAGTTTTGATCCATATTGTATTTCATATTTGGCAAAGTATATTCAGAAACTTAGTTCGCCTAGGACACATCACATCTTAAAAGCTAGAACTTTCATGAAGCGAATATCTATGAACATGCAAGGTTGCAACAAAGGGGTCATAGTTTGAAATTATATATCACAACAAGTAATACAGAATGCGATAAATTGTCTAATGAACTGCAACAAGCAAAAGAACAGATTCAAGGGTTTGAAGATTTTTTAAAGAAGAAAGAGGCCGAACTAGTTCAAAAGCACAAAGAAGAAATAAATGCCTATAAAGGGTTAACCAATAATTAACAGAATCAGGCCTTATCCAAGACACTATGTAAAAAGATTAGGAAACATAGGAACCAATTTGTCTTCATTGGCTAAAGAATTGCTGAGGGATTGAACTTTTAGAATTTTTATTTAAAACAACCTGATCCGTTAATGTTATACTTAAAGCTGTCCATGTGTCTTTGTGTGTTAATAGTAATGCAAAATACTAGAAAAAGGACAGCTTAAGGAACTCCGTGAAGCGATATCAAGATGCAAAGTTGCAACAAAGGTATAACAGATATTATCGATACAAGTAATAATGAATATACATATCTGTTGTCACCGTAGTAACACAAGCTGTAGTAGTATTTTCAAGAGTTCAGAGGGTATTTAAAAAAAAGAGTAGAAAAAACTTATTTAGTTTATGAATAACAAAAATATTCAATATTAATAGTGATACTACTTTTAAAGTCTGCTATTTTACCAAAATGTGTAATAGTCTTAGTGAATTCAAATTGGTTGTACATCTGTGTTGATATGAATTTAAATGGTTGCAAGAAAGAAGCGTAATTCTTTATCTAAACGTTTAACTGTTATCCTGTAGACTCAGCAAATTGATGGGTAACAACTTTCGCTGACAATAGTCCAGGACATAGCTGACCTCAGTGATCAGAACCGACCATTTTAAAATTGCGTCACATTATACCAAAAACCTTTGTACAAAAAGATACAATCAAATGGACAGACGCTTTACGAATTCGCTAAAGGAACTTTTTAAGTTCTGTACTTACAAGTAAAAAAAACAAGAATAAGACTTTTAACCAAGATATTGATGGTACGTGCTATTGTTTATCAAATTCGGAAAGTTGTGTTTTTAAATGTCAATATTGGGTCAGTTAAACAGTGCATACATTAATGATGCTACATAACAATAATAGCAATGTGTGATATTGTTAAAATAAGACTATTAATTGTAAATACATACACTGAATGTCGAATATTATTATGCTGCCAATATGTACTTTTGTCAACAATAGAAGTGTCAAATATTTTTATAAATACTAACAAAGGTGAGAAACAAATGTACGTATCAATATCAGCTGTAAATTATCATTACTACCATTATCATCGATCGGGGGTTTACCTTTGATGATTCACTTTTGTGAGACAAATAACTTTAAAGCTCGTCCATACGTTTTAATGAATTAATTAGCTGGACGTTTATATTGCATTAACTTGCGTTTTTGATAAATCTACATTTAAAGAAGTATGTGTTTCTGTACGTGATTACTTTCTATTCTTCTCCGTACATGGCACTTCATACTCGCCCTTTATTGACAGCAACCTAATATTTATACGACAAATGTTGGACATACGCTTACGAAGCCTTTGAGGTCATTTAAGGGCTAGGCAGTTATAAAAACATGAATAAGACTTTTAACCAAGAATTGTTGTTACGTTTTTCATTTGACGTTAACGCAATATTTCAATTATATCTCCTACTAACTAGCTAATTATGCAATGCCTTAGGTAGATATTTAACTAACTATTAATTATAGATACATGAAGAATATGGAAAAATTAACCATTACGTACTCTTACAAGCTAGAAAATCTCGCTCACTTGTAGGGTCAAAACATTTTCTTCTAAATAAACATAACAAAGTACCAGTGTGCTGTATTATGAATTAATATCCTTTCTACCTGTGTTCACTTCGTTGAACAATGTTTTGGATTCTTTGCGCTTACTTTAGTCACGAAGGTCGGATGCAGCTAAGTGGTTTATAATTGGACACCAGCGTTAAACGACTAGACGACAACAATGTTTTTTCTGAAAAGGATGCTACTTTCGATTTAACCTGACCAGAAATTACAAAGATGACATAAATGTAAAGCTTTGATTTTCTATGCGGATATTTATTTATACGCTTAGGAATATGCGTCATCTTGATTTACTTGTTTATGGCTTTAATAAAACAAAATGTTTTTACTCTTTTTATATAGAGACGCAATCGTGAGTCATTTTAGAATGTGTCATATTATTGAACATGGATGTATGTGTTTATCTTACAGGATGTTCATAAATTCTGCGAAAAGGAGTTCGCAGCTCAAGACAAAGAACTGATGCAAGCCCTCCATAGGACAGACGAGGTAATGTGTAATTTATGACAGGACTTAACTAGACAAATAGAAGAGAACTTTACTTGAAAATACTCTTAGCTTAATTCACATTTTGTGTGTTTTGTGTTAAACACCTCGTACTAAATAAGATCGACAACAGAGTATACAACAATGAAAAAATGTTTGTCTAGATTAGACAAATTACATGTTGATTTGTTTCTGTAATATTTTATTTATATGAGATAAAATTAAGTTCATGATCAATTTGACATTGACAAAATCTAACTAGAAGCGCCTGATAAAAATCTAAAAATTTTAGTGGTAATTTGAATTTATTATGTAAATTGAATACTCCTACCTTAAAATTTAAAAAACAAGACCTTCTAACAATTTGAAAACTTGCAATCTTGAGAACTTTGAAATTGTATCAGTATGTGTATCTGTTTTCAAGGAAAGCATTGGTCTACCCGATGTTATTAAGAAGCAAATAAAGGATATAAAGCGTCACACTGCCAAAGATGGAATCGAGAATATCACCAAGGTAATTTTTAAGATAATCTTACTTTCAGGCATTGTTTTAATGACATGCAATAAGTTACAATGTTATTGTGCATGCATGCTATGTTTCTGTTGCATCAACCACAAGACCGTTATGTGAACTTCTATGTGAGTAAACAAGGATAAGAAAAAAATCTAGTATTACATGTTTTAAAAGTAAGGCTGTATGCCGTAAGTAAGTCCCATGATCTTTCTACTAAAATCATTTTGAGTTTTCAGAATTATACAAGTTTCGTTTAACATTTTTCTCTCTTGATAAAGGTATATGGACCGAGGTTTACATCTCAGCAAAATAAATATGAAATACAACGGTTACCCATGTTTCTTATAACTACATAACAACGCTTAGCATCGTATTTGATTCAAGACGCTGATGTCCTGTTATATCGTTTTCAGTCAATTTTCCCTTGTCGGCTAAATAACAAAACAATAGTAAATAAAAAGTTGGTTTAGAACAAATACAAAAAATGAATTGAATCATTAATTATTTAGCAATATTACAAGTTTCTTCTTTTTTCTCTGTTAACCTATGTATTACCATTTCGGTAGTTATTCAACAGTAAATTCTACTTTTATAGTTACTTTTGTTAAAATATATTACATGCATATCTTTCAGAGATTATCCATTTTTCCACTACTCTTTTAAAATCGGACATTATACATTATAGTATTTAATATCTGTGCGATTTTTGGGCACAAGCAACATTGTGGAAATTAAAAGTTTAAATACTGTTTTTATTGTAGAAATTCTCAGGAAGCGCCGACAAAACTACGCAGTTAGGAATTTTCATAGGTCAAGTCAGCAAATATGTTCATGAATGTGTAACTGTATGCTGGCTGATGGTTCATCAAGACCCTCCACTAACTTTTCCATTTTCAAGATGAACGATTTGATACCAATAGATACAAAGCTTACACGGCGACCGGTACTATGATTGACTTTATTGTCTGGCCTACCCTTTTGCTTCATAAAGATGGCCCAGTTTTATCAAAGGGTGTTGCACAATGCCGCAAGCAATTTCAAGGCTCCAAATCTGTGAGGACTAAGTCGCATAAAGCTTCTGATACTGAAATGGGAATTCCATCTAGTTCCGTGCGCATAACGAGGAAAGACACTCCAGCTGCCACAACGGAATGGTCTATAGACGCAAGGGACAAAGAAAACCAAACTTGGAAGGCGATAAATAAAACGAAAGACACGAACAATCCACAAATGTCAGACTTGAAAATAAAAGATAAAATATCTGACAAAAATATTCAAAATGAAACGTCTGCACTAAGGGAAAAAGACCGTCAAAAGCACCATCTTATATTGAAAAGACTGGCGACCGACATTCAATAAAGAGCGTTATCAACCCGCGCAGAGTCTTCTCTTCTCATCGTATCCAACCCCGTCCCCACCACCCACGTCCTAATCAGTCTGCAGCTATTGCTCAACAACAGACCAAAATCGAACCTTCTTTACCTTCTCAAAACAAGTATTTGCAAGAGAAACAGCCTATGACAGGTTGCAGTCAACCAAATACAACTCAACCAGGTGTGCATGCTACATACAGTAATATGCAGCAGAATCAACACCCCAATTATCAGCAGCCGCAGATACCCTCAAATTACTACACAGGACAAGCACAACACCATACACAGCAAAACACTTCGGGCGCTGTCCAGTACAATGCACAACCTACTAATGCTTACAGAAACGACTATCCTTCTCAATTAATTCCGACACAAGTTGAATTTTATTGGTTTCAGTTGTATTCCCAAAGTTATAACGCTTACGACGTCAAAAATTTCATGGGTGCAACATCATATGACAAATGCAAGAGTTACAATGACTGGCTAAAGTCGTTTCAATGATATTCAGGAAGGGAGGTAAGCATGTATAAAAACAAAACTGCCTTGCAACTAAAATCTACTAAGGGTAACACCTTTGGACTACACTTATTGACTGTCAGCAATAAGTACTCAATGTACTTAGAATTTTAAATTCTTCAAATAATACGGGTGTACAAGACTGGATTGTCGCTGGTCCATTTTAATTCTTTAAATCGGGATGAATAATGCGTTTCTTTATCAGTGTAAACAATTTATAACATTGACTACTTATTTCATCAATTGTCGACATTTGTCTGGTCCCGATCGGCCAGTTCAGAGTTGACATTTGACTGTCAAAACACTTGAGTTTGTACTGCCAGTTGTTCCCCCGTGTCGATTTTGCAATTTAAATTGAGGAAAAATTCGTTTGCCGACAAGGAGTAAACTTGTGTCATTAATGTCTGTTCAATAGTTTCGTATGCTGAATTACAACTGAATTTTTAGTACTACAATTAGTACCGTACTACATTTCTTAGATGAAACTTTGGGCTATACCTCTCACTCAAGAAACAACATTGGTTTATTTTGAACACCGTATTGTATATTGCGGATTCAGAAACGAAAGTGCAAAAATAGACACACATTGAAGTTAAAACAGACAGACAGAATCAGATGTCTACCCGAGTTTAGATTCCTAATCTGAAGTTGTTCAGGATTCTCGACAAATCATTTTATGCTGACCCTAACATTTATGAATGTAACAGAGATATCCGACACTTGTGAAAGTGTCTTAAACGTTTGTGTATTGTCCTCGTACTGAACTGAGGTTATTTGCATTGTTTATATAGGTACGCTTTTTCAAATCACTAAGTGATTTGAAAAAGCGTACCTATATAAAGTCACTTGTTTTTAATGTTTTGTGTATATAAGGGACTAAACTAGTTACTAGACTGATAAAAAAAATCTATATACTATAGTTCATGCATTATTTCCAGTCTATTTTATATGATTTTGCTTTATATACTGAGGCAGTATTAGTACTCACCTAAACGAGTTGTGTTTGTACTTTGTATTGAAATAACTTCAGCTTTTATTGAAATCACCTTTTTCCATGAAAACGTCTTCATTTGTTCGTTTTCAATCTATGTTTTTATTATATTACGTTTGATGTCTATAATCCTTAAGCATTTTTCTTTTCACAAGGTTTTAAGTTAATACCATTCTACGTTTACATAACCACTACTGTTCTTTCATATGCAGTACCAATGTAAATACTTCTACAGTACTTTATATAACTGTCATAATTAAGTTAATTTTAAGACGGTTTGAAGCCGACGTTTCGTCTCTGACCTTTCTGTAAAGTTTGAAAGGTATTGGTGAAATTTAATTGATGGAAGTCAGGAAATCAATACCAGTAAGGTTAACGTACCAGCGGTGTATATGACTACAAAGTAACATCTCAAGACGGACGCATGCGCAGGATCTAAAAAAAAAAACAGAAACAAAACAGCTATTCAAACAAGAATAGTTATCTTAACAACCTGTTTATTTAATCTTTTTTTAAAAACAGGTAATATATTGTGCTTACATTGCCCTTTTGTATTTTTCAACTTGCAACGTTTTATGTTAATTTTGATAAAAATGTCAGAAATTTGGTAATGAAATGTTTCATTGATTAAATTCTGTTTTGAAGAAGTGATAAAAGTCACTTTAATGTTGTTAAACTTTCAGTGCAAAAGCAACTTACTTATTCAGTTAGTATCTTAATTATTAAATAAGAACCATTTATTTTTGTCTTCTACTGTAAATATCAAAGTCAACTATGCTAGATTTACATAGGATATAAAAATATCACTTTCACTAACTACATTAAGGTTTACATTCTCTTTTGATCATGTTAACAGTTTACTTAAAATGATAATAGTAATAAATGCTGTAACAGTTACAGTTTCAGGAGGTGTTTCTTAAAACGTTCAACCACATTTTAAACCCAGACATGTTTCATTGTTTCACTCTCTTGAATTACTTTCAGCTATCAGCGAATCAGTAAATGATATCGCTATTGTCTGTACTTTGTATGTATCTAACTAGTTTTTGGCCTGGGGACTGAAAGGCCCCTAGGCCTTTAGCATACCACATCTCAAACACGGCAGACACTTTAACTGTGCTATGTGCGAATAACAACTGTAAACATGCGCTATGGAAAAGTAGTGCAAGACAGACCAGATCAATCTTCTGTTTGAATGTCGCATACGATAAGAACATAAAGTATTACAACTACAAGGTAACAAAGAATCATTTTTGGTTTTCCCTGTTATACGCATTGTACAGTACTGTATTTATATTTCATTGTTGGTATTGCTTTGTTGTTTCAAGGTCTTGCCCTTGGTACACAATAATTTTCGATCCACATCATCAGATATGGCTTGAAGTTGAACAAAGCGCAGATCAAATTATTTTGATTGTTCTCTCAAACATTTGATATTGTTGACCATGTGATTATTTTTCATTTAACGTACGTTTTATAATAAAACAAACTTCCCTGCCACTCATATATTTGTGAATCATTCATTCTGTGTCGTATACTAAATTTCGTCCTCAGCACATTTCGACCCGCGCTTTAGGTAAGGTTCAGCGCAAATCACGAAGGTCAAAAGTTGTTTTAGGTGCATAGTTTATACCACTATCAACATACCCTTGTTGTAAATACTTTTGTTAACCAAGCCATATAAAATAATACAAGACGCTCTGGTTGTTTTTTACAGATATTTTTCAAATTATGCACTTGATACAGAAAAATCGAACAAAATTATGTTAATAATGGTGTTAACTATGTTTAAGTTTCTTTATTTCCACTGAATGTGTCACTCTGAGTCTTTGTTTGTCAACTAGCAAGACTGTATCCGTTCTTTATAATAATTCACTGATTTATAGTTCTCTTTACATGAATTATTAGTGTCAGTATATTACAATATTATGGCATCCCGACCAAAAGAAACACAGTTTACATGAAAGGAAAAATAAATGAAAAAAAAAACACCCACTAAAGACAATAGATCTCTACCTTAAACCATAACTCAAGAATTGTTGATGTGTAAGATTGAAAGAACTGTTCAACACTTTTTATGGTCGAGCATCTGGAGGAGACATTGAACTAGTAAATAAGTGCCAGTTTGAATAATTTCATCATTTGACTTTGCACAAAAATTGGATATTTTTCATATAAGTAACCCAAGAACTGAAATGACATGTTTTAACAAATTTTGCAACAAAACACACTAAAACAGGTTCTAAAAGCTTATATAACAGTAATTTGTTTGTGTATTATGTCAAAAGACCACCAGACTACATTTTAGTAATAGCATCATTTTTTCACTGGTGGCCATTTAGTTTTGGACAAGTTACCTTAAAGACGCTTGTGGCAGTGGAAAATTTTTATATGGTTTTATGAGAACGAAACAATGAAATAAATGTTCCACTCTGTAAGTTTGTTACATTTATAAAACAAGGGCATTAACAGCAATAATTTACAGTAACCGCATTTAAGAATATATCTTTTATTACAGTACGTTGTAAATTACATGTTAAAAGTATTAAGAAACCAATTGCATGTCCATATGGTTCTCATCTTGTTTTCATTGCAAAACTTATTGCGTTACAAAAATGAACAAGTTTCGCACTAAATTCATTTCAGTGTGTGCACATGGTCGATTTATTGTATTTTGAATACAATGATGTTTTTGTCCATTTTATAAGCGAAATTATACTCGATTCCAAACAAGGTTGACGTTCTTATCCTCTTCAGGAACTATCACGTGACAGTTTGGAAGAACGCGATTCATACGGTTTTGTCCCGATGTATTTAAAAAGTGAAGCAAGTCACGATAAAGGTTTTAGCGTCAAAGCTTAGTCATGGTTTATCAGAAATTTCGAGTAAGTCGAAACAGTAGTGTAAAAAATAAAAAGTTATGTTACTGCTCAACACTTTGTCAATGAGAAGCTTTAATAATAAGAATCGTTTTTCTAAGAAATGTCGAATAGAAATGAAGTCCACGACGCGTAATCAGTAAGAGGTTTTTAATCAGTTATTTTAAATGTTTTGTCATTGGGGCTATATAAACGGCCGATTGCTAATCAGCTTCATTCCTAGGACATAACTTTCTCATTGAAAAAAAAGATAAAATTGTTTTCTAACTCTTCACGTCCAAGGATGAATTGAACTTAATTTAATTTAACTGTTGGAAAGGGGAGTTAGAAAATTTCAAGGTATGTACTTCATTATTGTGTTTCGTTCCGTATATAATGAAAGGCCAAAATTTATGCAGATTTTAAAAGTTGTTTAGTTACATCAATATATCATGTACCTATTTTTTGTATAAATATGAAAATGGTTGTTAACGACTTTTTGCCGGACCAGTCAACAAAAAGGTAACTTGAAGGCTGTTTCGTCAACTAATTTAAAGGCAAATGCTGTTAACTGACCTACTTGTGATGTCTCGAATAGGTTTTGGAATGCAAATGTATATCGCATGCCTATCATAAATGACCGATAGCGATCACGTGCCAGGTCCGCCAGGTCCGCAAAAGTAGGTGTAGACCTAAAAATAAGCCTGCATGGATTTCAAGACGTCTTTTCTGTTACATTTTCGCATATGTTCGCAACTTTTTATGAGGTATACAATTGCATATTTTAGACTTATTTTTCTATGGCTGTATAATGTACAGCAATAAATGCGGTAACTTTTCATGTTCATTTTGACACAGATAAATCAGGGAGGCAAGATTATGTGGGCTAAACAATTTAAACTTGAACGCGATTATCCGCCTATTCTGTTCTGATTTATTAATGATGACCTGATCGTAATGCAGAACAGTTTGTTCCATTAACTCATTCGAGAAGAAGATACTCTGTAGTTTTGATATACAGTTTACTCTGTATTATTATAACTCTAGTCATTCCGCTTGGGATAAGCATAACCTCCTCCTTACGAACAGGCCCGCAACCCTGTTTCCATTCACCCCAGTTAGGCCTGTCTTCGTGTAGCCCCTTTGTTCTGACTACGCTTTAGTCACTAGTTAAAAGTAGTTGTGTCTTGTCATTCATTACAGAAACACGCCTCTGCACCTGGTTCAAAGTTTATGAGAAATAAAACGTACCTTGGGCATCGAATGCTTCATTTGCATGTACATGGCCTACTTGTTCGTCTAAACGGCACATCTCTCATGAAATAGACCGCATAATTTTCGAAATTCGATGTCAGTCAAAATATATTCGAAAAAAACCCGCTTACATCCTTAGAAACAAACAACGCTTTATTATATGCAAATGAGTTACTATGTAAAGTTACGTGATTGGTCCCACGCATGCGCAGTGTTTATTTAACATTGATGTATGTACTATTTTTGTTGTTTTTATGTATCTTATGTAGCTTAAGCTTGTATTTTATATGTTCAGATTAACAACAGAAGACACAATCAGGAAGCTTTCGTCTGTGATATATTTCATTAACATTTTTAATAATTTAAATATTGAATTATCTATAAATAAATTATGTCGTTTCTCAGTGTCTATTATTGTTCTCTTTCAACTTGATGGCTTTCGCACGAATATTATTAAGAACGTTTACGGTCAAAATTTCCCCTTTCATAGAATTTCATCAGGCATTTTTGGCTGAGAATCAAGTTAAAACATAGGTCACCGAATTTCTAGAAAATATAACAAAATGCTGTGTTCAAGGACAGATTATTCAAAATGAAGGTTTTCATTTTAGATTACTGTTTCAAAATTGATTCTCATTTTAAGAAATCCTATGAAAGGGTAAATGTTACCCCCATATACGTACATATAGGAAACTATAGTAAATTGCATAATCTACATTCTAACAGTGTACCTATTTAATATAAACGCTTCTTTGCAAAACTTAACTTACCTCCAGATCATGTCAAACAAGCTTTCAACTATTCCTGATATTTACAATAGATGCAAGTCATATGCCATTACCACAAAAATGTTTTATATGTTATCTGAGCGCTTTCATGTTAACTGAAGTAACAGTTTAGGAGTAAGACCCTTTACATGTGCTCACTAAAGTATACAGTATTACATTAAATCGCATTATTCGGGTTGCATACTGAGGAATTGATGATTCATCCGTCGTCTATTTTCTTCAAATGACATCACCTCAGAAAACTTTAGACAAAAGTTGATGAATTGTGTAGCGGTCCTCTGTTAGGTTTTTCCAAAGTATGCCCCTTGGGTCAATATTGACCCTGGAGCTTAGATATTTGGTATGTAGCAGCACGTCGTACTCCACTACCACTGATGTTCAACTTATTCCTTTAGATTAAACTGACCCAACCCAAGGGTTCACTTGTTTTTAATAGACTTATAATAAGGAAATATTTTAAAACGTTCTCCGAAATCACGAGGCCTAGATCTTAGATAGTTGCTATGTAGCAGTACCTAGCAGTCCTCTACCAAATAAGTTCAAATTAGGAACATTGGGGAGGGGGGCGGTCAAAATTGGCCCTGTCCTAAGAATCACTTGTTTTATATAGATTTAAACTTAAAAAATCTTCTTGTCCAAAAGAGTAAGTCGTAGAGATGTAACATCGTCTATCAAGCCTATTCAAATTATGTCCTGGAGTCAAAATTAGCTACACCTCGGAATATTTTTTATATAATTGTGTAGGAAACGTTTTGAAAATTCTTCTCCAATATTGCTAGGTCTAGAACTTAAATATGCGGTTATGTAGCAATCTCTTGTAGTCCTCCCCAACGACTGTTCTAATTATGCTACTAGGGTCAGAATTGGCACATGTTCTTAATTTTTAAGCTATGGTGATGAAATTTGGACCATGCGTAGAATTACACTTATGACCGGTTGATCCACTTTCTTGTTTTTTTCAGCTACAGTAACCAAATTAAGACAGTGTGTACAGTTTTGCAAACAAATTTCAATACAGTCTAACCTGTATAAATTATAATGACGTTCATTTGGAGTCACACAATATCGTCACATAAGACATAAGTCTTTATATTCAATGTCATTAATTTGCGCTTGAAAGGTTTACATTTTATTGTGACCTTATAAACATACGTGTCACATATCAATATTTAACATGCAGATATGTTTGCCACATTATCCAATAAAATTGCTAAAATTTATTAAAGTCTTGCTGTCTTTTAAAATTCTTTGTGAAAAAATGTATAAAAGCATTTTTGAAATGAGGACATTAAAATCACTTATAAGAAGATGGTAGTACATAATGGCACTCAGCTAAGCACTAAATTGAAAACGAAAGTTGATCACATACTTATAATAATCCAAACAGTTTGGTTTATAGTCAAACATCATAATTAACTAAAATCAGTTCTTTGATCTAACAGAATTTACAAAAACTGTAACAGTTGTTTAATCCACAATCTCTCTCTCTGCGTTCACGGTCTATATATACAGTCACCCAGCTCACAGCGATGGAGGAAGTTGTCTTTTTAAGCTCCTCCTTCCTACCATACAATACATACATACATCCACAATTAAATGTTCTCTTTAACATTACAATAAACGGTTATTCACTCATTTGGACAGAGTAAAACTCTTAGTATCTCTTGACTGTCGCTCAAAACAGAGTTGGAATAAATTTTGGGGTATGAATAATATGATGGTCACTTGTCAGGACAGGAAGTCACTAAATACAGGTACGACTTATAGTAAAATGTCAAGGGTGAGACTAATTGTCGTCACAATAATCAGGAAGTCGCTATATACAGGAACGACTTATAGTAAAATGTCAAGGGAGAGACTAATTGTCGTCACAATAAACAGGAAGTCACTACATACAGGTACGACTTATAGTAAAATGTCAAGGGAGAGACTAAATGTCGTCAAAATAAACAGGAAATCACTCACTTTATACAGGTACGACTTATAATAAAATATCAAGGGACAGACTAATTGTCGTCACAATAAACAGGAAGTCGTAATATACAGGTACGACTTATAGTAAAATATCAAGGGACAGACTAATTGTCGTCACAATAAACAGGAAGTCGCTATATACAGGTACGACTTATAGCAAAATGTCATGGGAGAGACTAATTGTCGTCACAATAAACAGGAAGTCACTATATACAGGTACGACTTATAGTAAAATGTAAAGGGAGATACTAATTGTTGTCACAATAAACAGGAAGTCACTACATACAGGTACTACTTATAGTAAAATATCAAGGGACAGACTAATTGTCGTTACAATAAAAAGGAAGTCGCTATATGTAAAGAGTCTCTAAGGCAGGTTCGACTGTATTTAACATTGATGAACTTTACTATGCTTTTTACCTACTACATTGCTTTAGAAGCTACAGTCATCAAAACTGGGCCATTTGTGCAATTTTTTATACGAGTTTCAATAGGTTTTAGGCACCTTTTTAATTGAAGATCTTGGATTTGATCTGTTTTACCCAAAATCGACCTCAATTTAAACATCATGTAGTCTTTACATATATATTAAACCTAACAATAATTGTTGAACTTATACTTGGTTTTTAGCGACCCTGTTTTTGACCTTGTATAATGGCCAATGATACCCAGGTGAACGATATAGGGTCATCTTCGGCCTCTTGTATCATAATTAGTTAAATCTATTAAAAGACTAACAAGTTAAACGCAAAGAAAGCATAGTATTGCTTGCTTGATAGAAGCCATGTAAATGTGTTAACCTACAAGTAAACAGGTGGTAAATGCAACCGCGCCGCATGCCAGCAACACACATGACATTAAATATTACGTTTTTACTACCAAACATCGATATAAAAGATAGTTTTAAGGACACTGTTACGTATCTAACATAACAAACTTGGTAAGTTCACCACGGTCGACCGAGACTATAAACAATCTAAATCAAAGCACTGAAAGTGCTGACAACAAGGTGTCCTCTGCAAAATTGGGCACAAGGGGATTTTTCATAAAGACAATGAGTGATACTTCGCTAACAGTACTTGATATTGATATATATCCGTTTATTTTAATCACAGACCTGCATTTCATTGAAAACACATCATGTTGCTGTTGTTTTATATTTTTTTCAAAAACATAGTTTTGCTAGAGACTTTTTGATGAAGTAAAATACAGAGCTTTTAAATGGTATATATTAACCAGCTTTGTTTGAGAGACATCCTTCAGGAATACGTGACACCACCTACTCGTCTGTTATTTCACGAACTTTTCACGAAACCTAAAAGTTAAGTGGTGGTACATTATGTTTCCGTAAGGGACATATGCTAACATCATAAAACATATAATACAGGTCATTATTTCCATAATGATGTCCGACCAGATCCGCATCCGTGTACTAGTGATTACCCAAAACTTTAAGCTGCTCGCTCTCAGATTTTTCTAAGAAAAATAATGTTCTTCAAACTGTATACAATAACATATTTTAGAGCATATAGTCATATAAAAAGGTTCCAGTATACATTCCAGTCAATTATATCTGTATATTTGAAATAATACGCTACCAAATGATAAAGCGTTGCAAACGCTTTTGAAATTCTAGTATAAACATATAGTGCAGCGACTGACCTGTATACACATGGAATTGCAACTCTCGTATTTTTCTATACAAGTCCAACCTTTTTGTCGCAGACTGCGAGACTTCATGCGAGATTTTAGCATCAATGGACAATATCCGTTAAACATACCAAATACATGTACTTTTTAAGTGGACGTTTAACTCCTACAACAACAATATCCTATCAGAAATCATTAAAGAAAGCGTACACATATTATAACTTAACCGTAAAATTCAGCGGATTTTTGAAAATATTTCATTTAAAAAACTAGAAGAAAATT
Source organism: Saxidomus purpurata (assembly GCA_022818135.1). Classification (NCBI taxonomy): domain Eukaryota; kingdom Metazoa; phylum Mollusca; class Bivalvia; order Venerida; family Veneridae; genus Saxidomus; species Saxidomus purpurata. Next base: position 15,914,990 of record JAFMSR010000008.1, read on the forward strand.
TACAGAATTCAAAGTCATATTTTTGTTGATTTTTCACAACCGCACCACCATCGGCAGTCCGCGCCCCACAGTTTTATTTCATCACATTTTGTGTTGGTAAGGGGAGATAGCAACCCTTGTAAGTAGTCTATTAGCCTTACATTTTAATTTACTTTAAGAAATCCTTTGAAAAGCTAAATTTTAAACCCAGGCTTAATATTGGAGCCTATAATACTTTGAACGTACAGTACAGCACAGGCGAAACCCCACGCATATGCGTCCATGCGGCATGTAAATAAGAGTCTGAAAGCATGGAGATGCGGCGGGAAATCAAACGCGTGACGCGACATCGCAAATTGTATGCGGCATTCAATTGCCGCATCTGAAAGACAAAATAGCAATCAAGCGCATTCAAGCGCATTCAAGCGCGACAACGAGTCCTGCCGCGTGATGCCGCGTGTCGCGACGTTATGCGGCATGTCATTTTCTATACAGGTAAAAGCGATGAAATAAAAAATATGTATTATATTGTATTGGTCACGTGTATAAAACTGGGTTTTTCAATAATGATGTACAATGTATTCCATATTGTAACCAATAAAATTTCAGTCTTAAATGTTTTTAGCAATTACATGTGTATACCATTAAGTTTTAGTAAGTTAAACCATAAAAACATGTATGTAGAAACGTGTTTTAGAACTGTGAGATGAAAAAGAAATACCTCAACCCATACGATTATTTTGAATTATCTCAATGCAGAGATCGACAAATACTTCATTTAATGACATAGTACGACCAAGAAGACAAATGTTAAGAATAATATTAAAGCATCGTGATCACTTTAAATGTTGATAATTGAAAAAAAAGGATGCTTAAAAGAATCACGACAGAAATAAGTATTTACTGTAAATTAACGCTGAAATACATGAGAATGGGATTTCCTTATCCACAACTTAATGGACATGGTGGATTTATTTTCACGAAAGTAAGCAGAAATAAGTGTCAATACAGAATGGGGATGAACAAATTAATAATCAGCTTTTTCTCGAATTCTACTTCAAAACTGCTATAAATGGATAGAAAATGATCTAACTAAGAAAAAGAATACCCACAACCCTATGTTTATTTTTTTAATAGTTTTACAGTCATTTTTTCGTATGCATGTGATGTACTTGCTACTTTTAATTTACGTAAAAATAGCCCGGCAGCGATGAGAGATCATTGCAGCAGTTAAGTATAAGGTTATCTTTCACCGGTAGATCTACATCTCGTAGATGAAAACGTAGTACCGGTATACAGTACATTTTGCTTATAACGAACTCTCAGGGATCTATCAAATGTGTTCCTTATATCCATATATCGACGTTCCTTATATCCATATATCGACGTTCCTTATATATATCGAACTAAAATACATATCGAACAAGTATTTTATAGTCAAACCCCAACCATCAACTTACAGTTGCTTTTGATTTTTCTACCACCTTTTGAACAGTTATAAATATCTATAACTGTTATCCTTTTATATATCCGTATGTAAAATAATTGCAAATATGAATAAAGCATAAAAAAGACGTTTCATGTTTTTATTGGTAATACTGAAACAAAATAATTTTGTATTTGATACAATTGAATGAAGCCGATTTTCGCTCGATAGCCAAAACTTGAATATTTAACATGTTTTTTTTTCTCCCAAAATGGGATTTCACCCGATCTGCATGCTTTTAAAGAAACGCTCATAATTGGTTACGAAAAATATTATCACTTGAACATCGTACTTAGCAATTGTGTTGGTATTCTCTTTTAACTAGTTTATCAAAAGGTTATACATGTGAAATGTAGAAGACTATATCCGAAGTTTCCTTATAAACGGAGTACGATATAACCGCATCTTTTTACATTTAACAAAAAAAAAGGGAAGAATCGGGCCCAAAATAACTGTTCATTATAGCCGAAGTTACGTTATATCCGGAGTCGCTATATACGGATTTTACTGTGATAAGGTAAACTGTCCGTCTGTTAGAACGACCAAAATACGGCTGGAACGGATGTACTTTCCTTCTTGAATTGTAATTCAGTTCAAATCAAATTTAACTGTTTTGAAACAAAACCTTAGCACGAGGTGTTAATGTTATATGTGTGTATCACAATGTTTGATGTTACGTCACTAAATTTTACTTTCAACAGTGCGATCTTTAAAAAAAAAAACATCTTTATTATTTTCATAAAACATCAAACACCTATACGTACAAAAGCCGGATGTGATCCCGGTTCATAGCTCTTAGGTAGTTGGTAAAATGTTGGTGTCTAACTCCGAGTGTAGGAATCGATATGCATGTAAAACCGGTTGTGCCCCCGGTTCGAGCTCTCACAATGTAGGTGGTTGATAAGTGAACGTACAGTATTTAGGATGTTACTTGTATTTTTGTGAAGTTTAGTTCTTACATTTATCTACTGATTATGTGGATGCAGTCAGCGCTGAGAAATTGTTGTTTTGATAAAGCAATAATTTTCATGCTAGCAGCAATTGTTCTGCATGAATTTTCGATCAGTGCAGATCATGACCAGCTATGCACCGTACGAAATTCTCCAAATTGAAAGCTGGAAATGTCTACTTTAGAAACTTAATGTAGTACCGTACATTTAAAAGAGTTGATGCCGATTTGTTGTACATTTAGACGGCAAATAATTGTCAGTTCTTATATTTATAACAAACGTATTGTTTTTGTCGCAAAGTATGACGAAAAAAAAGGAACATACGTATACATTGTAATAGTTAAGCAGTAAATCGGCAGTTTGCGGTTATCATCTGTTTCAGTATTTATTTAAGATTATCATGTGTCTTTGTAGCACAAATCAGAGTCCAAGAACGAATAACTTATTTAGTTTACCTCGATCAGTTTCTACAATAAACTTATTAATAAAATAGATTTAAATACTTGACACTAAAATAATCCTGTCTTAACTACTTCGACAGTAAATTTGCAATGATATCTGTTTTAGCCGATTATTCTTACTTTATGGTTCATTAAAATGAAAGACATGCTGACAGTACTGTAGACAATAGCAATCATCACCCTTTGTTAATATTAGCAATAAGTGTCTACTCAATTAAGATGTGACACTAATTATCCCCAACTTCAAGGCAAGCGTCGGAATCAATTTTGTTTAAATACATACATTGTACATCAAAACGACGACAAATTATTGATAAGCAATAATATTATAATTCTTGCGACAAACAACGATATCTGTAATAAAAAGTTTAGAATAAAAGAACAAAGTCATGAAAATGTTACAACTTTTAATTATATACAATAATTATTTATTAAACATACTCGAAAGATAGTAAACTGCAGTAACTCATGCAAAAATTCTATAAAATTATATCTTATAAAACCTTTTAAAGAATTACATGTTCATTTTGTACATTGTGCAAAAGGCATTCATTTTTAAAGGAAACAAATAATCCTTTTCGTCGCATCACGCGACATGGTACTTGTCGCATATCGCAAATGACACGCGGCATATAGATGCCGCATATACGATCATATGCCGCGTGATGCGACATGGTTTTATTGCTCCCGCGTTGTAAAACCTCCCGCGCTATAGCGCGGCAAAAACGGAATCCGCCTGTGCTGTACTTGTAAGTAGGCTACACAAAATATTTAGTGTTCTCTTACCATTTTTCATCGGTTTGCACCATTCAAATTTTACGAATGGAAGCGTTGTGAATGAAATACGATCGTTTTGTTCACGTGAACGTCGATCTAAAGATAAACTGCATTTTGATAACTTGTTTATGTTGTAGCCGTTCTGGTGAGAATAGCTCCGTCCCCAGTCGACCCCATGGGTATTAATCTATAACCGGAATAATGCAAGTGAAGCCAAAGCTGTGCTAGGAGTTACATGGGTATTTATTCGAATTCTTGGAACAAGGTCACTTATCAGGGTGGCTGCAACCCCTAGGTTGGTACTCGGGGTGTTTCTATAACTTTCGTACATGTCCGGGATTAATAACTACCCAGCTGATTCACAGTTTTCTGATATTTATTGCAGATACCTAAAGTTCATTTAATATAAAACAATAGCACAGCTACAACCTAGGATTTATCAGTGTACAATCCTATCTAATTAAATGGTTCCACACCTATTGGAATCTCACCTGTGTATTCTCAGCTATTAGAATAGGCAAGGACGGTTCCAAAACTGCCGCCTGTTCCAACGAAGGGTGGGGATCCAGAAAGACCCACTTCCAGAAAGGACCAGTCCTAAAAGGCCCAGTCTAGAAAGGCCCATTTATCAAAGGTACATGAAAGGCCCATAAACAGTACCAGGAAGGCCCACTGTTGGACTTGCATTTTAATCATATGGTTTTTTTAAGTTTGAAACTTTTGTTTTAACGTCTTGATTACTATTTATTGAACACATTTGATACATGTAAATACCTTTATCGTAAATGGGACTGCATCAAAGTAACCAATTGGCACTGGTAATTACTTAATGAATAAATTTGATAAATACCTTTATAATAATCGGGTTGGCATCAAAGTAACCAATTAGCACTTATAATTACTTAAAGAATTTTTTTATCAATATGTAAACATTTTGTTACTTTTGTAGCCGTTCTGGTTCGTGATCCCTTATACGGGAGAATAGCTCCGTCCCAAGTCGACCCCGTGGGTATAAAATCTATAATCCTGGAGTTCAGCTCGGAATAATGCAAGTGCAGCGAAAGCTATACTGGGAGTTACCAGGATATTTACTCGAATTCTTGGGACAAGGTCACTTATAGGGGTGGCTACAACCCCTAGGTTCGTACTCTGGTTGTGTCTAACTTACGTACTTTCCCGGGATAAATAACTACCAAGCTGAATCACAGTTTTCTTATATTTATTGCAGATACCACTTTAATGTTCATTTAATATGACTCAATAGCATAAATACACCCTAGGATTTATCAAGAAATCAATCCTATTGAAATGCGGGGATCCACTATGGGAATTTCCCCTGTGTATTCTCAGAATAAAGCTCAGATATACTGTTAAAGGTCCACTCCTAAGCGAAAATTAAGTGACAGTTATTTCAATGGCAAGTACATTACCTCATGCATAACACTGGCAGGTTAAAATTTACAGAAAGTGTTTGGAACACGAAGAAAAGTATGTGTATTATGTTGAAATCTCAGTGAATCGACAAAATGACTACCCAGGTCTTTTTAACTTTCTTCATAATGCATAGAAAAATAATTGTAGGCCTACATGTACTGTGATTTATTTAGAATTTCTACTTACCAACTTTCATTTTTTATTAAAGATAACTTATTTCTGTGTTTTTTAAAGTATATTTAAATTTTCGCTTTCCTTAGTATTGGACCTTTAGAATAGGAATGATCTGTACCAGTAGATACGTAAATACTGGACGCAGGGTCAGTTGATTTGATTTGATTTGATTTGATGAGAATTTTATCAAGGTCCGTCCAAAAGAGCACTTATGTTAGCTTGATATTTGGATGAGACCCCGGCATGTCTCCCGTCATGCCTAAAAAATAAAATTTTGAAGCCAGAAAATAGGAGAAATTTACCTGACTGCAATTTCCAGCCAGTATAGCCAAAGGTTGTATTTGATTGGTTACCAAATAGTAGGCCAATCACGGCGACCAATGAGATCTAAGTGTGATTGACCTAGTTTGTATGTCTGGATCGTGGTAGCCTAACAGTTTTTAGAAAATTTTGATACTAGATGTTATATGTGTTTGTTTTGTAAAGTAAAAATCCCCTTTAATAAAGTGTTGTCTTATTTTTTATTTTGCTTAGCTTTTTGTGATGATAAAAAATTTAATTGTCCTGAATGATAGAATAAAATGTTGTCCGAAAAGATGGTTTTACTTATTTGAACAAGTTAAAAAGTATGCATGAAAGTTTGACTTATGTTTCTACTCTGACATTTTGAAAATATAAAAACCCCTTAAAACCCGAATAAGCCAGCAACCGCACAGGCTACTTGTTAACTTTACTTCTTTAATTATAATGGTGTACAATAGAAAATTATAAAGAGACTTGTACTAGTTGGTTGTTTACTACCGGAGCAAAAATCGGAGCCAGGAGAGACAAAAATGATTAACCAATCAGCAGGGTGCTAATGGCAGCCAGTTCGGTCTACTACTGTTGAAAAAGCACAGTCATTAATGTAATTATTTGAATCATTTGTATCATAAATTAGATAAAATGCCAAAATTTGTCTTTAAATATATGAATGTTGCTGTAGATCATGAGTTCGTAAAATAGAATTTTTATTAAAATTTTGTGGAATTTTGGTGAGAAATTCTTTTTAATTGTTTCAGAAGGAAATTTTAATTTTAATCTGTTAATCTGTTTTATTTTTTACTTATAAATAATAAAAAGAAGTAAGAGTAGATCATGATTTGTATGATCGGCGTTTCGGTCCTCGGACAGATGCTGGTGAACTACTATTCCTGATCCTGGTTGACTAACCAGTACTTTTCACATCTTCTTTGTTGTGAGTGATTGTGTTTTTTCGTGCCTGAGTAAGATTGTTCTTAATGTAGTTTTGATCTTATATTACACATCTTTATTGGTTCGAAAATATAATTGCGAAAGTTAGATATGCTTTTCAAGATTAACATTGCTGTTCGTACTACTTGACCTGACCTACTTGTTGGTTTTGGGTGACCTACTGCGACTTTTAGTGCGCACGAACCGGATGGAGTTATAACAGGTGCGCGTTTGGCTTTTTTGGATCCGGCTGTTTTTTGACAGTAGATTACTGCTTCCATTTAGGAAATAAGTAGTGTTTTTATGCATTTTCTGCAATGTCTGGGGTATCTAGTTATAGGATCAATCACTGTTTTTGGTTAGTTATGACTTTTTATATGGGCATTAAGTATGCATTTTCTTGTTTAAGCAGTCATTAATTGTGATTATTTCTATTTTTTACGTTTTTCCAGTCATTGTCCTGGTGATTATGTTGGACATTTATTAGTTGTATGTTTGTTTTTGTAATCACCAGGGGTTTGTATATGCGTGGGTTATAATGGTATGTCGCCACAGACACTATTTTTTCCTATGTAGGTATCAAATTTCTTACTCAGACACTAGAACCGCTGAAAAGTAAAAATTTGTTAATTTCACATATTTCTATAAAATGACTAATAACTATCTAATCTACTGAGCTTCCGTCACATGTCAAGATGTCGGCTTTATACCGGGTTTGTCACGTGGTAGGTATTTGTAGTAATTATTCTATACATGTGTTTTTTATATATTTAAATAGAAAAAAGGATTTTTTGTCGATTTTGTTTAAATAAAGCTTTTTTCTTACGTTTTTTTGTGTTATATCTTTGGTCCTTGTTATTCTAAATATAATTTGGTCGAAATATAAACTGTCAATGTTTTGTATCCTTTATAAATTGTCTTTTATGCTACAAAATTTTGGAAAATCGCGGAATAAATTATCTGTAATAAAATTGTCTAATGTTTTCAATCTTTTCTATTTTCATTTCAAATCTTTACTAAATCGTGCTTTATAGTTATGGCTAGGGTGTTGGGTAGCCCTTATCTAGTTCTAAAGTTTTTTGTTATAAAATTTTCATGTTTTCCGGAGGTATATGAATTCAGTGTTTTAGATATGTGTTTTGTCTCAAAGATTCACCTGAGGTGGGGTTTGATGTCCTTGACCTTTCTGTACCGGAAGCTCATTCTTGTTAACATATATACATGTATAATAAAGTATACTAAACTACTTAAAGGTAAATTACAGGACACCCCTGGTTTACAGAGAGTGTGTTAGGGGTTTCTTAGTGTGGAAATATTTGTTTTATGTCACTAAAATGCGATACTGGCTTGCCTATTCTAATCTAATCTACGAAATAACATATCTACAATCTATAATAGACTTGCCATATCTACCCCTATGTACTTTTATCAAATATAGAGTTGTGTGAGTTGTGTGCTGTGTTCTGTATATAGGGTCATAGAGCTCAGGGCTAGCACCATGCATTCCGCGCACCATGCTCCTGCAGAGTCCAAGTACCGTTTTTCCCCCATTGCGAGTTACGCATTATTTCGTTAAGGTGGGAGTCCCAAATAAAGGGTAAGATACGGTTTTTAGTCGATCTACACTTGCGCAGTCCGTGTACTACATCATACTTCACCTTGGTCTTTTGGTACGACCGTGTGGGTGTGTGGGTTCGAGTGATTGCCGGGCGGCATTAACACTCCGTAAAAGTCACCTATGACGTTTGTGTTTTCAGTAGTGTGTATGTTTGTTCTGGTGTTTTGCCGAGCAATCGGTCCTAATCTATATTTTTCATTGTATCCTATATTTTTGATAAATTCGAATACGGCCAGGCGAATATCTTGTGCTATTTCTTTTGGTGGATCTAACAGAGTTTTTTCCGTAATAGTTATTAGTTCTAATTTCAAAAGTTTTGTTTCAAATATTTTCCTTTCTTCCGAATATAATGGGCAGTGAAACATTAGATGGCCAAAATTTTCTATTTCGTTACAGTGTTGGCAGTTTTTGTCTTCTATGTATCGGTCCCCTTTAAGATAGCTACTTTTTAGTTTAAGTCTAGTATACATTGTGTCTATTTTTCTATCATGATGGTACGTTTGTAATTTGCTAGGCGGTTTAATATTAATTTCTATGTTATGTGTTGAGCAGTAAGTTTCCCATTGCTGTAGATATTTTTGTTTTACTTTATCTTTTTATGATGCTGTAGACTTCCGGTACGCTGAGCTTAATATGAATTTCTGTACCGGAAGTGCTGCCGTATTTTGCTTTGTCGTCTGCTAATTCATTTCCGTTTATGCCCACATGACTTGGTACCCACATTAACTGAATTTCGTCCCCTCTATGTTTTATATCTGTGATTGTTTTTAGTATATTAAAGATCATTTCTTGTCTGTGAGATTGTCCTGATTTTATTGCCATTAAGGAACTAAGACTATCACTAATAATGACTGATTTTGTAATATGATTTTCTTTACAGTAAGTTATCGCATAATCTATTGCTGCTAATTCGACGCAGGGTCAGTTTCCTGAATGTGAATTTATATTTAATTACTTGTATTACCAAATAATTACTTTAAAAACAACACCAATACATTAAATCCTGTTCACACTGAAATTTAACATAAAGTTATTGCATAAATACGACAAAGAAATTACCTTTTTACAACAAATTGCATCAGATAAATATCTACACAAGAGTTTCACAATAAAGGGAGATAATAGAATCTAAATGTGTCAACAAATAACAATATAAAAGTATCTGCATTGGACTAAAACCGCTTCACTTTTATAATCATTCATAAGTCTGTTTTTATTTCAATAAATGAAATGTGCAAATAATAAGTGTTATCATCATAAATTTCACTATTGAACGTACTTACTAAGTAGGGTCAGTTTGCTGACTTCGATTTTTGTTTGTTTGTTTGTAATTGTGCTTATTTGGTCCACCATCCTCTAAAGAGGCTGTAATCGGTACGACCCGTTGACTTCGGCTTTTTGATTTAAAGGTCCGTCCATAAGAGCAATATGTTAGCTTGAATTTGTGGATGAGACCTCGGCATGTCATGCCTACTGACTTCGACTTAACATAATGTGAATTGATTATTTGTATCACCAAACAATTATTTTTAAAAAAAAACACCACCAATAAATTAACTCTTGTTCACACCTAAATTTAACATGCTATTATGCATAAATACGACAAAGAAATTATCTTCTAACAATGAATTGATTAAAAGAAATTTCGACACAGGAATTTCACAATAAAGGGAGATAATAGAATCTAATTTGTCAACATGTAACAATATAAAAGTATCTGCGCTTCAATGTATACATGTTTACGCCGTTTATCTTTTTGAAAAATATTATAAAGTTCGCATTGCTAGTTCTTGTATTGCAGAATGAGTTTACACAGTCGATGATATGTAAACGCTAAATGTATGCAGTACATGGCTGCCTGAGATAGTGTAGTAATTCAAATATTCTGAATTTTGCCTACATTTGTGTTACAATGATTTAAGGGCATTAACACGTATATTTGGCAACGGAAACGGTTTTTAATTAATGTCTAGGCATCTACAAACACGATCCACGCGCGTTTCAGCTAAAGTCGATCTCCTTTGCAGGCGGAAGGAGAAACCTAAAGCTGTTCAAACTGTCAGGGTTTTAGGGCTATACGTTTGACGCATGCCGGCGTACGCCGTTCTATTCGTTTCTTAACGCCAGAATGAATTCGGCGCCTCTTAAGCAATGAGGTTTGGTTATACCGGCGTAGCCCGGCTTACTCCGCATATGTTCCGGCCAGCTTCAAACGTATAAGCACCTTCGCTGAGTCGTTTTCAAAATTGCGTATACTATAACAAGGTGTCACACGTGACACCTTGTTAAAAACGAGACCAAAACTTGCGAAAAAGTGTCAGTATTCCGACACGCTACGTCCGGCGTTATAGAAATACTTTGTATCTAGCATTATTTCTAACCGTAAATTTATCGTATGCCATTATTCAATGTGTTTATCATCTATACATTGATGATAATTTGTATGATCAAAACTGACGTAAAAGAAATTACGCACAATGATTTTCTTGCCTTTTTAACGTTTTGCAACAATTCTAATAAGCATAATTATCATAATCTTACTTTCAAGAATTATTTATTTTCTAATACACAATAACAGTTTTCTTTTCGGGCCGAAAAGTCGAAAACACGACAAAAAGGACGTAAACACGACGTATTAGAAACCGCCAACTCGAAAACACAACGCAAAAGTACGTAGTGTTTTCGCCTTTAATATGTCGTGTTTCGACCTTCGAAAGGCGAAAAACGACAAATTTTAAATAACTTCTTGGCGAGTTTTCGCGTTTTCGACTTTTCGGCCCGAAAGTTGAAAACACTACAAATAAATGGCGAAAACACGACGTATTGTAAACCCGCTAATACGTCGTGTTTTCGCCCTTTATATGTTGTGATTTCGCCTTTAATATGTCGTGTTTTCTACTTTGCCCCACCAAGTCGAAAACACGACAAAATAGCAACTTGGCTAGTTTTCGTGTCGGCCCGAAATGTCGAAAACACGACATGGCAGAAATCAGCCATAATATAACAATACTGATTGAACTACACGGATCTCCTGACTGGTCATGTTTTACACTGATCACAAGGGCAGATCCATTTGCCACCAGAAGGGAAAAGGTAAACTTCATCGTGATATAAATAAAAGCAAGTTAAGATTATTTGATAAAAAACGAAAACGTTTTTATTATTTCTTAAAATTAAACAAATCGTTAAATGTTAGACGCGTCTTAATTACGAGTATGAAGTTAGCCCCGCAGCCCCGTTTATCCCCACAGCCCCGTGAAGTTAGCCCCGCAGCACCTAGTTACCCCGCATCCCCGTGAAGTTAGCCCCGCAGCACCTAGTTACCCCGCATCCCCGTGAAGTTAGCCCCGTGGCACTTAGTTACCCCGCAGCCCCGTGAAGTTAGCCCCGTAGCACCTAGTTACCCCGCATCCCCGTCAAGTTAGCCCCGCAGCACCTAGTTACCCCGCAGCCCCGTGAAGCTAGCCCCGTAGCACCTAGATACCCTGCAGCCCCGTCAAATTAGCCCTGTAGCACCTAGATACCCCGCCTCCCCGTCAAGTTAGTCGCGTAGCATCTAGTTATCCCGCAGTCCCGCCAACTTAGCCCCATGGCACATAGTTATCTCGTAACCCCGCCATGTTAGCCCTATGCCACCATGTCTCAACACGCCTCGTGGCATATTATGGTTTCCTCAAAGTATCACTTGAATTAACCTATGCATACATCACCACAGGACAACGAACAAACGCAGTGGTGTTGATGGGTAAAGATGTTTGCCGCTTTTACCGGGGGTTGCGGGTTAGAACCCCACTAGGGTCACGACCGTACCTTCTCATATGTCATCAGTTCTATTTTCTCAGTCCCGTGCCCTTAGCCTTGTGCCCTAAGCATTGAAAACACCGTTTGTAGAAGTAACATCCCCGCCTGAAGGAGTTAGCCCCGTGTCCCCTGCTATCAATACACTTCTTGTAACAGTCATTTCTAGTTTTCAGACCACCTCTATGTATCCCAGCATTCACATAAACTCAGCCCCGTGTCCTGTAGTATCATTGCAGCCCTGGGGAAACCGTTTAAAGTAGAACCATCCCCGCCTCACTAACTCAGCCCCGTGTCCCCTGCTATTAATACAGCACTTCTTACACTACTCTCTAACTTTCATACCACCCTTTTGTGTCCCCGCGTTCACATAAACTCAGCCCCGTCCCTTGCAGTATCATTGCAGCCCTGGTAAAACCGTTAAAAGTAGAACCATCCCCGCCTCACTAACTCAGCCCCGTGTCCCCTGCTATCAATACAGCACTTCTTACACTACTCTCTAACTTTTATACCACCCTTTTGTGTCCCCGCGTTCACATAAACTCAGCCCCGTGTCCTGTAGTATCATTGCAGCCCTGACGAAACCGTTTAAAGTAGAACCATCCCCGCCTCACTAACTCAGCCCCGTGTCCCCTGCTATCAATACAGCACTTCGTACACTACTATCTAAATTTCTTACCACCCTTTTGTGTCCCCGCGTCCACATAAACTCAGCCCCATTTCCTGTAGTATCACTGCAGCGCTGGTGAAACCGTTTAAATTAGAACCAACCCCGCCTCACTAACTCAGCCCCGTGTCCCCTGCTATCAATACAGCACTTCGTACACTACTCTCTAACTTTCATACCACCCTTTTGTGTCCCCGCGTTCACATAAACTCAGCCCCGTGTCCTGTAGTATCACTGCAGCGCTGGTGAAACTGTTTAAAGTAGAACCGTCCCCGCGTTCACATAAACTCAGCCACGTGTCCCCTGCTACATGTATCAATACAGCACTTCTTACACTACTCTCTTACTTTCATACCACCCTTTTGTGTCCCCGCGTTCACATAAACTCAGCCCCGTGTCCTGTAGTATCACTGCAGCGCTGGTGAAACCGTTTAAATTAGAACCGTCCCCCCTCACTAACTCAGCCCCGTGGCCCCTGCTATCAATACAGCACTTCTTACACTACTCTCTAACTTTTATACCACCCTTTTGTGTCCCCGCATTCACATAAACTCAGCCCCGTATCCTGTATATATAGTATCATTGCAGCCCTGGTAAAACCGTTAAAAGTAGAACCATCCCCGCCTCACTAAGGTCACACCAAATTAATTACTTGGTCAACGGATTTCCCGCTCCATTATTTTTTAAAATAAAAAAAAAAAATTTTTTCAATTTGAGTTTCCGCCCGCATCAGTTTTATAAACCAGGACCAAAAATTCAAAGCGGGCCTTTTTGTCGCGCCGAACTCGTACATTTAGTACTTTCAAACCTACAATTCAATTAAAAACGCCAGCAGAACATGTTCCCGCTACTTTATTTGTATAATCATGACTACCATATTGTCAAAATGGCAGCAAACCAGTACAGTATGAAAATTTTCGATGCATAGAATGACCGAAAAAGACCGAAAAAAACAACAACGAAAAAGACCGAAAAACAGTTTATGAAGACCGAAAACAACTTATTTTTTAAAAGAGTATATAACTTACAGTTTAAATGAAGAAATTTGTAAATATTGTATTACAAATCAAGTAAAAAGATCGAAAAAACAAATATTGCAGACCGAAAACTTTCTAAATTTAGCACTCCAGATTTTGTAATTGATGCAGCACAGGAAGTTATGAAAACAAACAAATATTCATTACATACAAATTCCTTCATTTATTTAATACGTAAGTTATAAATCGCACATTGTCTTTTTAAACAAAGTTGTGTTCGATAAAGATAAATCATTTTTCGGTTCTTTTTCGGTCTTTTACGGTCTTTTTCGGTCATTCTATGCACCCGAAAATTTAAATTGTTAACATAAATCAGGGTAGCGTCGGTGGAAGACCAGTTGCTGTCCAGACAAACAACTCGGAAACATTCAAAGACATTTTTGTTAAGGCTAATTCACTTCTCTCTACTGTTGTTACTGTGGCACTGAAGATGAACTTCTGGGTGATAGTGATCCGTACATCTGTACATGGAACACTTGTTTACCAAATTTTCAACAGTGCGCCCTCTGTGTAAAAAGTGTCATGATAATGGCGCTAAGGCTAAAACTTGGGCAAGGAAAATATCAAGAAACTAGCAAGTTTTTAGCATTGTGAAATTGAACAATTATCTCTAGTCAAAACACTTATGGTCAGTAAGGCGTGCAGTAAAAGAGCATATGCCTTGACTCAACTAAAGAAGTTGTTCTGTGGGTTATTTTGATATGACTAACAAATGGGTTTCATTACAAAGTGTTTGAGCATTAGTCTGATGGTTTTTTAAATGATAATAAGTTGTTTCTCTTTCAAAAAACTTGTTGTATTAGCTGTACATGTATGTAAGAAAACAAAATATGGTCTTTTTAAATGAATAAAAATATTTTCTTGCAAGAAACACTTTAATATACCCCTACAAACTTAGTACCGGTGTATTTAGGAGTCCCTTTGTGGTCTGTACCTATTTGGCAATTTATATTTAAGGTGTCAGTAGCTCTTTTATCTATTTCTAAGTTTTTTTATCTGTTTTGACAGTAAATATTTGTTTTTTTGAGGAGTTTTAGTCTATTGTACGACAATTATTACATGGCACTCATTTCTTCGGTTACGTTCGGTTGTGTGTTTTCGTTATTTCAGTTGATTATATATCGAACACATACGTTTCAGCACCATATAGACAGTTCCGTAGAGGTAAGATGTCTAACTTTTAGGCAAGGTTTCAGTAGTCCGAATCCTGATCAAATGGTTTCATTTTTTTTAAAATTAAAGTGGATGGCTATGTGACACTTTTTTATGCATCAATTTTGATTATTTATATTCCATGAGATCTGTTTTTCCTATATACCTGCAGAAGGATGAAGAATGATATTACACGAATCTTGAAAAGTTGCTGTATGTCCAAATATACACAAACTTATTTTTTAAAAATACTTAAAACTGAAACGTCAGGCCTGAGGAAAGATTCGAACCGGGAACCTCAAACATTTACATCTTAAGGCTCTACCAACAGAGCTATTCGGAGTCTTCGATATTTTATCGATTTAGTTTAAAATATATGTTTGTTTTCAAACCCAGCATGATTTTATTCGTAATGTTCGGAAACCGAAAATAAGCTTTACGGGTTTATCCTGAATTATTTATTTATTAATGAGTGCCTGGTAATTCTTTCAACAGTTTATTTACATTTTGTCTTAAAAAACGAACCACCAATCAAGACTTTTTACGTCACTAAAAAACTGGAACTTCTCTTAATGGTACTGAGTATATTCCCTGACCCTGAGTGCCATTTCAACAGAACATAATAATTTTAAAGTCCCATAAACACTTTGGAAAGACTAAATAAATTTATCAATAGAGATTTAATTGCGTTCTACTTACTCTTAAAACAATGATGTACATTCGTATCAATATCACTTCTTTACGAAAAAAATTTGTAAGAACGCAGTTTTTGCACTGTTTTTATAACACATATCTTCTTTCTAAAAAGCAAAAAAGTATAAATAAGGGTCTATTTTGCCGATAAGACATAACTCGTGATCGAGTGATTGGAGTAGTTGATTTGAAATCGGTTTCCTTTCTTTGACTTAGGGTCATGGGTTCGAGCCCTGGTACCAACAATGTTTCGTAATTTGAAAAATTGGGCAGTTTCTTACGGGGGATAGGAGTTTAGTACTGATTCTTCCCAGGAAGAATTGTTAGATAAAACTGTCCGCGTGTTAAAATTATCAAAATAACGGTTGGTATGGGCGTTAATCTCCTACAACGATAAGACATCCAACGTGATCAAAGGACTTAAATCATTTATTATAAGCAGATCTTAGCAGAAGTGACAATACAGTAAACTCCGTATATAACGAATCTGGATATAACGAAATTATTGACCCAATTCTTATATGAATTTTATATGAAAATGATATACGGATATAACAAACTCCGGATATAACGAATAAAACTAAATAGGACCAAGGGATTCGTTATATACGGAGTTTACTGTATGTAGATTTACAGTCTTCACTTAAAATGAATTATGAAGTGACACATAAATATATTTCGCCCAGTAGCGGTGCACAACTGGCTACGGGACCGTTTATTTCCACATAAATACTATTTTATACATGTACCTCTATATCATATAATAGTAGATGTATTACATCAACCTTAGACTATACATTGGCTTTATGCCAAACAAATTTTCTGAATGCATTTTACATAAACATTCCCTGTTAATAGAATAATACAATACTTTCTTTACTTTTAATACAAGAGATGCATTAACTACCGTCTGCACGCGTAGAAACATGTATAAAATACAAGATACTCCCTATTTTCCTTTATTTATGATCAAATCGGAAAAAACCCATATCCTCGAAAAGACGCGAGGTCCAGGAAAAAACAGAGAATGAACTCTGAAAACCTGTGTCCAAAAACAGTCAGCGCTTTTCTCAATGGCGTGTGTGGACTTCACACGAAAATTAACAATTTTATACATATTAATTGATTCAAATTTTGAAACTTGGTGGCACATGAGTATTGGGTGTGCACGCTAGAACTGACAAATCTGTCTAGTACATTTACCTTACCACCTTTACTTTAATATCATTGATCATTCTTCATAAACAATAGACTATTTTGGTTACCCTCTAAACACTACCTTACTCTTAATTTGAGCGGTTCAACTCAGTAACCGTAACTGGAACGCTATTACGCGGGAAACTAAATATTATTCACAAGGATAGTCCAAAAAGATTTCAACTGTATTCAATGGAAATAACTGCTTTTCAGATAGGTAAAACTTTGGTTCCAACATTCGATTTTCTCAGAGTGAAAACCAATGCTAAATGACTTTCATAAACTTTGATTATGATGGTTAGTTTGAAGGGTAATATCACTTTAATTTAATTGTTGGGATCTACATTGAATTACTAGACCTTTTAAATTAATGTAGTACATGTCTATTGATTGAACTTGAACGGTGTAAAGCTTTCAGTCTTGCTGACCTTTATTTACAGGTGGTCCCTTACACAGGCCTGACTAAACAGTTATGGTCACGTGTTTTTCACTTATTTCTTATAATGATGGCATGTTGCTTTACTGCCGTTCCTGTTGCTCTCATGTATGTCATCATCCCACAGCCGCAGTGCCGCACATTCAACAGGGTGTAGCCAACGCAGTTTAAGACACATAATTAAAAGTTACTGTAAACCAGTGAATTTTCAGATCAATTTTCGTTCCGTTATTTGATGGGCGGGTATTTTGCGACTTCATCTTCATAAACAACAAAACAACACAAAGAAGGTGAATTCTTATTTCTGAAAACAAGGTTCAACGATTCTGTATATTATATTGTGCGGTGGAATGTGGAGTCTATGAAAAGAGCGAAAATTACTGACATGGTTTACAGTAGACTTATGTTATTTGTGGTTGTTATTGTTATCATTGTTATTGTTATCATTGTTATTGTTATCATTGTTATCATTGTTATTGTTATCATTGTTATTGTGATCATTGTTATTGTTATCATTGTTATTAATTCATACTCTAGTTTAAACTGCATAGCTTACAACCTGCCGCGACAGAGGATGGCGACGTACACGTGTGAACAGGAAGAACGGTTAATGAAAATCCTTCTTTTCTCAAATACTAATTCGACGAAATAGAACTTTGAGACCTAACAACGTTTCAAATTGAAATAAATGTAGCAGTAAATTTAAAGTGATCATACCCTTCAATTCATAATCGCAATTTAATGTAATGCATTCACCAATGGTTTAGTATCATCAAAAAACAAGCATTGCAAAGTTATAGCTAAATAACATAAAAACATACAACAGTTTCATTCCTATTAAACATAGTTGAAAATGATAAAAATCGTTTTTGACCCGCCGTGTCGTAAAATATTTGTCCATCAATTTGATATGATAGATTTGTGTTTGCATGTACATTTTACTAATGAAAGAAATGGTTGAGCATAACTTATTTTTAATAAATTTTCTAAACATTTTTCATGTTTTAAGAACTTTTTTACCGTACTTTTTCTGGTCATTTTAAGCAGTATTATAGCTTTAGATATAAATATACAAAATTATGAATAACATTGGAGATCTGAAACATTTAATTTTGAAATATCTATAGAGATGCGTATGCCTCCCCTACTTTATGTAACGTTAAGTCAAACCGCAGACTAGATTATATATTAGAATTGTATAAATTTGAACGTTTTATTGCCTTCTTTCGAACTTATATTAAGTATTGTCAGAAAGCGTTTCTTATCATTGAAAAAATACTGCTTTAGTATATCATATATACTCACCGGCCAGAGACACGCAACTTTACCTTTGCACTCAAACTTTATGCACTCAATTACTGAGTGATGGTGATAATGTAAACTGTTTTTGCATAAGTCAGTTCATCTTGACTTTAAGAAGTATGATAGGGACATTCACCACCTGTTTGATTTCACGAAAATATGCGTGCTTACATTTTCTATATAGATCTATAATAAAAAATTGAAAAAGTTGCGTTTCTTTTGCCTTTGAGTCTACTATCGATTTCTACAGCAAGGTTAGAAATACAGTAAACTCCGTATATAACGACTCCGGATAAAGCAAAACCGGTTTAGAACAAATTCTCCCCCTAGTTTTTCTTCTTTATTTACCAAATGTTATATGACGAAAATCCGGATATAAGGAACAAATTTAAATGACCCCAAGGAGTTCGTTATAACCGGAGTTTACTGTTATTTGTTTTTCTTGTTCAAATGACAGCCAGTTTACCGTCATCTTTCATGATAATATAAATATCAACATCCAAACTGGATCAATAGTCCTCAAAATTAACAGACCTGGCACATACAAACTGCACAACATTTATAGATTTAACATTTGGCTCTAAAACATGAAACTCTATATCCAGAGCATGTCCTGTGATTAGATTTGAAAGCAAGTTGAAGTGTCTCTGTGAAGAGTTTTGCGGAAAATGGTATCTAGTTGTCTGTTTTGGTTAACGGTCGCTTTTGGTTTTACCCCGTGTTAATTTTGTAGTAAATCAAGCACGTTTATACATTTACTGAGACTAAAACAGTCAGCAGACGTGCAGACAACAATTCTCATCTTCAGCACTATATCAGTAAAAATTCGACGACCACTATCACTCAAAATCAACAGTAACTAAATAACTCCAGCATGCCTTGTTCATTTGCTTTGGCAGTGCATGAAACATACAATGTATATATAAATACATCTGCAGTGAAAGTTTTGGAAGTCTGAACTATGTCTTTGGTTGCTACATATACATATCAGCTGTCATACTTTCTGGAGTGGAAACTTTATATCCTTCCGTGTAGAAATCAAATCCTGAAAAAACAGACAAATCGATTGTAAGTTATCAGAAAAAATGAAAAAATATATACAGCTGACATTGAACACGTTGAAAATAATTCAAACTTCTAAATAAATAATCAAGCAAATAACTACACGGAAGTACCTCCGCGGTCGAGTGGCTAGAGTCGCTGACTTGAATGTGTTATAATCAACTCATAAACTGCTGGCGTCAAATAATTGTCCCTTTGCAACAAGTGTAGACCATGATCAGCCTTCACGTATGCTCACTGAGGTCAATATCTGCAGTCTGCTATTCAGATAGACACGTTTCAATCAGCTACCATATGAGCTACTATTAATGCAACCGTTTTCAAACATTGAAAGATGAACAAGTGCATTTGAAATTTTAGCGAGACGAGTGTAAATACATTGCAGATTATGAATATGCATGACCATCTCGTTCCAACAACATGGGTTTTAGTGAGCTACTGGCATTTATTTTGTGTTCAAAAATAAGAAATAGTGCATTCTACCCCATTCATTATTTGCCATCAACTATTCCGTGAGTGTATCTTCCAGTTCTGCATGTGTAAGACGTCTTAGTACCTGAAATGTAAATGTAGCTTAAATTGCAAATGTTCCATCATTTTTATAGAAGTCATATTTTACAATATTTTATATATCGTCTACTAGGCACTTAAGGGGATCGAACCCGGGTCTCTCCGATCATAAGGCCATCGACCAGGCCCCGTGCTTATAAAAATCCTTGAGCACGATTTCATGTTCAAGTGGCGGTTTTGTGCTTGTCGGTGCTTTAAAAACCTGAATTTGAGATCGTGCTCACGGATAACAATATGCACGGAGTTAGGAATCGGAGTCAGGAATCCGCCTGTTCTCGGGAAATCTACAATAAGTATATAAACGCATAACACTTATCATTTTTGCGATCGCCAGGATATCATTTATATAGAAACTGTATTCAACAAGTACGTCTCATTCTTATTGAAACGTTAATTTGATAATCGTGATAGAAACAAAGTGCTTTACAGCTGATAGTGTTTATATCTTACTTCAAGATTGCCTGGTTTTATATTCGTCGGCTATAAATTTTGACGATGGAAGTTACTGTAGCAGCAAATTTTCGGTCTGTGTTTTTGTGACCCACATCTGTATTCGAATCTTAAGAGGCAGTACAGCTGTAACAATAATGTAACTGTTCTCTTGCAACTTTTTGACCTGAACAAAAAACAACTAAATGTAAATAGTTTGCAACATGTCAACATTAATATTATCTTGTCTGTAAATGTGTGGATATAAGTAAAAATTAATTCTACAGGTACGTGGTTTATCCTAGAAAACATCAATGTACAATATTCTTTAATAACAGCCGGCAACTGTACCAAAGGCTGTGTCATCGCTTCTTGAAATTCAAAATGAAATACATGTAATACAATGATATAAAAGGGTCACAATACATCCTAGAATACATACCAGAATCAATGCGTACATGTATATTCCATGATCTTCGCCCTAGACAACAGCACGGATGATACGAATAGCATCTTAAGTCATGGGTCCAGTTACATGTTCCTGCAAGGAAAACAAAAGCCACAACGCATTATAACAAGCGCAGGGTACAACGCGAATACAAGTGCTTTCTGTAGTCTTTGCTTTAACCATATACAAGTAAAAGAAAGCACACTCAAAGAAACGCTGCGGCCCGACGTGGCTACGGATTTCTTCCGTAATCTTCGCCAAGGAAACTCCCAATGAAAATATAGAACCAACAAGCAAATTCAGTGAATTTATATCCCCAACAAATTGGAACAAATAACTGAAAAAGAACAACTTGAAAAGTCTGTCTGTATCAGAAAATTTTTTTTTTTTAAAAGTTCTACACCCCTATCTCGAAGAGAATTATTACTTTACAGTGAGAAAAAATCTTGTATGTTGCAAGTTAAATTGAATCCGCACTACTAGTTTCAGAATACCCGAATTTTTAAGATTTCTATACAGAATAATGAAAGAAACCGTACGGTCTCATTTCAGTAAAAATCAAGGCAACAGTCAAACAACGGACATCAATAAAGTAATTTTCTCCTGTATTCTCCGACAAAGACATATGAAATACACAAACACGCACCTGATTGAAGAAAAGTACCGCAAACATCGACATATTCTGTATTCTTCGGCAAAGCCACCTGAAATTCACAAACAACTATTAGTAGAGCAATGAAGTTAATACGGATATACCTGCAAACATAAGAAAAGGAACAAAAGGCAAGTGGCCAACCACTAACACACCCTCCTCTGCTCTCTGCCCAAACACACGGACGGAGCTTGCCACTTTTCGCTGCTGATGCGGTTACCGGACCGGACCGGACAAAAGCGGGCAGGCAAAGCGAGGGCGGTTCAAGCTGCCAAGGCCAAGGTATGGTGCTCAGACTGCAGCGCTACGGTAAGACTCACGGAACGGCAGCACATCATGTTAAATGAAAAACAAAAGAAAACTAACTAACTAAAGAAAACTAAACTAACTACACATACCGGACAGGACGGGAAAAAACGGCGCGGTACGGACGCGAACACCGGTATCTTCATCTGTATTCTTCGGCAAAGCCACCTGAAATTCACAAACAAACCACTGTTAGTAGAGCAATGAAGTTAATACGGATATACCTGCAAACATAAGAAAAGGAACAAAAGGCAAGTGGCCAACCACTAACACACCCTCCTCTGCTCTCGCCCAAACACACGGACGGAGCTTGCCACTTTTCGCTGCTAATGCGGTTACCGGACCGGACCGGACAAAAGCGGGCAGGCAAAGCGAGGGCGGTTCAAGCTGCCAAGGCCAAGGTATGGTGCTCAGACTGCAGCGCTACGGTAAGACTCACGGAACGGCAGCACATCATGTTAAATGAAAAACAAAAGAAAACTAACTAACTAAAGAAAACTAAACTAACTACACATACCGGACAGGACGGGAAAAAAACGGCGCGGTACGGACGCGAACACCGGTATCTTCATCTGTATTCTTCGGCAAAGCCACCTGAAATTCACAAACAAACAACTGTTAGTAGAGCAATGAAGTTAATACGGATATACCTGCAAACATAAGAAAAGGAACAAAAGGCAAGTGGCCAACCACTAACACACCCTCCTCTGCTCTCTGCCCAAACACACGGACGGAGCTTGCCACTTTTCGCTGCTGATGCGGTTACCGGACCGGACCGGACAAAAGCGGGCAGGCAAAGCGAGGGCGGTTCAAGCTGCCAAGGCCAATGTATGGTGCTCAGACTGCAGCGCTACGGTAAGACTCACGGAACGGCAGCACATCATGTTAAATGAAAAACAAAAGAAAACTAACTAACTAAAGAAAACTAAACTAACTACACATACCGGACAGGACGGGAAAAAAACGGCGCGGTACGGACGCGAACACCGGTATCTTCATCTGTATTCTTCGGCAAAGCCACCTGAAATTCACAAACAAACCACTGTTAGTAGAGCAATGAAGTTAATACGGATATACCTGCAAACATAAGAAAAGGAACAAAAGGCAAGTGGCCAACCACTAACACACCCTCCTCTGCTCTCTGCCCAAACACACGGACGGAGCTTGCCACTTTTCGCTGCTGATGCGGTTACCGGACCGGACCGGACAAAAGCGGACAGGCAAAGCGAGGGCGGTTCAAGCTGCCAAGGCCAATGTATGGTGCTCAGACTGCAGCGCTACGGTAAGACTCACGGAACGGCAGCACATCATGTTAAATGAAAAACAAAAGAAAACTAACTAACTAAAGAAAACTAAACTAACTACACATACCGGACAGGACGGGAAAAAAACGGCGCGGTACGGACGCGAACACCGGTATCTTCATCTGTATTCTTCGGCAAAGCCACCTGAAATTCACAAACAAACCACTGTTAGTAGAGCAATGAAGTTAATACGAATATACCTGCAAACATAAGAAAAGGAACAAAAGGCAAGTGGCCAACCACTAACACACCCTCCTCTGCTCTCTGCCCAAACACACGGACGGAGCTTGCCACTTTTCGCTGCTGATGCGGTTACCGGACCGGACCGGACAAAAGCGGGCAGGCAAAGCGAGGGCGGTTCAAGCTGCCAAGGCCAAGGTATGGTGCTCAGACTGCAGCGCTACGGTAAGACTCACGGAACGGCAGCACATCATGTTAAATGAAAAACAAAAGAAAACTAACTAACTAAAGAAAACTAAACTAACTACACATACCGGACAGGACGGGAAAAAAACGGCGCGGTACGGACGCGAACACCGGTATCTTCATCTGTATTCTTCGGCAAAGCCACCTGAAATTCACAAACAAACCACTGTTAGTAGAGCAATGAAGTTAATACGAATATACCTGCAAACATAAGAAAAGGAACAAAAGGCAAGTGGCCAACCACTAACACACCCTCCTCTGCTCTCTGCCCAAACACACGGACGGAGCTTGCCACTTTTCGCTGCTGATGCGGTTACCGGACCGGACCGGACAAAAGCGGGCAGGCAAAGCGAGGGCGGTTCAAGCTGCCAAGGCCAAGGTATGGTGCTCAGACTGCAGTGCTACGGTAAGACTCACGGAACGGCAGCACATCATGTTAAATGAAAAACAAAAGAAAACTAACTAACTAAAGAAAACTAAACTAACTACACATACCGGACAGGACGGGAAAAAAACGGCGCGGTACGGACGCGAACACCGGTATCTTCATCTGTATTCTTCGGCAAAGCCACCTGAAATTCACAAACAAACCACTGTTAGTAGAGCAATGAAGTTAATACGAATATACCTGCAAACATAAGAAAAGGAACAAAAGGCAAGTGGCCAACCACTAACACACCCTCCTCTGCTCTCTGCCCAAACACACGGACGGAGCTTGCCACTTTTCGCTGCTGATGCGGTTACCGGACCGGACCGGACAAAAGCGGGCAGGCAAAGCGAGGGCGGTTCAAGCTGCCAAGGCCAAGGTATGGTGCTCAGACTGCAGCGCTACGGTAAGACTCACGGAACGGCAGCACATCATGTTAAATGAAAAACAAAAGAAAACTAACTAACTAAAGAAAACTAAACTAACTACACATACCGGACAGGACGGGAAAAAAACGGCGCGGTACGGACGCGAACACCGGTATCTTCATCTGTATTCTTCGGCAAAGCCACCTGAAATTCACAAACAAACCACTGTTAGTAGAGCAATGAAGTTAATACGAATATACCTGCAAACATAAGAAAAGGAACAAAAGGCAAGTGGCCAACCACTAACACACCCTCCTCTGCTCTCTGCCCAAACACACGGACGGAGCTTGCCACTTTTCGCTGCTGATGCGGTTACCGGACCGGACCGGACAAAAGCGGGCAGGCAAAGCGAGGGCGGTTCAAGCTGCCAAGGCCAAGGTATGGTGCTCAGACTGCAGCGCTACGGTAAGACTCACGGAACGGCAGCACATCATGTTAAATGAAAAACAAAAGAAAACTAACTAACTAAAGAAAACTAAACTAACTACACATACCGGACAGGACGGGAAAAAAACGGCGCGGTACGGACGCGAACACCGGTATCTTCATCTGTATTCTTCGGCAAAGCCACCTGAAATTCACAAACAAACCACTGTTAGTAGAGCAATGAAGTTAATACGAATATACCTGCAAACATAAGAAAAGGAACAAAAGGCAAGTGGCCAACCACTAACACACCCTCCTCTGCTCTCTGCCCAAACACACGGACGGAGCTTGCCACTTTTCGCTGCTGATGCGGTTACCGGACCGGACCGGACAAAAGCGGGCAGGCAAAGCGAGGGCGGTTCAAGCTGCCAAGGCCAAGGTATGGTGCTCAGACTGCAGCGCTACGGTAAGACTCACGGAACGGCAGCACATCATGTTAAATGAAAAACAAAAGAAAACTAACTAACTAAAGAAAACTAAACTAACTACACATACCGGACAGGACGGGAAAAAAACGGCGCGGTACGGACGCGAACACCGGTATCTTCATCTGTATTCTTCGGCAAAGCCACCTGAAATTCACAAACAAACCACTGTTAGTAGAGCAATGAAGTTAATACGAATATACCTGCAAACATAAGAAAAGGAACAAAAGGCAAGTGGCCAACCACTAACACACCCTCCTCTGCTCTCTGCCCAAACACACGGACGGAGCTTGCCACTTTTCGCTGCTGATGCGGTTACCGGACCGGACCGGACAAAAGCGGGCAGGCAAAGCGAGGGCGGTTCAAGCTGCCAAGGCCAAGGTATGGTGCTCAGACTGCAGCGCTACGGTAAGACTCACGGAACGGCAGCACATCATGTTAAATGAAAAACAAAAGAAAACTAACTAACTAAAGAAAACTAAACTAACTACACATACCGGACAGGACGGAAAAAAACGGCGCGGTACGGACGCGAACACCGGTATCTTCATCTGTATTCTTCGGCAAAGCCACCTGAAATTCACAAACAAACCACTGTTAGTAGAGCAATGAAGTTAATACGAATATACCTGCAAACATAAGAAAAGGAACAAAAGGCAAGTGGCCAACCACTAACACACCCTCCTCTGCTCTCTGCCCAAACACACGGACGGAGCTTGCCACTTTTCGCTGCTGATGCGGTTACCGGACCGGACCGGACAAAAGCGGGCAGGCAAAGCGAGGGCGGTTCAAGCTGCCAAGGCCAAGGTATGGTGCTCAGACTGCAGCGCTACGGTAAGACTCACGGAACGGCAGCACATCATGTTAAATGAAAAACAAAAGAAAACTAACTAACTAAAGAAAACTAAACTAACTACACATACCGGACAGGACGGGAAAAAAACGGCGCGGTACGGACGCGAACACCGGTATCTTCATCTGTATTCTTCGGCAAAGCCACCTGAAATTCACAAACAAACCACTGTTAGTAGAGCAATGAAGTTAATACGAATATACCTGCAAACATAAGAAAAGGAACAAAAGGCAAGTGGCCAACCACTAACACACCCTCCTCTGCTCTCTGCCCAAACACACGGACGGAGCTTGCCACTTTTCGCTGCTGATGCGGTTACCGGACCGGACCGGACAAAAGCGGGCAGGCAAAGCGAGGGCGGTTCAAGCTGCCAAGGCCAAGGTATGGTGCTCAGACTGCAGCGCTACGGTAAGACTCACGGAACGGCAGCACATCATGTTAAATGAAAAACAAAAGAAAACTAACTAACTAAAGAAAACTAAACTAACTACACATACCGGACAGGACGGGAAAAAAACGGCGCGGTACGGACGCGAACACCGGTATCTTCATCTGTATTCTTCGGCAAAGCCACCTGAAATTCACAAACAAACCACTGTTAGTAGAGCAATGAAGTTAATACGAATATACCTGCAAACATAAGAAAAGGAACAAAAGGCAAGTGGCCAACCACTAACACACCCTCCTCTGCTCTCTGCCCAAACACACGGACGGAGCTTGCCACTTTTCGCTGCTGATGCGGTTACCGGACCGGACCGGACAAAAGCGGGCAGGCAAAGCGAGGGCGGTTCAAGCTGCCAAGGCCAAGGTATGGTGCTCAGACTGCAGCGCTACGGTAAGACTCACGGAACGGCAGCACATCATGTTAAATGAAAAAAAAAAGAAAACTAACTAACTAAAGAAAACTAAACTAACTACACATACCGGACAGGACGGGAAAAAAACGGCGCGGTACGGACGCGAACACCGGTATCTTCATCTGTATTCTTCGGCAAAGCCACCTGAAATTCACAAACAAACCACTGTTAGTAGAGCAATGAAGTTAATACGAATATACCTGCAAACATAAGAAAAGGAACAAAAGGCAAGTGGCCAACCACTAACACACCCTCCTCTGCTCTCTGCCCAAACACACGGACGGAGCTTGCCACTTTTCGCTGCTGATGCGGTTACCGGACCGGACCGGACAAAAGCGGGCAGGCAAAGCGAGGGCGGTTCAAGCTGCCAAGGCCAAGGTATGGTGCTCAGACTGCAGCGCTACGGTAAGACTCACGGAACGGCAGCACATCATGTTAAATGAAAAACAAAAGAAAACTAACTAACTAAAGAAAACTAAACTAACTACACATACCGGACAGGACGGGAAAAAAACGGCGCGGTACGGACGCGAACACCGGTATCTTCATCTGTATTCTTCGGCAAAGCCACCTGAAATTCACAAACAAACCACTGTTAGTAGAGCAATGAAGTTAATACGAATATACCTGCAAACATAAGAAAAGGAACAAAAGGCAAGTGGCCAACCACTAACACACCCTCCTCTGCTCTCTGCCCAAACACACGGACGGAGCTTGCCACTTTTCGCTGCTGATGCGGTTACCGGACCGGACCGGACAAAAGCGGGCAGGCAAAGCGAGGGCGGTTCAAGCTGCCAAGGCCAAGGTATGGTGCTCAGACTGCAGCGCTACGGTAAGACTCACGGAACGGCAGCACATCATGTTAAATGAAAAACAAAAGAAAACTAACTAACTAAAGAAAACTAAACTAACTACACATACCGGACAGGACGGGAAAAAAACGGCGCGGTACGGACGCGAACACCGGTATCTTCATCTGTATTCTTCGGCAAAGCCACCTGAAATTCACAAACAAACCACTGTTAGTAGAGCAATGAAGTTAATACGAATATACCTGCAAACATAAGAAAAGGAACAAAAGGCAAGTGGCCAACCACTAACACACCCTCCTCTGCTCTCTGCCCAAACACACGGACGGAGCTTGCCACTTTTCGCTGCTGATGCGGTTACCGGACCGGACCGGACAAAAGCGGGCAGGCAAAGCGAGGGCGGTTCAAGCTGCCAAGGCCAAGGTATGGTGCTCAGACTGCAGCGCTACGGTAAGACTCACGGAACGGCAGCACATCATGTTAAATGAAAAACAAAAGAAAACTAACTAACTAAAGAAAACTAAACTAACTACACATACCGGACAGGACGGGAAAAAAACGGCGCGGTACGGACGCGAACACCGGTATCTTCATCTGTATTCTTCGGCAAAGCCACCTGAAATTCACAAACAAACCACTGTTAGTAGAGCAATGAAGTTAATACGAATATACCTGCAAACATAAGAAAAGGAACAAAAGGCAAGTGGCCAACCACTAACACACCCTCCTCTGCTCTCTGCCCAAACACACGGACGGAGCTTGCCACTTTTCGCTGCTGATGCGGTTACCGGACCGGACCGGACAAAAGCGGGCAGGCAAAGCGAGGGCGGTTCAAGCTGCCAAGGCCAAGGTATGGTGCTCAGACTGCAGCGCTACGGTAAGACTCACGGAACGGCAGCACATCATGTTAAATGAAAAACAAAAGAAAACTAACTAACTAAAGAAAACTAAACTAACTACACATACCGGACAGGACGGGAAAAAAACGGCGCGGTACGGACGCGAACACCGGTATCTTCATCTGTATTCTTCGGCAAAGCCACCTGAAATTCACAAACAAACCACTGTTAGTAGAGCAATGAAGTTAATACGAATATACCTGCAAACATAAGAAAAGGAACAAAAGGCAAGTGGCCAACCACTAACACACCCTCCTCTGCTCTCTGCCCAAACACACGGACGGAGCTTGCCACTTTTCGCTGCTGATGCGGTTACCGGACCGGACCGGACAAAAGCGGGCAGGCAAAGCGAGGGCGGTTCAAGCTGCCAAGGCCAAGGTATGGTGCTCAGACTGCAGCGCTACGGTAAGACTCACGGAACGGCAGCACATCATGTTAAATGAAAAACAAAAGAAAACTAACTAACTAAAGAAAACTAAACTAACTACACATACCGGACAGGACGGGAAAAAAACGGCGCGGTACGGACGCGAACACCGGTATCTTCATCTGTATTCTTCGGCAAAGCCACCTGAAATTCACAAACAAACCACTGTTAGTAGAGCAATGAAGTTAATACGAATATACCTGCAAACATAAGAAAAGGAACAAAAGGCAAGTGGCCAACCACTAACACACCCTCCTCTGCTCTCTGCCCAAACACACGGACGGAGCTTGCCACTTTTCGCTGCTGATGCGGTTACCGGACCGGACCGGACAAAAGCGGGCAGGCAAAGCGAGGGCGGTTCAAGCTGCCAAGGCCAAGGTATGGTGCTCAGACTGCAGCGCTACGGTAAGACTCACGGAACGGCAGCACATCATGTTAAATGAAAAACAAAAGAAAACTAACTAACTAAAGAAAACTAAACTAACTACACATACCGGACAGGACGGGAAAAAAACGGCGCGGTACGGACGCGAACACCGGTATCTTCATCTGTATTCTTCGGCAAAGCCACCTGAAATTCACAAACAAACCACTGTTAGTAGAGCAATGAAGTTAATACGAATATACCTGCAAACATAAGAAAAGGAACAAAAGGCAAGTGGCCAACCACTAACACACCCTCCTCTGCTCTCTGCCCAAACACACGGACGGAGCTTGCCACTTTTCGCTGCTGATGCGGTTACCGGACCGGACCGGACAAAAGCGGGCAGGCAAAGCGAGGGCGGTTCAAGCTGCCAAGGCCAAGGTATGGTGCTCAGACTGCAGCGCTACGGTAAGACTCACGGAACGGCAGCACATCATGTTAAATGAAAAACAAAAGAAAACTAACTAACTAAAGAAAACTAAACTAACTACACATACCGGACAGGACGGGAAAAAAACGGCGCGGTACGGACGCGAACACCGGTATCTTCATCTGTATTCTTCGGCAAAGCCACCTGAAATTCACAAACAAACCACTGTTAGTAGAGCAATGAAGTTAATACGAATATACCTGCAAACATAAGAAAAGGAACAAAAGGCAAGTGGCCAACCACTAACACACCCTCCTCTGCTCTCTGCCCAAACACACGGACGGAGCTTGCCACTTTTCGCTGCTGATGCGGTTACCGGACCGGACCGGACAAAAGCGGGCAGGCAAAGCGAGGGCGGTTCAAGCTGCCAAGGCCAAGGTATGGTGCTCAGACTGCAGCGCTACGGTAAGACTCACGGAACGGCAGCACATCATGTTAAATGAAAAACAAAAGAAAACTAACTAACTAAAGAAAACTAAACTAACTACACATACCGGACAGGACGGGAAAAAACGCGAACACCGGTATCTTCATCTGTATTCTTCGGCAAAGCCACCTGAAATCCACAAACAAACAATATTTAGAGCAAAGAAGTTAGTACGGATATACCTGCAAATATAAGAAAAGGAACAAGAGGCAAGTGGCCAACCACTTACACAACCTGATCTGGTCTCTGTCAAAAGATATGGACGGAGCTTGCCATTTTTCGCTGCTGATGCGGTTACCGGACAAAAGCGGACATACAAAGCGAGGACGTTTCACGCACAATTTAAAAGCTACATGTTTGAGAATTTCCTTTAATTAAATAATGAATTGTGGATTATTGTTTCTAAATTACAGAAGTCGCATGTTTGTTCAGTCCTACTTTTAACAACTGACACACACTAAATGCAAAAAAATAAAATAAACCGAGAAGACCAGCCTTACATACAAAATTCATTTCGACACCAATACCGCAATTAACTTAATATGCGGGATAAGACAGGTTTGGCTTTCCATAGAAGCGACAGTTACCGTAAGGAAAACATTTTGTCTGTATAAATTGAAAGGCTATGCGAACAACTTAGGAATATTGAAATAATGACACTTTTAAACCGTTACACAATATGTTAATAAATTGAAATTTCAAAAGTGCTTGTAACGCTTTATTATTTATTAGTGTATAAAGTTTTAAAAAAAATTTAAACCTATATACTTTACAGGAAATAATACTGGAGCCTCTATATGTGTTTCTACGTTATTAAATATGTAAATTTCAGACAATTCAAAGAACTTTTTTTTCACCAAAATCTGAAAGTGAGCAGCTTGAAGTATGCGGCTAGTGAGTGCTTTGGGTCATAACTATGTTCAGTAACGTAAATATAAGTCCAAGGATAACTTAGAATGTATTGATGTTGTCACATAGATTGTTTGATAATCATGTTGTATTCACTCTAAAACAATGCTGACATACTAAAAACCCTTTCTTATTTTTGCAATATTATTGAAAAAAATACTGCGCTATATTTCTAATATCGTTTGAACGTCCATATCGTAATACCCGTATACGCGGGTTAGGACAGGTTTGGCCTTCCATAGAAACGACAGCTACCGTATGGCACATGTTTTGTCTGTATGAATTTTAAGGCTATGTCGACAGCTCCTGAATGTTGAAAACTCAGACGTCCGAGGCAAATGCTGACACTTTAAGACATCCTTGAAAATGACCTTGGACACATTTTACCAGGTTTGAAATGTTTTTATTTTACCACCAACGTTCGCGTACAGGCCACTGTGGGATTGTGTTTTGAGCGCGTACAAATATATTTTCATAGACATAAAGCAGACATGTCGTGTTCAACCCCAGGTATATTAAAAAAAAAAAGAAAAAAAAAAAAAAGAAGAAGTCCGTGCGCAGGTGAGTAGACACGGTGAACCCTGCGCGTAACCTCTTTATATAGGCCAATAGAAATTGCACTTTCATGTTACAGCTCTGTCTGTTTGCTGACGTATCAACACGCGCAGTTAACCCAAAGTAGCACAACGTGTTGTACAGTGTTTACAAAAACACATGCGTGTCTGTCGAGTGTGTAACAAAATTTGCCGCAAAACTATTTAGACATCATGTTGCTTCTAATTTCTCATTGTTTATTTATTTTATTTTTTTACATTTTTGTTGTGCATGATGACGTTGCGTTGCAAAATTTCCAGCACATAAAAATGTGTACATGACTTAAGGCGGAAAATTCTACCCGTGTATGTTTAAATGTATTAAATTTTAATATAATAATGACTTAGAGGGTACAACGCAAGCAAGACTTTTCGGTTTAAATTTGATTGAGAAATGAATATTAATCTATTTTTCTGACAGAAAATTTCATAAGGAGATGTTCTTAAAATAGCTTGTAGACCGCTTCCAAAAACTCCGCCATGAAATCGTGGCGGAAAGTGCTATAATATAAAATTGAAGCAAAACCTCGCATTTATAATAATAATAATAATAATAATAATAATAAAATCTTTATTTCATGAAGGCTACATATCAGACATAAAAGGATTTACATGTAAATCAAAATACATCTTATTTTCATATGGCCTTCAACAATGTAAAAGAAAAATTAAAATGCAACAACAACAACAACATACATGTGATAAAGAATTATGAAACCATATGTGATTTGCCAGCTACATGTATACATTTCAATTGAACAATCTGACAAATTTTTCAAATAGTGTATTTGTTTGGCAAAGTAAGAAATGACAAAAGTTAGGCAAAAATTGTTTAAACTTTCTTTTGATACGACATACACACTCAAAACTTTAGTCCAAAGATTAGTTGGGAAATAAATTTGTAGAAGTAAATTTAGTATAGAACAAAACATACTCAGTCTGCAGTTGTTAAGTGCAACTTAATAGATAGTTCTTGTATTTGTATTTAAATGTTTTGAATATAGCAATTCCTCTAATATCAAACGGAATATCATTCCAAACTTTCATACTAAAATACGAGAAGGGATCTTTATAATAATTGGTTCGAGGTATTCTATGTAAAACAAGATCGTTGTGCACAGAAGATCGCAGATTATGATTTTCGTTTTTTTGAAAAAAAAGTATCAAAATCTCTGACATATATTGAAAACTTGAAACTGGAAGATATGAACAATTGCCTGTTGAAATAAGAATCTGTCCAATCTGTAAATCTGATGTAGAAACTGAAAAGCATGTGTTACTACACTGTCCGGCATATCAGACTCATAGACATGTATTGTTTGAAAAAGCTGTTGAAATAAACCAAGATTTTAATGATATGAATGATGATGCAAAATTGGTATTTGTACTCTCAAATGATCAACTGGTAAAATTTACAGCCAAAACCTGTTATGCAATTTTAAATGAAAGGTCTAATATATTGTATAAATAGACATGTTTTGCGTTAATCTATATTGAACACTTGTAGATTCATAAAACATGTTCTAGTTAAAGTCAAAGTAAGTTACAGTGCTGTTCTTTGGACAGCTTACGTAATTGTGGTATTACTGTTTTAAGAGACTTTTAGAAAACTATGTAAGTAATGTACTAATATTGTTTAAGTATCAAATTTATTTTAAAATCATCTAAAACCCTTTTGCTAATCACACTATATTTGATCTTACAAGTGTAGTCCCATTATTTTACACCCATTTTTGAATAATGCATTTGCACAGTATTCCTTTTTCAGTGTCTCAAGTTTTTCTCCTTTTAAGGCAGATTTTAATATAAAGATTAGCAAGGGAGATTTAGGTTTTTATCTGTACACATGTAAAATAGAATATTGATCTGATTTTGAAATGTATAATGACTACTTTATCATAGTCTCTTATAACTCAGATATGAGTGGCATTGTACATGTAATAATGTAAAATAACTGTGATACTTTGTATATGATTTTATATGCAATGTGATATTATTATGTGATGTACAATGATGAGACTGAAATAAACAATAAATAATATATGATAGCGACATATGATTCATAACTTTATACACAAGAACAGCAGTGTTGTTTTTGCACCTATCAGTAAAAGAAAGCCATTTTAATTGTTTATACATGTATAATCCTCATGTTGACGACTTCATCGGCTTAATTAGGATAAGTTTTGCAACTCGTTTTTGTAGCATGTTTATTTTGTTAAAGTGGAATTATGCACATTTTTTTCAAGTAAAAATCCAGCTGAAATAGGTGTGTGTACAAAGGGTAAAAAAAAAGCTTTTAACCCAATACAACAAACTCTTCCTGCTTCCAGTACGAAATAATTTTTTTCCAAATATCACTTTTCCTATTTTGACTGGGAGAGTCAATTTAAGAAACAAACAACTGCATGCAGGAATTGCTTCCCTTTCACTGCCGAAAAACACTAATATCACAAGGGAGATCACTGCCAAGAAAGGAATTATTATTTGATTAGTCCAATTTTTTATTTGTAAAGCACCAACTTCGAATGCTAATGCGGCATTATCATTAGTTTAACACATTTAAATGCACAGCAACAGAAAATTGCTTTTATAAAACTATCACCAAAAATACACTATGTGCAGTAAGATGCGCATAATGTCACTTTAATATAGTTTTTGCTATCTTTTCCCCAAATTGTACAACAGTAATCGAATATTGGCAAAATGTACGCGTTATAAAACATTATTTTCGTCTCATCTGTGAGAGGGAATCAAATGTGTTTTAGTAGTGCTATTTTGGTATTAAGCTTTTTACATACATTTTAGCAATAAATACAAATAGACGGGTGTTAAGAAGGACACTTGTGTCGCCATCTTACGCTTACATCTGTCAGAATAACCAATACAATGCAATGCAATTTGAAAGTTAGATGAAGAAATAGCAGAGTTGTAGCAAAATTTACAGGTTTGATATCCCTGAATACTACAAAAAAAGTTGCAGATTAATACTTCAAGTGGTTAGTATATGTGCATGACAGTGCCAGTTGCGCACACGAGGAATTTCTAAGAACAAATCAAGAAACATTTTCACAGGGTTATCTTCTCTTGCCTACAGATGGGAGTAATGATGTAAACAATTATTCCAACTTTCAAAGCAATATCTCAAAGGGTTAAGTCAATAGTGGATTTTACCCCTATTCGATGTATTTTCTAAGTCCAAAAAGGGGCCATAATTATGACAAAAAACATTTAAGAGTTATGTACTATTGCCTGTGGATGAAAGTAATGTTGGTAAATAAGTATGGTAAGTTTTAAAGCAATATCTATAATGGTTTTGAAATAAAGTAGGGTGGTACAAAAAACTTAACCAAGCTCAATGCACATTTTTTTAAGTAAAAAAGGGCCATAACTCTAATAAAAACCTTGATAGAGTTGTGTACTCTTGTCTACTGATGGAGGTTATAGTGGTAAACAAATATGGTAAAGCAATACCTCTTATGGTTTTGAAATAAAGTAGGGTGGTACGAAAAACTTAACCAACGTGTGACACCAACGCGGACGCGGACGCCCAGGCGAGTAGGATAGCTCCGCTTTTCTTCGAAATGTCAAGCAAAAATTAATTGTTGTTTATTTTTTTCTTTTCTCCACAATGTACTGTTTTCCTTTTATTTGCCAATAAATACCATAGGTATTGGTTTGAAATTATTATTTTTCAGGGAAGTGTTGTCTTTGAATAGCAACAATCAAGCACCTTTCAATCAAGGGAGATAGTTTCAAAATTACTTTCTTATCTTTTGTTTACATATTTAGTTAAAAGTAACAGTAAAATTCTTATATAATGACAAATAAAGACCTTCAGAAGACACAAGGAATATTGAAAACTAATTGTACAAACAGATTTGACAGAAATAATGCATGCTTGCTTTTTCGCCAGTTCAAATATCTGAAAATCTGAGTTAGGTCAGATTTCTAAGAAAAATAAAAATAGTATTAAAAGAGTTACTGTTCTTTGCAGATGTCAAATACCATACAAAGTTTTCATTTGTTGTCTACATATCTAAAGTATATATTTTTCTTTTTCCATATAACAAGGGCTTTCGGAAACTCTATAATTTATAATTTTGATAGGTTTTTTTATGACTAAAAATAGGTGAGTGTTGCTACATTGAACAGAGGTTGCTTTAGAAGCTTAGTTTTATATGAGCGAAGTAGTCATACAAAATGTGGAGTTTGATAGTTGTTTTACCTTACTGCGATTGGTATAATTTTACTAACTTCATTGTGATTGACCAAGAAGGTTACTCTAGATTACTAATAAATCATTTCCATTTACCTTCACTACAATACACATACTCGTTCTAAAGACAGCTGAAAATATTTTGACATGCCAACAGACCAACTTTTCAGACAACTATTTTAATTCAATAACAAACCAAGTGATCCAAAACACACTCACTCGATTCGGAAGTCACCGAATTACCCATATAAGCGTATAAGAATCAACAAATATATTATGAAAGATAGATCCCACGCTAACTGTTCTCTGTCCACGACTTGGGTAATTTTCGATTTGGCGTGGCTCAAAATCAACATTTAAAATCAATGTGAAAATATATAAGAAAAAGATAAAACTTACATGCCGACGTCAAGCGAATGCCTTTACCACCTGTGTAGACCAGGGTCAGAATGCTCTTCCATGTGGTTAGATAGCAAATGGCCGAATTATCACTGACTGTCTGTCGTGAGCTAACGCAACCGGCCACTTCAAAGTTCCTGTGTAAATATAAAGGAAAAGAATTTGTACATTATTTTCAGGTTTTCCACGGACATCACGTGCGCTAAGTTGTGTTTATGTCCATTTCTAAGACCAAATACATTTCAATATTTTTTACATTCTGATTTGGTTGAAAATAATACTTTATCAATATCAAAAATAGGCGGAGATCATTTACAGAAAATATTCCATCAAGATCTGAATTTATGTAATTTGCTATATCATTCACAAACAGATGAACTCGGGTCACTTTGTTTCACGCCCTGGTATGAATTGGTTACATTCGGATATACTTGCCCATTATGCTTAAAATAACTGAAGCCGGACAACAGAATAAATTGATCTGATGGCATTTACCATTTTAGTACTAACGTTTCCAGCAAGAAGAGATCGCCATAGGAACGAACGGTTTATTTTATCCAAAAAAAATAATATAGAGTAAACTTTGCGTCTGGAATGCAAATATTTTGATATCACTGAATGTAATAAAAATATACAATCAATCGTACATTTTCCTTTCAGGAACCCAAACTGAGAGTCAACAAGTTTTATAATTCTTTTCAGCCCAATGGCAGGCAGTTAATCTATAAATAAATTATCTGATAATATATTATCTATAAGGTAATACCGCGGTAGAATTTGTTTCTTTGGGGTTGGCACCTGTAAAGATGGGGATAATGTAATCCAAGCCCCAAATTTCAGGATAAACTGCAGTTTTTAATATTTTATTGAAGAGTGAAACCAGACGTGTGCGTAGTTTGAAAGATTTCTGCCGAGATTCCGTCTGGTCCTGCAGACTTGAATCTATTTTGTTTGAATACTGCTTTATGTATCCCTGTTTCAGATATAGGTAAGTCTAATATTACTATCTTCACTATAAAGTGTATTTAAATGTTCATACAACTGTTCAATTTCGATTTCTACTTCTTTTTATTTTTGTCCGTTTCCGTATATTTTTTTAATTGATCTCCAAATTTTGCGTGGCTTGGTAGTTAACATACTTTCCAGTTTTCGTCCTTCTTTTAACTTATATTTAGTTTAATTCTACGTTTAATCTTGTTGCATTTTGTTCGCATTTAGACAAAATGTCTTCCGTTTTCGTCTGTATTATTGTTCAAAAAGAGATGTCTCACCTTAAGCTGTAAGGCAAGCGTCGATGTACCATTTCGGTTTGTTTGGGTAGGAATTGTTATGAATGGAGCATTTAACAGACTAAACCATACAAATAAGACTTGGTCAAATTGACCTTTACCTTTGTTTCTCGCATGTTCAGTATCAAGAAGCTTTAGCTAACAAGCTTACTTCGTAACTTGCTAAGGTGATTAAATTTTAACAAGCTAAGATAAATTAATTAATAACTTATAGTTGTTTACCTTACTTTTGACTGTCCTTTTCCTCCGGAGATTTTCATAGTGACTAAAAGATCAAGTATGGCCACAAGGTGTGATCTTATTGTTAATCCTTATACGGTATTTCTTTGTACGTTTTAGTCTACTAAATGCTCCATTCATAGTGGATATAGTAGTGACATTTACTCAGAACCTCCTAACGGATTTACCGGCTGGTACTAGGCTATGAGGCGACAATAGGGGTAAAGCTTGAAAAAAAACGAGGTAAAGTCAGTGAAATCCGAGTTTAAAATCTTTTATCCTTTGATGTCCTATAACCACTTTATTGCAAGAAAAAATAAAAAATGTGTTCAAACTTAAAATGAACAAAACTCTTTAAATAACATATAAATCCCTATAAGAAACCTCAAACGTTTATCAACTTTCCTTTCGTAAATTTGCTCGGCCTTTAACTACGGAAACATCCGAGCTTCTCAACTTTGCAAGACTCAACCAACCGTATTGCAGTGCTCACGACGGAGTGCTAAGCATTTAAAATTTGAAAATTTTCGTGAACTTGGCAGACTGGCAGCGTAGCAGCGCGAAGTTGGCAGACTGGCAGTCTGGCAGTGCAGCAGCGTGAACTTGGCAGACAGGCAGCATAGCAGCCTAGCAGCGTGAACTTGGCAGACTAGCAGCGTAGCAGCGTGAACTTGGCAGACTGGCAGGTAGCAGCGTGAACTTGGCAGACTGGCAGCTTAGCAGCATAGCAGCGAGAACTTGGCAGACTGGCAGCTTAGCAATCTAGCAGCGTGAACTTGGCTATTTTGAATGAAATGCATTTTTAAAAAACGACAGAAGCACGAGTTATGCGTATATACAATTAATATACACGCCCTTTCATTTTGATATTTTATACCTTATACCGGTTTTCATTAGTTTCCGTTACTTGAAGAGTTTTTGCTGCAAGCAGACTTGTCGCTGCCAGCAGCTCAGCAGATTAGCAGCTCAGCAGACCAGCTGTTCAGCAGCCGAAACTTCAAAATTTAATATTGTGCTATATTGAATGAAATGGTGTTTTTTTCTCAAAAATACGACGGAAGCACGAATTATGCGTAGAAACAATAAATAAACGCCCTTTCATTTTGATATTTTATATTCATAAGTTTACGTTACTTGAAGAGTTTTCGTTGCAAGCCAGCAGCCCAGCAACTCAGCAGACCAGCCGCTCAGCAGACCAGCCGCTCAGCAGACCAGCAGCTCAGCAGACTGGCAGCTCAGCAGCTCAGCAGCTCAGCAGACCAGCAGCTTAGCAGACCAGCAGATCAGCAGACTAGCAGCTCAGCAAACCAGAAAACCAGCAGACCAGCAGCTCAGCAGCCGAAACTTGAAAGTTTAAGATTGTGCAATATTGAATGAAATGGATGTTTAAAATACGACAGAAGCACAAATTATGCGTAGATAAAATTAATATACATTTTGATATTTTATATCTTATACCGGTATTAATTTGTTTCCGTTACTTGAAAAGTCTTTGATGCATGCAGACTTTTCGCTGCCAGCAACCCAGCAACTCTGCAGCTCAGCAGACCAGCAGATCAGCAGCTCAGCAGACCAGCAGCTCAGCAGACTAGCAGCTCAGCAGCTCAGCAGACCAGCAGACCAGCAGCTCAGCAGCCGGAACTTCAAAGTTTAAGATTGTGCTATATTGAATGAAATGGATTTTTAAAATACAACAGAAGCACAAATTATGCGTATATACAATTAATATACTTTTTGTTATCTTATATCTTATACCGGTATTCATTTGTTTCTGTTACTTGAAGAGTTTTTATGCAAGCAGACTTTTCGCTGCCAGCAGCTCAGCAGACCAGCAGCTCAGCAGACCAGCAGACTAGCAGCTCAGCAGCTCATCAGCTCAGCAGACCAGCAGACCAGCAGCCGAAACTTCAAAGTTTAAGATTGTGCAATATTGAATGAAATGGTTGTTTTTTTCTCGAAAATTCGACAGAAGCACGAACTATGCGTACACACAATAAATAAACACGCCCTTTCATTTTGTTATTTTATATCTCATATTCATTAGTTTCCGTTACTAGACTTGTCGCTGCGAGCAGTCCAGCAACTCAGCAGACCAGCAGCTCAGCATATCAGCAGCTCAGCAAACCAGCAGTTCAACAGTCGAAACTTTAAAGTTTAAGATTGTGCTATATTGAATGAAATAGATGTTTTAAGATACTTCAGAAGCACGAATTATGCGTAGATACAAATAATATACACGCCCTTTCATTTTGATTTTTTATATCTTATATTCATAAGTTTACGTTAATTGAAGAGTTTTCGTTGCAAGCAGACTTTTCTCTGCCAGTAGCCCAGCAACTCAGCAGACCTGCAGCTCAGCAGACCAGCAGCTCAGCAGATCTTCAAAGTTTAAGATTGTGCTATATTGAATGAAATTGATGTTTAAAATACGACAGAAGCACGAATTATGATACAATTGCTCAGCGTCAACCGTCCGCTTACATATTCCTTCAAACGACATCCCAGGACCACCATGATGAAACACATTCTGCTTTTGTCGACCAGTGCTGGAAAATCTCATATCACATCTGCCAATGTAACATGAGATTCGTGAATTACTTGTCACGTAACGTTATAAACAATGTGACGTCACTTTACCAAACTCAGCATCTGAAGAACGTTTTAAAGGCATCACTTCGATAAGTTTGTATTTAAATATCTATTATAAAGTGCAATACGGTATGCAAGAAATAGTTTCTACTATGATATAGTTGGTTCAGATGGAAATATCAGATGGAAATATCAGTCACCTCGGGTAATTGTTTCGCGAGTCGACAGAGCCTCGTTCCCACCAAAGCAGTTACCCTCATTGAAGAATATTTTGATGTGAACCATATGCTCATAGAAGAAACTAATAATATATGTACTTAGTTCATTTAAAAATGCAACACTTACATTTTGTGTTGTAGGTGTTAAACGCTCTATACAGCCGTGTTTTTGGTCATTTAAACAGGCGGACATTTTACTAAAAATGTTCCTGGAAAGAATTAGTTCTAGACTATTCTTTTTTAAAATTAAACTTTATGCATTCACATTAATAGAGAACTGATTTTCAGATGTAAACTGTGCGAGGGAAAAGCGCTGGCTGGTATTTTGTTAGAAATATTGATGGTGTTTATTAAAGAAAATGGGGAATAATAAGTGGTGACCTTTTTTATTCCAAAGTATTGTTTTCGTCTCAAATAACATGTTCCGATAGCTTTAAAATAGTCATTCAATATTTGTCCGAAAAAATGGCTTCATTATACAAATTTCAAGCTTCAATTTTAATTTTGAAACTTCCTTGTGATTATTAATACAACAGTCAGTTTTCTGATCATTATTGCTGTGAACCTTATTATAAAGTTGATTATGCCGTTATGGAAAAAATATTGTATTGAATTTCTCCATTTATCTTTTAGATCTAGTGTCAGTTTTGTTAAACCTGTTCGCTACCATATCTTTATTGCAAGGGCCCCCATGGGCTTTTTAGCCTAAAGAAAGTTTCAAAATTAAAATTTAAGCTTTAAACTTGATTAAGATAACATTTCAGTACACATGCTAATAAGTACGTATTAAGCTTGGATTTAGTAACAAACATTACAAAGCATTTTGACAGAGCTATAGTCTGTTTCTACTTAACATATGGCAAAATAGTGTTCTTTCGTACTTAATAAAGAAAATATACAATGTAAAACGTTCACATTATATTTGCTTCCAATCTTTCTGTCGCCTTTTTGGACAAAAATTTAGACATATAAAATGCTGTGTCTGTCCGTCTGAAAAAATTTAACGTAAGTTTTAATATGACTATTTCTGCAGATATCTTCATTAAACCTTAAAATTGTATAGCTAAAGACAACAGGGTCGTATTGCACCAAAATTTCATATGTTAAAGTCATGTGTAACAGATTTATGCCTCTTTTTGTACTTACTTTTTGTCCAGAAAACTTAAAGTTGGTAATAACTACGCCATTTCTCACGATTTCTTCATATTCTTTCATATTGTCTTGCCTTTTACAAAGCGAAAATTCTGCTGGCAGCGAAAAGTCTAAAAGCAGCAAGAACTCTTCTAGCAGCGAAAACTAAGAAAAATACAATATAAAGTATCAAAAGTAAAAGGGCGTGTAAAATAATTGTATCTATGCATATTTAGTGCTTCTGTTGCATTTAAAAACCCAATTTAATAAAATTGAGCAGAATCTTTAAGTTTGAAGTTTCGGCTGCTGAACTGCAGAGCTGCTGGTCTGCTGAGCTGCTGGGCTGCTGGACTGCTGGCAGCAAAATGTCTGCTAGCAGCGAAAACTCATCTAGTAGCGAAAACTAAAAAATGAATATATATCAAAATAAAAGGTCGTATAAAATAATTGTATCTACGCATATATCGTGCTCCTGTTGCAGCTGGATAAGTTTTGGCTGCTGGTCTGCTGGTCTGCTGAGTTGCTGGTCTGCTGAGCTGCTGGGCTGCTGGCAACGAAAAGTCTGCTAGCAGCGAAAACTTTTCTAGCAACGAAAACTAATGAAAATAAGATATAAAATATCACAATAGAAGGGCGTGTTACATAATTGTATCTACGCATACATCGTGCTCCTGTTGCAGCTAGATTAGTTAAGGCTGCTGGGCTGCTGGTCTGCTGGTCTGCTGAGTTGCTGGTCTGCTGGTCTGCTGAGTTGCTGGTCTGCTGGACTGCTGGCGCTGGACTGCTGGCAGCGAAAAGTGAGCTTGCAACAAAACTTTCCTAGTAACGGAATCTAACGGAAATAAGATAAAAAGTATCAAAATGAAAGGGCGTGTAAATTAATTGTATCTACGCATAATGCGTGCTTCTGTCATTTTAACATCAATTTCATTCAATATAGCACAATCTTAAACTCTGAAAGTTCGGCTGCTGAACTGCTGGTCTGCTGAGCTGCTGGTCTGCTGGGCTGCTGGCAGCGAAAAGTCTGCTTGCAGCAAAACTCTTCAAGAAACGG
Organism: Saxidomus purpurata; assembly: GCA_022818135.1. NCBI lineage: Eukaryota > Metazoa > Mollusca > Bivalvia > Venerida > Veneridae > Saxidomus > Saxidomus purpurata. The sequence continues at coordinate 15,958,033 of JAFMSR010000008.1, forward strand.
AAACTTATACAGTAAAACTTCGATAACTCGAGGTCGCAAGGGGACGAGTAAAATGCTCGAGTTATCCGAGGTCTCGAGTTATCCGAATTATGGAAAGTTTACAAGTTTTTCTACTGTGACGTATCTTATAAACAAAGTGTATTTGAGGACCTTCGTGTTGTATTCATTTATTTCATTAACTCACGAATCCTGAATTTCCATTTTGTATCTATTCGATTAAATCCCGTCTGTTTGTTTACATACATGTATATCAGTGCAAGTACTAAAAGACAACTGATTAATGGTGAAGGCGGAGTAACGTAATGTTACCTCGCCCAGTGTATTTACCGGTCACTCTGGGTTTTTTGCAACTGTATCCAGACGACTTGTATGCTGGACAATATCGGCCTAAGCTTATTTTTATTTTGCAAATGACCCATAAGCGAATAGTGATTAGTCACTCACACTATTTGTCGTTTAGGTACAGTACCGGCATTAGTTATAACACATCACTCGTGACATTTCCAAAAATATTCTGACATGACAATTCGAAATAGAATATGAAGTTTTGAATTTAATGTCGTGCTTTATCATTAATATTTTACTCAGACTCATAATTTTCATCTCATTAAAACTCGCGAACATACTTTTCGTTGGTTTCTTCTTATTCAATCAAAGTGATCGGCGGCTGTAATTACATAAATATATTGAAGACGATTAAAATGTGCGAACAACATTTTATACACTTTGGCCACTGCACTGCCGATTAATCGATAATAAACAAACAATCAATTAACAATAGAAGTTTTTCAGCTGAAGTGTCAAAATAATGATGCGCCCAAGCGGAGGTGAGAAAAAATCTGATAATCAAATCAAATCAAATCAAATTCCGTTTATTCACTCATTTCATATACAAATGAAACAATGAGGTTAACAAAATTATATATTAGAGGCTCAGAATTTAAACAAGCAAAGTGATTATAATACAATGTTAATGTTACTAACTCATTAAAGTTAACTTTTAGAAAAATATCCATATAATAATGTTATAATCTGCATTTTCGAATTGATCATTTTCCTTTAACTCACTTTCTGATTTGATAAAGATGTGTTTTGGAGAGTCAGAATTATAATATGCAACTAACATGTTTACACTGAAATTTGATGAAAAATTTACACTAATCTGAAAAGCCATTAACGAATAGTGTAGGTTACATAATGATATCAAAATCTGAAAGAAAAGGCATAAAAGGAGCAAAGTATGTCTAACTGCAAGACAGAAAGTCAGAGAAAACAATCTGACAAGTTACATGCATGCACCACTAAATGTTATATCAAAATGACAGCAAGATGATGGAATAAACAAATAGTAATACTTTACTTTTAGGGCACGTTTTAACGATTGAAAAACAAACAAACAAATAAGTCATTTATTCATTGTTTAGAATGTATTTAGACGTTGTTTTTTTTGTTTTTTTTTTATAATGATATGATATTTTGATAATCAGTGACCTCGAGTTATCCATGGTAATTTAGTAAGAATTCTATCTGACCGGACCACAGGTATTCCTCGAGTTATCCCAGGTTCTCGAGTTATTAACAACAACAACAACATTACCTTTATTCACCCAGTTATGTTAACATAATGCATGGGGATATAAAACAGTATCATATATTGTTTGGTGGTATTTCATAGTTTAAACAGAACTTCAATACAAAGCATTTTCAAATCATTTACATTATATACTTCATACGATATCTATTTCAATTACTGGTTCTATAAGCAATGATATCAATTACTGAAATAAGTTTTAATCCAGCATGATATGGCTAAATTTATACAACATTTGTTTGGACACAAAAGAGAAAAAAATGGAACAGAAGAAAGAGACACGGGATGGGGATGGGGATGGGGCTGGGGGTACCAAAAATATTTTAAAGTAACCTAAGCTATAATTATTATATGAAATACATTTAAGTCCTATGCTTTGTAGAATTATCTAGCGCAAGAGTAGAAAACATGTGACGCGTATGAAATACTAACTAATTTCACAAACAGTCGTAACATTGGAATTTCATTCATGAGTATGATAGTAGTAGAATGAAAAACAAGGTACATGGCACGAGATAAGCGTGGCGTTTAAATTTGTTTGGGTAATTTAGCGGGAGCATGCGCAATTGAGTGTAAAGTTGATACTGGACGTAAGAAATGGAATTTCATTCATGCGATTGATTGTAATAAAGGCGTAAAAATATAGTAAACAATTGAATCTAAACGTTATAGTGAAAAATGAGTGTTATTAAAAATTGGTGAACGTAAAAGAGTGTAATCAAAACTTGGATTTTCATGTGATGAGGTTAACAAAAAATAGTATTGGATATTAAAAGCTGGATATAGGTAATTACTTGAATTTTGACATCAGTCTAGTAACAAATTTGCAGATATTTTTCATACTGGTAGGTGATGTAGTCACGAGCATCGCACTATAATTATGATCTGTTGCAGTGGTTTCGATGTTATTATGATACAAAAACGTAGTTCTCTCTGCCGAGAAGTAAGGGCATTCGAGCAAGTAGTATTGATGCTCGAGTTATCCATGGTGGTTTCTAGTTAAACATATAGGAAAATGGGCGGGACCGACAGGAATCCTCAAGTTATCCGGGGTTCTCGAGTTATTGATGCTCGAGTTAACGAAGTTTTACTGTAATTACCGATTTAAGATATAAAATATCAAAATGTATTTTAATTGTATCTACGCATAATTTGTGCTTCTGTCGTATTTTTGAAGAAAAAACAATATTTCATTCAATATAGCACAATATTAAACTTGGAAGTTTCGGCTGCTGAACTGCTGGTCTGCTAAGCTGCTGGTCTGCTGGGCTGCTGATCTGCTGATCTGCTGAGCTGCTGGTCTACTGAGCTGCTGAGTTGCTGGGCTGCTGGCAGCGAAAAGTCTGCTTGCAGCAAAAACTCTTCAAGTGACGGAAACTTATGAAAACTGGTATAAGATATAAAATATCAAAATGACAGGGCGTGTATATTAATTGTATCTACGCATAATTCGTGCTTCTGTCGTATTTTAAACATCCATTTCATTCAATATAGCCAAGTTCACGCTGCTAGGCTGCTAAGCTGCCAGTCTGCCAAGTTCTCACTGTTCACGCTGCTACGCTGCCAGTCTGCTAACTTCACGAAAATCTTCGCCCGCTCCAAAAATGGTTGAATTGGGAAAAGAATTTTTTTTTTTTCGCACGCTCGCTCCAATTTTTTTAGGATATATTCCGATGACCAAGAAATTAATTTGGTGTGGCCTAACTCAGCCCCGTGTCCCCTGCTATCAATACAGCACTTCGTACACTACTCTCTAACTTCCATACCACCCTTTTGTGTCCCCGCGTTCACATAAACTCAGACTCGTGTTCTGTTGTATCATTGCAGCCCTGGTAAAACCGTTTAAAGTACTTCTATCCCCGCTTTACTAACTCAGCCCCGTGTCCCCTGCTATCAATACAGCACTTCTTACACTACTATCTAACTTTCATACCACCCTTTTGTGTCCCCGCGTTCACATAAACTCAGACTCGTGTCCTATCATTGCAGCACTTATAACCCGTACCTTCACATATCAGCCCTATGATGTTAGCCCCCCAGCACCTAGTTACCCCGTATCCTCGTGAAGTTAGCCCACAAGCACCTAGTTATCCCGCCCCTCGTGAAACTTGCCCCGTTGCACCTAGATACCCCGCAGCCCTGTCAAGTTAACCCCGAAGCATTTAGTTACCCCGCTGCCCCTCGAAGTTACTCCCGTAGCACCTAGATACCCCGCATTCCCGTCAAGTTAGCCATGTAGCAACTCAATACCCTGCATCCCCGTCAAGTTAGCCAAGTAGCACCTAGATACCCCGCATCCCCGTCAAGTCAGCCGCGTAGCACCTAGTTACCCCGCAGCCCCGCCAAGTTAGCTCCGTTGCACCTAGTTACCTCGTTGGCTCGCCATGTTAGCCCTATGCCACCATGTCTCAACACGCCTCGTGGCATATGGTTTCCCCGAAGCACCGCTTGAATTGACCTATGCATACATCACTTCACGACAACGTACGTTGATGGGTTAAAATGTCTGCCGCTCACGCCGGAGGTTGCGTGTTAGAACCCCACTGGAGTCACGACCGTACCTTCTCATAGGTCACCAGTACTATTTTCTCTGCCCCGTGATGTTAGCCCTGCAGCACCTAATTACCCCATATCCTCGTAAAGTTAGCCCCAAAGCACCTAGTTATACCCCCCCCCCCCCCCCGTGAAACTTGCCCCGCAGCACCTAGATACCCCGCAGCCCAGTCAAGTTAGCCCTGTAGCAGCTAGATACCCCCCCCCCCTTGAAGTTAGCCCCGTAGCACCTAGATACCCTGCAGCCCTGTCAAGTTAGCCCCGTAGTACCTAGTCACCCAGCAGCCCCGTGAAGTTGAGCCCGTATCACATTGTTACCCCGCAGCCCCGTGAAGCTAGCCCCGTAGCACCTAGATACCCCGCAGCCCCGTGAAGTTAGCCCTGTAGCACCTACATACCCCGCAGCCCCGTGAAGTTGAGCCCGTAGCACCTTGATACCCCGCAGCCCCGTCAAGCTTGCCCTGTAGCACCTAGATACCCCGCCTCCCCGTCAAGCTAGCCCCGTAGCACCAAGATACTCCACAGCCCTGTTAATGTTTGTTTTATCTATCATGCACACATTCTCGGTGTACACAGGTTAAACTATTTCATCTTATAAACAATACGCTTACATGCACGTTTTAATTGATTTGTAACGAAACATCAATTTTTTTCTTTTGTAAAACACGATTGAAACTTATAACTTGTGATCGAATTTCTGTGGTCAGCAATCCACCTGGACGAAAGAAGTCCAGATATTGCGCGTACGGCGTTAATAGAACGAAATGAACGAGAATTATGGTGAGCTTATCATACCGCCTCGTCATACAGTTCAACGTGATGGAGCTCCTTTCAGATTAGAAAAGTTCAATATAAAGGCCGAAAATGTTCTTCTGTGACAAGAGTAGAGAATGCGAGTCATGTTTCATAGTGGTTTATTGTTATCTGAGGTAAATCTGGTTTTACACATTTCTTAGTGTTGACTGTCACTTAATCAATTTGTCCAAAAAGGCAACTTAATAATTATGCAATATGTAAGGCGGGGATGATATTTATATAAACATGGCATTGTTACAGGAAGGCACGAGCCTGATTTCATGTGAATGCGGAACACAAAAGGATGGTATGAACGCTTGATAGCAATGTAAGAAGAAATGATAGTCGAGACATAGAGCTGAGTCCTTGAGGCGGGGATAATAATTAAAGAAACTGGGGAATAAGTGTTGTAATGATACTAAAGGACACGGGGCTGAGTTTATGTGAACGCATGAACACAAAAGGGTGTTATGAAAGCTAGAGTGTAGTGTAAGAAGTACCGTTTTGATAGCAAGGAACACGGGGCTGAGTTCGTGAGGCGGGGATGATACTAATTGAAACGGTTTTACCAGGGCTGCAATGACACTACATGACACGGGGCTGAATTTATGTGAATGCGGGGACACATAGAGGTGGTCTGAAAACTAGAAATGTGTGTAACAAGAAGTGTTTTGATACCAGGGGACACGGGGCTGACTCTGTGAGGCGGGGATGTTACTTCTACAAACGATGTTATCAGTGCTGAGGGCACAGGGCTGAGGGCTGATTTCATGTGAATGAGGGAAAACAAAGAGGTGTTATCAAAGATTGGGAGCACTATAAGTAGAACTGTATTGAGAGCAGAGTACACAGGACAGAGTGTGTGAAGCGGGGATACAACTTATATGAACGGTGTTACCAGGGTTGCATTGATATTAGAGGGCACGCGGCTGCGGGAACACAAAGGCAATGTCTGAACGTTAGGGAACAGTGTAAGGCACTGCATTGGTAGCAAGGGACACGGGATGAGTCCGTTAGGCGGAAGTGATAATGATTGAAACTGTGTAACCAGGGCTGCAATAATACTGGAGGACGCTGGAATGAGTTTATGTAAATGCGGGGAGACAAAGGGATGGTATGAAAGGTAGAGAGCAGTGTAAGAAATACTTTATTGATATCGAGGGATATGGGGCTGAGTTCGTGAGGCGGGGATGATACAAATCAAAAACGGTTTTATAAGGGTTGCAATGATACTAAAGGTTACGGGGCTATGTTTATATGAATGCGGGGACACATAAGGGTGCTATGAAAGCTAGAGAGCAGTGTAAGAAGTACTGTACTAATAGCAGGGAACGCAGGGCTGAGTTCGTGAGGCGGGAATGAAAACGGTTTTACCACAGCTGCAATATTACTACATGACACGGGGCTGAATTGATGTGAATACGGGGACACATAGTGGTGGTCTGAAAACTAGAAATGAGTGTAACAAGAAGTGTATTGATACCAGGGAACGTGAGGCGGGGATGTTACTTCTACAAACGGTGTTATCAGTGCTGAGCATACAGGGCTGAAGGATGAGTTCATGTGAATGAGAGTGTTATCAAAGATTGGGAGCACTATAAGTAGAACTGTATTGAAAGCAGGGTACACGGGGCAGAGTATGTGAAACGGGGATGATATTTATATGAACGGTGTTTCCTTGGTGCATTGATACTAAATGACAAGGCTTGTGTCCATGAGTCTAGGATGACATTTGTAGAAACACGAACCAGAAATCACATCCATTTGGAATACTTTAAAGACATAATAACGATGACAAGAGGCCGTTTGCATACAAACAAAGATGAAGTTACCCTGGGCTTAGCTAATCCTTAGGGCATAGGGTGGGTTGAATTGGGTTATAGGAGGTGATATTAGCTAGCGTTCTCATTTGTTAGTGGGGCTAATGGACCTTAAATCATAGGACAATGGCGATATTAAGGATGTGACATAGCACAGGGCTTTATTATGCTCATAAGCTCGATTGTGAAGAAAGCTTAAAGCGTATCGAGTCTGCTTTATGGACAAAATAGTGCTGGTGGCATATCAGGAGGTACGGTCGTGGCCCCAATGGGGTTTCAACCCGCAACCTCCGGCATAAGCGGCAAACACCTCGGCCATACACCACCACTGCGTTTGTATGTTGTCCCGGGCCTGCAGGGTAACAAGGTGCTACGCAGCTAACGTGACGAGCCTGCGGGGTAACTAGGTGCTACAGGGTTAACTTGACGGAGCTGCGGGTTATCTAGGTTCTACGGGGCTTACTTCACGGGGCTGCGGGGTAACTAGGTGCTACGGGGCTAACTTCACGGGGATGCGGGGTAACTAGGTGCTGCGGGGCTAACTTCACGGGGATGCGGGGTAACTAGGTGCTACGGGGCTAACTTCACGGGGCTGTGGGGATAAACGGGGCTGCGGGGCTAACTTCATACTCGTGTCTTAATTAGGTACTGTATCTTTAGTATTACTCATCTGTCGCTTCGTCAGGAACGCGTTTTGTTTGACGTAACATTATGACATTTTCATGTGTTATAATTATTTTGTTGAATAAATCATTGGATAGTTTAACAAATATACAGATATCCGCATATTTAGAGACTACTGCATTTAATGTGGAGGGAAGGGAACTTACTCGTTATGTACTAAACAACAGTTAATATTACTTCAACTCTAGTGTTGTCCCCCTTCCATTACAGTAATTAGTATTGCAGCCCATCCCGTAAACACAGACACTTGGGTTCAGTAGAGCGATTCTGACCCAATACTGTCTTTCTTATATTTTTTTTTTCATATTCACATACTATAAAAACCGTTATACACGCTGAACAGGTTTAGTCACTCAACGGACACATTAAAAAACATTGTTTCACTATATGTCTCTATAAACCACATACCAGTATTGAAACAAATTCATTTTTTAATCGCTCTACTGAACCCAAGTGTCTGTGCCCGTAAACGGTGAACATAAACGGGGTACTTTGTTTAACGGTGTTCCGATAGGCCAAGGTACAAGTTCGAAGACGCGAAAACACGATGCGAAGAGGCTACAATAGGGACCTTACAAAGACTCGATTTGACGATATATGATGGTACGATTAGAAAACGCGATATAAATAACGTGTCTCTACAGGGTGTGAACGTTTCAAAGGAAAGATGGGACAATAGGACGATGCGAAGGGACGATGGCCGAGAAAACGACGCGAATACGCGGTATTCATATCGCAGTTTCGTATCTTTATTCGGCGTGTCTTCGCATCGTGTCTTTGCATCGTTTTATCGTCCCTCCGCATCGTGTTTTTGCATCTTATCGTAATTAAGTGGTGAAACAATGACGGCCCTAACGAAATACCGTTATATTTTGATTGAAAGGGTTAAGTGAGTGGACAGCGTCAACTGAGTGGTATCCTAATCAATCGGAAGTCCTCGGCTGATTCCGTTACCCTACATCAAAGATACGAAGCAATCTGAGGTGTTCCGATTGGTATATACTAATGTGAAGGCTGATCGAGATCAACATTGAAATCATTCCTTTTTCTAATTTATACTTATTTATTCAATCTCGATTGCGAAACAAGTTCTTAAAGCTTTTACTAATCGCTCTCGAGACTCACTCAAGATAGAATCAACATCGAAGAGAGAAAGAGAGAAATAGGCAATGTGGAAGTATCTGTGTATTGCTCAAGGACACAGTCGATCGACCCTGTGACCCTTCATGATACGAACGCGATACCAATGGATCAAGGCAGCTCCACGATGGTTGATACATATTGAATGAAATAAGATACCACGTACAAATGTACATCTATTTATGCGTACACACATTTTCAGTTCAATAATCATTAATAAAACTAAAATGTGAAAATCTTTTTTTTTTAAGTTATAAAGAGTTATTGTATGCAATTAAATCCTGCACATTTTCAGCCACAGACACATGGAACGCTGGGGAGGGGGAGTGAGGGGGATAGTGTGAAAGAGCCGGCCAAGAAAACGTGCCAAGCCACATTACGGAAATATCTTTCCCTGTCCAATTTTGTATATCACAATACATATTGCATACAGCAAATAAACGGTGACATTGAATATGTTTTAAGTAAACATTTTGAAAACCTATAGTATAGAACTATATCGTTCACTACCTTCAAGTTCGATGTCCATCAAAAGAGCAAATGAAGCATTAAATTAAGAAACCATAAACTTACTATATGACTATCACAGTCTTAAAGCAAGCTTAAAAACATACACCTGTTCCTGAAATGGCTCTGACGGTCAATATTTAGACGTTCATATAATGAAAAATACACAAGTTGTTGCAATATTGACTTTTGAACGTGAATGAAGTTCTTCAAAACCATGTCTACTTGTTGACATTTCAACACAATAAATATATGTCTGAAGTTTTTGTAAACATCACCTAATCAAATGTAAATAAGCGGCCGGTTTCTGTAAATTTACTGTTTGACATAAGCCTTTTCAAAGGTTGAAAAGGCTTTACATTTGTCAGTTTATAAGTGGCGTTTAATTTGTAGATTATTATCATTATAAATAATACCAGTTATTTACACGTGCGTCTTAGCAACTAATTAAACCGTTGTTGGACATTTATACGTAGAATAGAATTCAAAACATTTTTAAAATCCGTTATTTTGTCTTTCTATCATGTTCGGTTTTTTAATGGTATCGTAACATATTTTTGTACCCATGTAGTTTTCAAAATTTGGTTTAGACTTCGGTATAATACGTTCAACCATTACCTACAAATATTTGACAACAAGGGGATTGGCAAATAGTGGAAGCCGTAAAATGTGTTGCTGTCCTTCATCTTCTCCCCTGTCAAACATCAGAAACTGGTGCAAAGTAAATATTGTTTATTTCGTACATTACATGCAATCCGTTGGTACCATACATGCCATCCATTCGTCCATTACATGCCATCCATTCGTACATTACATGCAATCCATTTGTCCATTACATGCAATTTATTCGTACTTTACATGCAATCCATTCGTCCATTGTATGCAATCCATTCTTTTATTACATGCAATCCATTCGTACATTACATGCCATCCATTTATGCTAACTTATTTACCCTTCATTGCAAAACAAGTTCTTACAACTTCGATTAATGGCTCTCGGGAATGCAGTCAATTCGTGCATTTAACGAAATAAAGGCCAATCTATCTGAGGGAGCTAAATTTAACATTGGTGTTAAGATACCGGTTTCATTTCTAATAACAAGAACTCTACTATTGAAAAACGGCTATATCCTTGGAACTGCATGCCAAAATGAAACTCATCCTTTAGAAATTCATGGCAAAACATGTGAAGTATAAAAAACGTGTAAATTCAACCATCTCTTCAAGTACGGGAAGTAACGCTGTTCGGAAATGGAAACAGACCATGGAAATGCTGCATGACAAATACCTGCATCAAGCATCTTTTATATATACATGTATATTTGCTTTTGCGAACTCATTAATTGGAGCTTTAGTTGAACAAGAACTATTTTTAAAAGAAGATGGTCGGCGCAATTTTGAGGATTATGAAAGAGATGAGAAGCTAGATTTTATAGAATAAAGATTCCTGTTATATTTTATCTTTATGCAGTAAGAAAACGTCAAATGTCACAGGGTGAGAAACGGACGCAGACCAAGGACACTAAGTCGCTTACACAGTTCGCAGAGCGAATGCTCTCCCGGTTGAGCCTTAAGTCCGTACCGTGACATGTGCATCAGGAAATTAAGCTTAATCCTTGCTTTCTTACCAAATATGTTACTCGAAATATTGACCGTAATTCAATGGTAGAGAAAGTATAGTTACTCTACACTCATAACTAACATTAATATGGAGGTAACAAAATGATAAATTATTATGTTGATATATTTGATCTATTTACGTATAAAACCATTCATGAAAGACTGACAACCTGGGACATATAGGACCCAATGAAAACGCATGACTATTTTATTGACCTTTTTCAATGCGAAATTATCCAATTAACAGATGCCTTTCAGAGCATTTTTTCAATCGGAAAAGTGTTAACTATACATTCTACTTATCATTTCATTTGCCGTTGAAAAGTTAGCAACTTCCGGTTAAAGGCGCGCTTAAAACGACTGCGTCGAAAAACAAGGCAAATAGTTCTTTCAAATGTCGTGCCCAAATATCTCAAATAAACTGCGTAAAAAAATCAAATACTGCGTTGACACATTGGTAAAAACTCTTTAACCCTTTTATTCAGTCCGTTTTTAGAAATTCACTACCTTAAACTGCACGTGCATACATTATTTTCCATTGACACGCTGCATGTGGTGTTGTTTGCATATTTGCAACATCTCCTTTCTTTCTGTAATGGTATATTTAATACAGTTCATTAAGTTTATGATATGACAGCCGTTGGTGTGACAGCTAATCATTTCTTCATATTTACCGAAGGCATCATTACCTTTGACAAAACCGCGTATAACACGTTCCAGCGAATTTTTGGAATTCCAAAATTTTCCAAATTGAAATCGAAGAGTTTTTGGTTTATAACTATGAGTGATATGTCTATGCAAAGGTCTTTATCAAAGGAATAAATGTTTTAAATTTCAAAGAGATACGTCTATGTTTGAAACTTGTAGACTGATTCAAAACCATTAAAAATCACCATTTTCCAATTGGAAAATCAGAAAATCCAATTGGATCGATTTTTTCCAATTGGAATTCCAATTGGAATTGTATAATCCAATTGGAATTCCAATTGGACTGAATCCAATTGGACTGATACAGTCCAATTGGAATTCCAATTGGAACGCTTTATAACAACTCCAATTGGAATTCCAATTGGAATTTGTTAGCAAGTGCCAATTGGAGATCCAATTGGTATAAAGGTTAGAATCCTTAGGATTGGAATATATATGTCGATCTATGTAGAAATTATCCTTCATTTCTGTTTGTACGATATTATGTAGAGTAAGAACAGGATTCAATGCTGTCGACAGGAGATATATATATATAAATCTTTTGGGGAGCGGTGGTGTAGAGGTTAATGTGTCGGTCGCTCATATCGGAGGTTGCGGGTTCGAGCCCCAAATAGGGTCACGACCGTACCTCCTAATATGACATCAGTACTGTTTTTTCCAGGAAGCGGACTCGAGAGTGACTCGATAAGCTACAAGCTTTCTTCATAATCGAGCTAAAATAAATTAGTATAAACTAAAAATCGTTTAAAAATGCAAATAAAGATGGTTCGTTCATAATATTACATTATTTCAATATCAGAATTAGATTTACTCTAAAACTATCATCTGTTAAAAGTTCGTATAATGAAAGCAGTTTTCAAATTATATGTAATATACGGACCCTGATGCGGGAAACAATGAAATTCGTTTTTAACATAAAATACAAGATAAAGTGGCGATCACGTCTTTGTTCATCATGGTTTGGTCATGGGTCTTACAGCGTTGAAACGCCAGGTAAACGCAGTTAATTTCACGCGTTTAACCCGAAAAAAACGGGTTAACGATTTAACCGTGAATACGTAATTGAAATTAACATTTACAACATTACTTCATGTCTTTTATCTCCTGTTGGAAACAGCAAGTTCTCTATATATTTCCCGAAAATTTTAATTTATGTCCCGTTCAAGATTTCGTTTCTTATTTTCTCGGCCATATATTTCTCTGGATTCATGATTTATAAAAGGGGCGAAGATGATAACAATACAACTAGTGATCAATACCGCGTCCTCTAATACGACAACAACAAGAATAATGTTGACATCTGGAACAGTTGAATGTACTTTACCATATCTGCTTACAGACTTTCAGGTAAGGGATAAAGCAGTTTACAACACGATTTTTCTTCTGCTTACATACAGAGTTAGTTCCCTTTGTTTAACTTACTCCATTTGTAGTCGATACTGTTACAGTAAACGTTAAATCAAGGTAATTATTGGGTTATTTACCACTATACCAGTTTATATCAGTTCAGACTTCATCGTTTGTTCGTTTGTCATAACAACAGTACACTTTTCTCACTGTCTGTATTGTTTTTCTGTATTTTAGGATCGTACGTGTTCATTGGGCTAATTCGCGTCGTGGCTGCGACGTGTTGGTTAATGTTGCAGAAGAGATGATTTTTCAATAGTATAACCAACGATAAATTAAAGGTAAGGATAGATTATGTGATAACTTTGATTACTTTAACTGTCTAGACCAGAAAACCCAGTTGTCAGTTTGTTTCAAAATTATTCTTGTATCAGAGAAGCGGGTGGGGTACAGAAGGCAATGCATTGTTTATATTCAGTGCATAGAATGACCGAAAAAGCTGAAAAGATCGAAAAACAGTTGATATATAGGAAAACAACTTTTTTGACAGAGTATATATAACTTTGTAAACAGTTTAAATGAAGAAATTTGTAATATTGTGGAGTCAGGGAGGGTATTACCACTGGTTGTATATTATCGGGGCATTCCAAAAAATGATCAAAACGTAACTTGTGAATGATGTCACAACATAATTTGCATATTGTACATAGACACTGATACATGCTAAATAACACGGTGTGAGATTAACAAATTTTAGGTATACGCACCCTACATGTTCCAACCCTAACACTCATTGTATCAATCACTGTTATTTAACAGTGTTTCTTTTAAATGTTTTAACACTTGGCTTGTAACTGTCCCTGGACGGACCCCTACAAAGCATTTTCTCTGAAATGATCGCTCTGGACAAACTGTGTCTGGAGACCCTCCCAGGACAGGGACCCCTTGGACAATATACACCATTATTGTGGTTATTTGCTACAGCGAAAAATTAAACATTAAAAGAAATGAAACGCCTTTATTAAGCAGTGGCTGATGCTGGTTGTTTAAGCAAAGCATTATTAAGGCAATTTAAGGGTAGCGGTGGTGTAAAGTGTCTACTGCTCATCCCGGAGGTTACGGTTCGAGTCCTCCTTGGGTCACGATGGTACCTCCTCACATGACACCAGTACTGGTTTTTCCAGGAAGTGGAATTGAGAGTGACTCAATATGCAACAAGCTTTCTTCACAAGCAACTGAAACAAATTAGTATAAACTAAAGCAAGTTACATGTTTAGGACCAGATACAGTATAACCTGCCCTAACAGTCACCTTGGCCCAGCAATCACCTCCAGTAAACAGTCACCCTGGGACGCATCTGACAAAAACCCTTCTATATTACACCTTGATTAAACTGATTGGCCAGTCTTAGTACCGCCCGATTGCTAAAAGACCGTTAAAATTGGACGGATTTAAAGGGACATACCCTATAACTGAACCTCCTAAACATAAATAATAGAATCCTTGGAAATATTGAAACTAAACTTAAAAGGTTCAGCTATGTATTCCCAGTCATCGATAAAATCAGTGGTTTAAAACATACAACAGTATTGTAAACCATTCAATGATATATGTAGAGTTGTTGTTGTACAATTAATGGGTGGATGCGATTTGTAACGAAAAGCCTCTATATTGATTAATTGTGGTAAAATGAGGCATTTTTCGCCAAAGGTTCTTCTTTGAAATTGTATTTATTTATCATTTTACGTTCATTGAAGACAATTAATCTTTGATTCGAATATATGATCTGCTAGATGTAGGGAGTGCCCCTTTAAACATCCACATGTCATTCGAATCAAGTGTGAAATTTTCAAAACAATTGATGGAAATCGCGAAATATACACTCACGTAATTACCAATAAAACAGGCTGTGTTGGTGACGATAGGTATTAAAAAGTTTGTTGTTAATGAATAAAAATCGAAGGAACATTATTTAAAAGCGGCCAAAACTGAGCTACCAATTATTGATAAGTAGTGTTACAAACTTACTTTGAATTTATTGATCAATTGTTCTGACAGGATTTTTTAATCAGCTAATCCGACTGTCACCATGGTAATAGGTATAAAATTATCACAGGTAACGCACCCTGGGGGTGGATTCAAGTAACTAATAAATGCATTGTTCCAAATATTAAGACTACCAAGACTAGGCTATTTCAATGTGAAGAAACCGAAACAGAAAAAAACTTTTGTCGCGCACATACAACGATTCATTTTACCGGATACCTGATACGGGCGTTTTGCTATAGCCCGGCACATGTTGTCTGCTCATACCATTGAACATCATATTGGCAAACAAAATAACTTTTCAAAATCTGATTAAATGTTACTCTTTTGTTCATGAAATAATAAAAAAGAAACAGCAGTAACATTTATGTAGCTTATAATATTTAGTGAGTTTGTAAATAGAAGCTGAAGGGGTGGGTAGGATATTTGTATAGAATGTCAAAAGTCAAAGGTAAATTACGATCCTTCTTTAAGTGGTCACCTTGCTTAAATGGTTAATTTGGCTGTTTTCCTTGACTGACCGCTTAGGTCAGGTTAGACTGTATTAGAGTAATAATTATTGAAAAACTTGATAATATTAAAATTGTATTTTCAGTTGTTTTTTTTCAGCAATAATTTTTACAGGAAGTCATATCTCGTTGTTTTAAGAAATAATGTCTCAAATGCATAGCGAACAGATCTGATACAAACACATTGTAAATATTAGAGTATGTAAAGAAACAAATATAGCAGCTTTAATTTTAGTATGAAGAAATGCATGTCCCCTATTTTTCATATTCAATATTCAAATATTTTGATTTTTTGCATTATGAAATTTCTTCAAGTTTTCCCCTTTCTTAAGAATTACAAAATTTCTACTTGGTCTACTGTAGTCTGTGATTTACTGTGTATAAATATGCTGCATTATGATCCTGTGATATACAGTATTATGTAATCTTACATAACATACAGCAGTTATGTAATCTTACATAACATACTGATAAGACAGAATGACACAAAGATTTCATTATAGCCTGAGGCAATCAGTGTAAATCAATACTAGTAGTAAAAGCAGCCTAATACAGATCTAAACAACAGAACAGAGTTCTGTTTTGCATAAAATAAATTAATGATGTTTTATTAAACTGTTCTGTTAAAGCATAGTATAATAATGAGAATATGTAAGAAATATTCTAACATGACTCAAGATTTTGTCACTTTATACAAAGAGTAGAACAATTATTTTATATTAAACCATAGATTATAACGGGGGAATAAGAATGTAGGACATAATCCCCTTAGCTCTATTTTGCACAGGCAAACATTATCCCCTTCATTATTTTGCAAAGGCAGAAATTTTCCTGGTCACGTTTCACAGTTTAAAATGTGATTTAATATCTTCATAAATTTGAAATTGACAGGTTTTTTAGTTAGATATATTAATTTTGTCATAGAAAATAATGATAATTATGCAGATGCCTTTAGAAAGATAACTTGATGAAGGGGCTAATGTCCGCCTGTGCAAAGTCAAGAAAGGGTTAATGTCCTCATGTGCAAAAATGAGCTAGGGGGATAATGTCCGTTTACCGTAGAATAGAATATGCTTTTATAGTTTTATATGAATGTATAAGTATGTCATTTTTGAAAATTTCATTTTTTTTTTCGACGGCAACTGAGAGCTAAAGAAAGTTCTAAATTGAAAATTTCACATGAAACACATTATGTTAAATTTGCCTGATTATTATAATTATATACCACTGGAATCAGAAAGATAATTTCATGAAGTGGCTTAGGTGGACAAAATGATTTAATGGAATGGCTAATTTCCACCTACGCAATATGTGCTAATGTATATTTTCAATAACTATTGATAGTATGCAATGCCATCATTTTCAGCTTATATACGCATGACATTTAAGTGTATAGGGATTGCTACTCAGTGTGTTAAAATTTCAAGTTTTGCATATCCCTTTTCTGGCCTCCTTGATTACTGGTGAATGTTAAGTAATTTCTGTGGAAAACCCTCGGCATAGTATCTGCCATGTCAAAGTATGTAAAGATAGAAATAAATTTTTCTCTGTAGATGTTCAAAAATTTCAAACAAAAATATAAGGCGGTTTCTGTCAGGGCAGAATGATCATGATCTGCACTGGTAACAAAAGAAATACTTGCTACCAGAGGGGTAACGATTAAATGATGTTTCTTATGCACATAATGCAGTGATTAATGTAAATTTTTTAAAGTTTTTCATGTTTCAATTTATCAAAATTATTACTATGATAACAAAACAGTTAAAGAAAAATTAATTCAAGTTAGCTCATTTTTTCAGGAGAAATTAAATTTACATGTTTCCTTTAAGCTCATTTTCAGGTGAAATTAAATTTACATGTTTCCTTTAACCATGTTTCTATTATGCAGTTATGAATTTCGATTTGATTTTTTTACTTAATCACAAAATCCACTATTTTCACTATAACAGTTTTATTTTTAGGATTTGAATCTAGTTTTTTTTTAGCTTTTTTTAAAATTGTCAAGTACCTCGCAATATTGTAAGCCAACAAAATATTATCAATCTGTTGTTGACTGGCAGTTTCTGAATGTACATTTACCAGAGGTATGTTATTGTAGCAACTGTCTGACAGACTGTATGATAACCCCTGAGGGGCATATTGGCTACCTGCTGATTAATGACCAGTATTGTCACAAAATTGTGCAGTACATGTAACATTTCTTTGTGTTGTTTTTTGAGACAGGGCCTTTAATTAATTTAATGGTAGGTGTAATATGTCCCAATATTTTTTAGATGAAGACAATGATACATATTTATTTCGACTTTTCAAGTTATATTGTTGAAATTGGCCATAATACATGAATGTCAAGAAAGATGCTTACTTTTTGAACTTGTGAGAAATATTTCTTAAATATCAGAAATAAGGTATAAATTAAAATCTGTATTAAACGTTTTTTTGATATTATGATGTTATTCTTTTGCTACATTTGTGGATCATGCATTATTGTATTCAAACTAACACTGCTATTATTAATAAGTTTCAGCACTTTGTCTCTATCTAATTATAAAGTTACTAAAAGTAATGTCCTTCACTTGTCTATCAATTAACAAATTTTACACAACCTCTGGAATGAGCGGCAGGCAACCTCTACATCACTGCTCCATTTTACGAAACTAAATTATTTGCTATCTTAAAGCTGCTCGCTCTCAGATTTGGTTAAAAAAAAAGTTCTTCAAACTGTATGTAAATAAAGTATTTTAGAACATATATGGTTATATAAAAAGGTTCCAGTATAAATTCATGTCACGCATATATCTAAATTTCAACAAATACGCTACCAAATTCAAAAGCGTTGCTAATGCTTTTGAAATTTCAATACATGTATAAACATATAGTGTAGCGGTGCCGTGACATTTTCAATCGATTTCTGCAAATTCCTACCTAGATTTTTGTTTATATTTTGATTCTAGCCTTTAGTTTTATATTTATGAATAAATTTGTCAAATTTAAAAAAAATATTTTTTCAACGGTAACTTAGAGCAAGCAGCTTTAATTGAAACGAACAGTTACAGCAGTCATGACATAGGGTTAAAAGGACCATTTCATATGCCAAATATATAAAAAGTCAGATCTAAGATAAACCAAAGTAATCAGGACACTATAAAGTAGATTTCCAAACTGACTTAAATCTATTAATGAGCAAAATACATAGTATTATTTTTATTGCTTTTCCTGAAACTTAGTACTATGAATAGAATATAATTTGAGACAACTTTCTTATATACTGTCTTTTTATTTGAGACAAATTTCTTATATACATGTACTGTCCTTTAAACATAAAATTATCTGTCATCCCTTCTTTTAATTTGATCATAATCTACACTGCAACTTATTCACTGGCACAAATGTATGTTTAAATTGAAAAATCTGTTTTAAGAGAATGATTATAAGAATGATCAGTCATGAATGGACCCCATTTATAATAAATTGTCCAAAAAAAAATCTAAAAAGACTGTCTCAAAATACCTAGTCCATAAAGGAATAGTACATACTAGTTCTTGAGTCTTCTCTAATTTTATCATGAAAACATGATTATAACGCATTTTTATTTTGTTTTTTTGTTTAATGAAGGTCCTTCTCTTGTTGAAAGATGAGACCTCTAAATTTTTATTGTTGCAGTTTAAAAATTATTAAATGCCCCAGGCAGTATTGGAATCCTTCTTATCAGTGTGTTGTGTAAGATTACATAACATGATAAACCATATGATCACAAGGCAGGGTAGTGTAGACCCAGATGGTTTTGTCATATAGCACTGACCAAAAACATAATTGAACACTTTATATTAAGAAAACCTAAAGAATTGATTAAGTCAGTGATTTTTTTTGCTGATTTTGTCATAAATATGAGAAAAGGGTGGAAATTGTTCTTTATAGATTATATTTGGCTTTGTAACCTGAGGCACTGTGTCTTTAAGATACACAGTTTTATCCTGATAAGTGTTAGCATAGTTTTGAACATTTACTCTGCTGGTAGAAAATTATTCTGCTTTTGTGACTAGTGCAGTTCCAGATCGGCACATTCATCCAGTCTGATCATAATTTGCACTGTTCACTATTCAGTCAATACATTTTCAGTGAACCTTAATTGAACCATAATTCTTATATGCAAATTAAATGATTATTAAAATATAGACATGCTGATATTCTTTATATTTTTTTTGTGTAGATATTGATGAGAATAAGTGTCACATGCAGTGATGAGGGAAGTTCAAAACACCAACAGATGAAAGCTGCAGAAAAACCATCAATCCTTACAGTGTGAAAAATTATATACTTTGTGAAGATCCTTCAACCTGGAAAGAGTTTAGAAGATGGAAATGCTGAATTGAAGATTGTTGGATTTCACACTTAAGGAAGGATTTTGTTATTTCGGTAGCAATTATTTGTGTAAATAGAGAGAGTCAAGAAGACATAATAACGCAAAACACCCAAGATAGAACAAACAAAAAAGTTGGATTAGAAATGAATGAAGAAGGTAATAATGGGGAAATGTAATGTACCTACATGTACAAAGAGCACTTAGTGTCAGTTTTGTGTTCATGGATATACAATGCAAGGTGTTGTGTTGATTCGGTGATTCAATTAAGGATAAATGCTGGAGTTATAACTTTGAGTAACCCAATCGGTTCATATTGTTGAATTAGAAAATTTATTAAAAAGCGTTGTTCTTAATGTTAAAGTTTCGGGGAATTTCGAATCAATATCAAGTGGTAGAGCCTTTTTTAATTAAGTTCCAAGTAAGACACTCTGCAAATTATGACAATCCTTTATTTCATTTAAATAACAGTTCACTTAGAATAACACATAGATTTACTCAAAGTCCATATATTTTTAAGAGTCACAAAGAATTAGAAAATGTCCAGTTTTTCACTAAGTACACAAAGTTTTTAAAACACAGAGTAAGTAAGGTAATTTAAGTATTTCTGAATATTCATTTATTAATTCATGTTGAACCTATACAATTCTGAGGTTTATATACCAATATTTCTGTGATATTTTATCTGTCACTTATGAAATTATTAACTCATTTAACAATAAAAATTTAACAACAAATCAAACAAAGTAAAAGATTTAACTTCAAAGTGATTGCATGGCAGCCTGGATAAGCCTTGAGCTAGTAAAGTCATTGTTTGAGAATGGTGGCCAATCAGTGGTGTAAATACAAAGGTTTCACGATTAATACCTGAACAATTAAACTATTTCCTTGAGCAGAAATGGTATTATGGCTTTGAGTTACTTAACAACATCTTAAAAGATTTGACATTTAGCAAAAATTACAAGTTTGAATAAATTAATTTTCTTTAAATATTGATTTAAATTGCATAAAACAAATCCTAAATTACTACATAGAAAATCTTCTGTAAATTCTGAACATTTTGATACCAAAATCAACATATTTGTTAAACAATAACCAAATTTTATTTTCAACAATTTGGCTCCAAAATTCACATCATAATAGTTCCTCCCTTGTCTGTTTGCTTTGGACCCCAAAGTAAAAAGAATTTTAAAGATTTTATCTAAAATCACAGTTAATCACAGTTTGGTTTATAGTGGTCTGTCTCAAATAAATAAAGTCCTTGTTGTGGATACTGACTGCTCACTGATTGAAATAAACCATCGAGAAGTTGTTTTGTTTTGAGTCCAACATTAATCTTGGGAATATCCAATGGGTTTCTGCACATGAAGGTAAAGTGATTTTCTTTGCCACATCTTCCACATTGGTTACCTTGAGCAGCACAGTCCTTTAGTGTATGGAAGTTCTTAGTGCCACATCTGTTACACTCAAACTTCCTTCCAGTGCGCTGTTTGTTCAGCGATGTAGCACTGCAAACATGCTGTAGGAGCTGTTGTTTTTCTTCTTGGATGGTGTTGTTCTCCATTTCTGAATTGAACCAAAATGTATCAAATTCCATCACAAATTTGAAGAGATCTTGAACAGTCTTTTTTAGCGACTCATTTGCTTGACTGACTTCACTTAATGCAGAAATGTTAACACAGTTTTCATTCACTTTGGATGAAATTTCATTCCTTAGCTCACTTTCAGTTTCTTGAAGTGATGCTATAAGAACCTGTTGATTGTTACACTTCTGTTTGTAACGGTTAAGCTCTTCATTTTGCAAAGTTTCCATTGGAACTGAGTCAAATAGTTCATAGTTGGAGATTGCAGAAAATGGCATGGCTGCACATACCATTTCTGTATCACACACTGGTTCCAGCCTGGATGACTTTGTTGTGGTATCCTGTTTGAGTGATCCACATTTAGAATTTTGTTGTTCCCTGTTCTTCCGGCATAATGTTGACTGGCTTATATGTCCATATTGACGACAGGCGTAGCAGATGCGTGTTACTGCCTTGCACATGTGAACCCCAGAGTGGATCTCACAACAGCGCAGACACTGGTGTGATGCAGGCTGTATCCAGCATTGACGTTTGAAGAATGGTGTCATCCTGATGAAAGGTCTTACTTGGAAATGGTTCATAATGCTTGGCAATGTAGTTTTGGGGTTCTGAAATCTTAGCCGCAGTTCTTCACCAATTTATTAAGAAAGCGTTGTTCTTAATGTTAAAGTTTCGGGGAATTTCGAATCAATATCAAGTGGTAGAGCCTTTTTTAATTAAGTTCCAAGTAAGACACTCTGCAAATTATGACAATCCTTTATTTCATTTAAATAACAGTTCACTTAGAATAACACATAGATTTACTCAAAGTCCATATATTTTTAAGAGTCACAAAGAATTAGAAAATGTCCAGTTTTTCACTAAGTACACAAAGTTTTTAAAACACAGAGTAAGTAAGGTAATTTAAGTATTTCTGAATATTCATTTATTAATTCATGTTGAACCTATACAATTCTGAGGTTTATATACCAATATTTCTGTGATATTTTATCTGTCACTTATGAAATTATTAACTCATTTAACAATAAAAATTTAACAACAAATCAAACAAAGTAAAAGATTTAACTTCAAAGTGATTGCATGGCAGCCTGGATAAGCCTTGAGCTAGTAAAGTCATTGTTTGAGAATGGTGGCCAATCAGTGGTGTAAATACAAAGGTTTCACGATTAATACCTGAACAATTAAACTATTTCCTTGAGCAGAAATGGTATTATGGCTTTGAGTTACTTAACAACATCTTAAAAGATTTGACATTTAGCAAAAATTACAAGTTTGAATAAATTAATTTTCTTTAAATATTGATTTAAATTGCATAAAACAAATCCTAAATTACTACATAGAAAATCTTCTGTAAATTCTGAACATTTTGATACCAAAATCAACATATTTGTTAAACAATAACCAAATTTTATTTTCAACAATTTGGCTCCAAAATTCACATCATAATAGTTTGATTAGATAGATTTAAAGACGACAACAGAAGAAGTGTAAAATTTAAGGCAATTGAAGATAAAGATTTCAATTTTTTAAATAGTTCACTAGAAACACTTGGCGGACAATGGTGCCTGATAGATAAGATAAATTTCCAAGTATTGCAACAGAAATGGGGATGAAATGCTAACTGTGAATTTATAATATAAAATGGTAAGAATATGCTTTGAAAATTTTAAAGAGGAATTTAATATGATTAATACCAGAAGATTCTGTTATGTCTACTAAGACTGATCCAACCGAAATTGTATATCACCATGATCACCAGAGGAGTTCTGCAATAACTGTACTATAGAGCACTGCAGTTCTATACAATTAACACTAACTTGTTAATATTAATCTCACTGTTGATTACATGAAATGACCACATGAAATACAGCTTACTCAGACTAGTATGTACTAGAATCTTCAATCATAATCTCTTTGGGTGATATAAAAAGAAAGAGGCTTTGAGTCCTGTAACTGTACCAGCGTACTTTTATAAATGAGTTTGAATCCCATCCAAACCCAATTTAAAAAAAAAAAATTCTTCTATTTTACTTATCATTTTCAGTTTTTAAATCTTTTACGACAAATAATTATAAAAATCTTATACTCATGTCAAACTAATAAGGATATTGGCGCATACTGTATACATATTATTCGATAACAGTAAAGTGTTGATACTACAGGTCGCGTCAGGTTTTGCTTGTTCAACCAGAATTGGTTTCCTTGAGCTCTGTTTAGGCCATGCTTCAACATCAACCATCACCAGTTTCCAAAATATACATGTCAGTTTTGTTTGTGGGCCCGCTGTGTCACTTTGCATCTCAGTGTTTCTTGTTTATCAATATTCATTATTCAAATATGTCTATGGAATTTTTACTATAGTAAATAAGCACTCAGAAAAGTAAGCAGAGTTTTGTATATGGAAGTAGCTCCATCTGACTTTTCAAATTTACATGTATTCCCGTGCAGAAAGCACTATTGAAATAGAAGTCAAATCTGTAAGTATACAGTGCAACCTCTGCATGACTGGAAATGGGCTGTTGTCCAGAGGTGGCTGTTGCTCAGAGGGATTTTTTGGAGTTAATATATATGATCGGCTTTTTAATGTAGTTTTTGTTGGTTAATGCTTTTGGAACTTAACATTGTGAAAAAGCTTTCATATTAAGGTGAGAGAATGTCTGGACTGTTGAATTAAATCTATATGTTAAAGACAGACCAAGGAATGGTTATTATGTAACTTCTCTGAAAATGAACTTAATAGTTGAGATGCTCAGATGCTGATTTTTGAAAATTGCTTTATGGAAAGCTTTTCCGGTCAAAATTTTGACAGGCGGCTATTGTGTCCTCTTGGCTGTTTGAAAGGTTTTCTGTCAATTTGGAATTAAAAATAGTTGATGTTGACTAGAATTTGGAGATGGCTGTTGACAGGAGGTAAAACATTTAGAAAATCCAATGGTGGGAATTCAAATTGGCTGTTGTAAGGTGGTGGCTGTTGGTGATAGGTAACAGTTAATGGAGGTAACATGGTTACACTGTACACATGATGCATGAAACAGTTTTTATTAAGAAACTAAAAATTGTTTTTGATTGTGACAATATTCTGCATCTTGTTAACCTTAATTTCAAAACTTAAAGGTGGATAATCAGATTTTGGCCAGGTAACAGATTTGATTGAAACTTTAACATCTGATCATTTACACTCATTTATGTTCACTTAGCGCTTAATTCAAGTAAGATTTTCACTGGAGGTATTTTTAAAATTTGATTTCCCTATCCTGGTTGCCCAACCATGATGAGAGTTATTTTATCATAAGTACAAACTTGATACACATACTTTGCCTAAGGAAAGATATAAATATAAGACCTATTGTATTATATTTATAAAATATTTGCATTAACAATTATGTATTTAGATAGAATTCATTAGAAATGCAAGTTTGAAAAATTATTATTACCTCCCTTTACCTATCTTGGTTGTGCAACCAAGATAGATTGGAAATAAATGAATTCAGAAGCTACACGTAGTTTTAAAACTTGCCTTTTGGTTCAGAATGTTAAAATATTTGTATATCTATCTAATGCAAATGTAAAAGTAGAAATTATTTTTAAATAAAAAATAACTTTTTAAATACTTTCATATTAAAGGGGAGTAATAACAAAATTTAATAAAAGTTAATAAAATGTAAATTTCTAATAGGGATCTAACTCTATGTAATGGGTCATTTTGTTCGATGTGTAATGAGAACTTCCTGTTTAAGGATTATTTGGAATACTTTGGATTTTATAGGTGTACCTATTTTGTACTGTGGCGCAGTGGTTAGAGCGTCTGCTTTGAGATCAAGAGGCCCCAAGTTCAATCCCCGAAGGAGCCCAATTTTTTTTTCGTTATTTGTATTTGTTTAGTTATCAAATTGAACAACATGAAAAATTATGCTATTTTACAAGATTTTGAAAACTGTATTTTGATTTCCTTGACTTTATCAAGCTGTACAGTTACTTGAAAATATAAAAATTGACCGTGCTCATTTCTAAAACTTGAATATCTCAAAAAGTAGGCGGTAAAATATTTATATTTTTTCTTATATTTCAATTCATATACTGGTTATAAAAGTTTTATAATCAATAGAGATGGCCCTACTCTGAATCTTTTGCTACTGCCGTGTATATTTACATGTGTGGTATGTCTCGGGGCAAAATTAGGCAAACTGTATACCCTAGTTTTGGCACTATTGCATATTTTTTGTTACATATGTTAAGCTTTTGGACTTATAATACATATTTTGTAATTCTACATTGCTTGTTATTCTTTTTAGAACCTGGAACAAAATTAAATGTAAATAGATACTTGCAAGCATACCTATGTTAACGTGTATGGTACTTTTTAATATGCTCAGTATTTTCTTAAGTGGGGTTAGGGCAACAAAAAAACGAAATTAATTTTTAATTAAACGTTGAAATGTCTTTAAATTTTACACACTAGTCGGTTAACAGATGTAGATTATGTAAATATTAAGTTTAATGTGTTTTGGAATAGTGTCCATTAGACCCCCACTACCTTAAATAAATCCTAACAGAATATACAAGAAGTAAAATTGTCATCAAATTTAGCTTAAATGTGATTGACCACCTTTAACGGTCACAGTATTTTGATTCTAAGAGACCAAATAATGAAAGGTTACATCATCCCAGTGACGTCATTTCTTTGCATGAAAATGTTCTCTTTCATTTTATCAGTAATGCAAAGATTTGAACCAGCTGCACAGATGATGGTATAGTGGGGTCAATTTTTTTTTAGAAAACCAGCCTGTCCAATCTGGTGATGTTACCGGGTGTCTTAAAAACTTCAAAAGCCGGAATTTGAACTCATTGCAAAGCAAGTGCCCTTACTATAATGCTAATCATGCAGTCAAAAGATGTCTTAATTACAAAGGGTACATGGAATTCAAGTAATCAGTATTGACTGAAAAAGATTACTGTTACAGTATATTTCAAGTTCATGTATATACCAGTTGCCCTGATATGACCAACACTATTTTTATTACCCTTCTCAAAGGCAGTGGCATATAGTGAGTGCACTAGAACAAAAAATCTAGCTTAACTTATTTTAGAGTTAGGGCCCTTACATACTTTTTTTTGCAAGGTATTCTGTTACTACGAACTTCCTCAGTTTATAAAGAAGCGTATGGGGGTATTAATTACATTTAGTGATAACTCTAGTTATACCCCCGAAATGAAGTTTGGGGGGGATATAGGATGCAACCGGTGGTTGGACGGTCGGTCGGTCTGTCGGTCGGTCAGGCGGTCTGTTGCATTTTCCTTGTCCGGAGCATAACTTGAAAATTACTAGTTTGAATTCAATACAACTTCATACAATGGTCAAGCACATTGAGAGGAAGTGCAGTGCACAAGAACCATAACTCCATCTTAACTCATTACAGAGTTATTGCCCTTTGTTACTTTTCCTTGTCCGGAGCATGATTTGAAAACTACTGGTTGGAATTCAATACAACTTCATAAAATGGTCTAGCACAATGAGAGAAAGTGCAGTGTACAAGAACCATAACTCTATCTTGAGTATTTACAGAGTTATTGTCCTTTGTTACTTTTCCTTGTCCGGAGCATAACTTGAAAACTACCAGTTGGAATTCAATACAACTTCATACAATGGTCAAGTACATTGAGAGGAAGTGCAGTGCACAAGAACCATAACTCTTTCTTGACGCATTACAGAGTTATTGCCCTTTGTTACTTTTCCTTGTCCGGAGCATGATTTGAAAACTACTGGTTGGAATTCAATACAACTTCATAAAATGGTCTAGCACAATGAGAGGACGTGCAGTGTACAAGAACCATAACTCTATTTTGAGTATTTACAGAGTTATTGTCCTTTGTTAATTTTCCTTGTCCGGAGCATAACTTGAAAACTACCAGTTGGAATTCAATACAACTTCATACAATGGTCAAGTACATTGAGAGGAAGTGCAGTGCACTAGAACAATAACTCCATCTTTACTCATTACAGAGTTATTGCCCTTTGTTACTTTTCCTTGTCCGGAGCATAACTTGAAAACTACTGGTTGGAATTCAAAACAACTTCATACAATGATCGAGCGCAACAAGAGGAAGTGCAGTACACAAGAACCATAACTCCATCTTAACTCATTACAGAGTTATTGCCCTTTGTTACTTTTCCTTGTCCGGAGCATAACTTGAAAACTACTGGTTGGAATTCAAAACAACTTCATACAATGATCAAGCGCAACAAGCGGTAGTGCAGTGCACAAGAACCATAACTCTATCTATAGTAATAACAGAGTTATGGCCCTTTGTTACATTTCGTTGTCGGAGCATAACTTGAAAACTACTGGTTGGAATTCAATACAACTTCATAAATGGTCTAGCACAATGAGAGAAAGTGCAGTGTACAAGAACCATAACTCTATCTTGAGTATTTACAGAGTTATTGTCCTTTGTTACTTTCCCTTGTCCGGAGCATAACTTAAATCTACTGGTTGGAATTAGATACAACTTCATACAATGGTCAAGTACATTGAGAGGAAGTGCAGTGCACAAGAACCATAACTCCATCTTAACTCATTACAGAGTTATTGCCCTTTGTTACTTTTCCTTGTCCGGAGCATAACTTGAAAACTACTGGTTGGAATTCAAAACAACTTTATACAATGATCAAGCGCAACAAGAGGTAGTGCAGTGCACAAGAACCATAACTCTATCTGTAGTAATAATAGAGTTATTGCCCTTCGTTACATTTCCTTGTCGGAGCATAACTTGAAAACTACTGGTTGGAATTCAATACAACTTCATAAATGGTCAAGTACATTGAGAGGAAGTGCAGTGCACAAGAACCATAACTCTTTCTTGACGCATTACAGAGTTATTGCCCTTTGTTACTTTTCCTTGTCCGGAGCATGATTTGAAAACTACTGGTTGGAATTCAATACAACTTCATAAAATGGTCTAGCACAATGAGAGGACGTGCAGTGTACAAGAACCATAACTCTATCTTGAGTATTTACAGAGTTATTGTCCTTTGTTACTTTTCCTTGTCCGGAGCATA
Organism: Saxidomus purpurata; assembly: GCA_022818135.1. Taxonomy (NCBI): domain Eukaryota; kingdom Metazoa; phylum Mollusca; class Bivalvia; order Venerida; family Veneridae; genus Saxidomus; species Saxidomus purpurata. The sequence goes on from JAFMSR010000008.1 coordinate 15,986,350, forward strand.
ACTTGAAAACTACCAGTTGGAATTCAATACAACTTCATACAATGGTCAAGTACATTGAGAGGAAGTGCAGTGCACTAGAACAATAACTCCATCTTAACTCATTACAGAGTTATTGCCCTTTGTTACTTTTCCTTGTCCGGAGCATAACTTGAAAACTACTGGTTGGAATTCAAAACAACTTCATACAATGATCAAGCGCAATAAGAGGAAGTGCAGTACACAAGAACCATAACTCTATCTATAGTTACAACAGAGTTATTGCCCTTTGTTACATTTCCTTGTCAGGAGCATAAATTGAAAACTACTGCCAAGAACAATATCTTTTTTATGCCCCCGAAGGGTGGCATATTAAAATCGCACCGTCTGTCCGTCTGACCGTCTGTCCGTCTGACCGTCTGTCCGTCCGTCCGTGCGTCCCCACTTACAAATTCGTGTCCGGACTGTAACTTTGTCATGCATTGAAGGATTTTAAAATAACTTGGCACACATGTCTAGCACATCAAGACGACGTGTCGCGTGCAAGACCCACATCCCTACCTCAAAGGTGAAGGTCACACTTGAGTATGAAGGTTATGGAATCCTCTATATATGCACACATTCGTGTCCGGACTGTAACTTTGTCATGCATTGAAGGATTTTCAAATAACTAGACACACATGTCTAGCACATCAAGACGACGTGTCGCATGCAAGACCCACGTCCCTAGCTCAAAGGTCAAGGTCATACTTAGAGTTTGAAGGTAATGGATTCCTCTATATATGCATATATGCACACATTTGTGTCCAGACTGTAACTTTGTCATGCATTGAAGGATTTTAAAATAACTTGGCACAAATGTCTAGCACATCAAGACGACGTGTCGCGTGCAAGACCCACGTCCCTAGCTCAAAGGTCAAGGTCACACTTAGAGTTTGAAGGTAATGGATTCCTCTATATATGCATATATGCACACATTCGTGTCCGGACTGTAACTTTGTCATGCCTTGAAGGATTTTAAAATAATTTGGCACAAATGTCTAGCACATCAAGACGACGTGTCGCGTGCAAGACCCACATCCCTACCACAAAGGTCAAGGTCACACTTAGAGTTTATAGGTAATGGAATCCTGTATATATGCATACATTTGTGTCCGGACTATAACTTTATTATGCTTTGAAGGATTTTAAAATAACTTGGCACAAATGTCTAGCACATCAAGCGGATGTGTCGCGTGCAATACCCAAGTCCCTACCTCAAAGGTCAAGGTCACACTTAGTGTTTAAAGTAATGGAATACTGTATGCATGATTACTCTGTCATGCATGGAAGGATTTTAAAATTACATAGCACATTTATTGAGCACATGGAGAGGACACAGACTGTGAGGCACCTCTTTCGGGGGCATTCGTCACTTGTGAGGGACAGCTCTTGTTTAGTTTTTATTTGCAAGGTAATCTGTTACTACGAACTTCCTCAGTTTATAAAGCAGTCTTTCGGGGTATTAATCACATTTAGTGATAGCTCTAGTTAATTTTAGCCTCTAGTATAAGTTATCTTAGGATATACAGCTACATCTTTTGAAATTACATAAGAGGACAAAAATAAATCATGGTAACCGTTGTGTTTTAGCTCAACTTTTTAAAGAAAAGGGAAGCTTTCCTACTCGCCTTATTTCATCATGTTAATTGTTTGCTATTTTTCCCACTAAAGATGTGTCAAACTGCTTTGACTTCACTTCCTTTGTTAATATATGTAGTATCTGGGAGAACGTGTCAGCCGAAACGTTGATGGTCATATAAATCAGAAAGAAAAACATGACTGTGTTGTTGTTGAAGTTTCCCTTAATACATCACTTATTTTACTTAAATTCCTAGTTCAAGTCTTGTGTGGACTACCAATCCGGAGGTCCCTGGTATGACTCGTATCCAGGGCGCTTGACATTTCAGAAACGCTTTTCCCACCATCATTATGGGGCAGTAATAGCGCGTTTGCATCAATATAAAAGGGTCCTAGGTTTGATCACTTCAGTGCCAAATTAAGGAAGAAGTGTCGAAGGAGATATAGCCGTGACATCACTCGTCCAGATTGAAAAGATTGCTGGTGGGCTATAACAGTTAAGGAGTGGATCAGTGATCTAGTGGTTATCGCATGTTTGATCCCCCGTTCCCCCACTAACATAACTAATGGTCTTTCGGATGAGACCTAAACCGAGGTAGCATGTCGGATCAGACATGATAAAGAACCAGTTGGTGTCCCTGGAACGGGTTGCGTTCTGTATCTTGCGCTATCCACCATAACCTAACATTACTAAAACTATTCTTGGCGTGTTGGTCATATGGAACATTCGGTAACAATTAAAATCCTAATTTACATACAGAACACTTCTTTTTTAAATGCCTCTGTATGGTAAAGGAGTTTTTCATTTTTTTATATAATTTTTATGATATCCAAAGGATTTTCAAAATTCAAAAAGTTCTAAAATATCTTTTTAAAAAGAGCTTACGTTTTTTATAATGGCATATGTTGCCGCAATAACCTTTGCTAAAAACAGTTTTAAGCTACAGCTCGCGATTTTCAAAAAAGTAAAACGAAATTGAAAATAATGAATAAATTGTGCGTTTTATTAGCTTTCCAGTGATATACAACTTGTTTAAATATCTTCTGTTTTAAGAAAGTTGCAGCCGTTAAGAAAATATCACTAACAATAAAAAAATATATGGATTACCGACCGCTGCCCACTGGAGTTTTGTCTATTGCGTAATACGGCATTTTGTTTGCAAACAAGGTCACTCCTATATGAAAAGTGGGGCAAGACTTTTTGAATACCGCCACATACGACATCGCCCGTCTCTCTTCGAGGTTGATTCCATTTGTAATGAGTCGAGAGAGCGATTAATTTGTAAATTTAGTATATGAATAGATTTGCTAAGTTCGATAAACCAGTGACACAAACTGTCAGTATTGTGTGTTTTCAGCTAAAATCGTTACCACAGAGTCAAAGGTCACCAGTACGGGTCTAACAGTATAACCAAATAAAAAATTTACAGTAAATATCAATGATTCATAGTAATTTAACAAAAAGTCGCTAATTATTGTAAAATTTACTAAAAAAGTCAGTTCCATATCCTTTGAACACCCGTAACGTAATAAACCGTATACGCGGGTTAAGACAGGTTTGGCCTTCCATAGAAGTGACAGTGACCGTATGGAACACGTTTTGTCTGTATGAATTTAAAGGCTATGCCGACAGCTCCTGACTGTTGAAAATTCAGACGTCCGAGGCAAATGCTGACACTTTTAGACGACCTTGAAAATGACCTTGGACACAATTTTACCAGCTTTGAAAATTTTCATTTTACCAACGTTCGCGTACAGGCCCCTGTGGGATAGTGTTTTGAGCGCGTGCAAATATTTTTTCACAGACATAAAGCAGACATGTACTCAAACCTAGGTATATTGACATCTTATGAGAACGCTTGAAATTGACCTCTCGTTAGCAAAAAAAAAAAAAAAAAAAACTCCATGCGCAGGTTAGCAGACAGGGTGACCCCTGCGCGTGACCTCTGTAGGTGGGCCAATGGAAATTTTACTTTCATGTTACAGCTCAATCTATTTGCTGACGTATACAACACGCGCAGTAAACCGAAAGTAGCCAAAACGTGATGTACAGTGTTTACAAAAACGCATGCATGTCTGTCGAGTGTGTAACAAAATATGCCGGTGTCCAAAGGTTATCAAATGTAGGATAGCACTTTTAAAATTATTTTGAAATCAATCGGAATAAATAAAACAAAATTATTTTCATTCATAATGAATCCAATTGGATTCTTCCTAATTAGTTCCAATTGGAAAAATCCAATTGGAAAATTTCATTCCAATTGGACTGAATCCAATTGGAACTTCCCATTGGAAGTCTGATTTCCAATTGGCGAGTCCAATTGGAAAAATATTCCAGTTGGAAAAATCCAATTGGAATGAGAATTTTAATGCTATTTTTAGAATCCAATTGGAATATTTATTTTCCAATATCTTTTAGAATTTGATTTTTGTGTTTGTCTTTATAAGATATTGAACGAAAGGTAGAAATTATTTATTCCAATGTAAAATACTATAAATCAACATACTTATATTACGAATAATTATTATAGTTTTTAATGTAGTTTTTGGAAAATTTTGGAATTCCAAAAATTCGCTGGAACGTGTTGTATGTACATTGTATTCAATTCACATTTTATTCAATATAAAGCAATATATTTTGACAGGTAGGCACATTTCATATGAGATATACATCTCAATGTTGTCAAAGACTTAAGAAAGTGTTTTCAATTAAAAACAGTGTTTTCAACAATAATTATGACAGCCATTAACCCCGTCAAGGGTTCCCATTAAAACTGCTACCAGAGAAAATGAGTTAGCAGTAAGACACTGATGGTTTTTTTTTTCTTTCAAAGATTAACAACGAAATACGAAATCTGGTAATCACGGTGTTTGTACGCCATGTCCGTTTGTCCGCCCGTTCGTCTGTTCTTTCACATCGATTGTCAGTCAGTCAGAACTTTGCTACTGTTGAAAGGGATTTCAATGGTGCAAAGGTCAATGTCACACACAGTGAATCATAACTTAAATATTGATTACGCCAATGTTTCATTACTTTATAGATGTTTTATGAATTTTAATTAAACTTTTCACAGAATTATATTGCACCATAGAAGGTATATTTCACGCACAACTCACAGATCCTTTGCGAGAGGTCAAGGTCACATTTAGTTGCCCAAAACAATTTCACGAACAAGTAATACTAATAAATGAAGTATCAACTATATATTGTAAATTCTTTACAGCAGTTTGCTCTTTCTTAAGCTAATACTTTACACTTGTCTTCTCAAAGAAGAGTCAACACACTTGGAAAATTGCGTGAACTGTTTGTAATTGTGCTTATTGGGTCCACCATCCTCTAAAGAGGCTATAATCGGTACGACCCGTTCGCTTGAACTAACCTTGAACACCCAACCTTAATCACGAGCTCTTCTTTGTTAACCTTGCCGGAGATTGTCGAGTACTCGTATTATGAGTACATCATATGGAAAGCAGAAAATAGTGTCTTAATTACTTCAATGAATGGTATTTTTCAGGAAAGAATGAAAATATTCTACAGCTCGTTGTTATTTAGATTGTTTATAGTCCCGGCCAACCTCGGGATTTCTTCCCTGGTGAACTTGCCAAAACCCCTGTATGACTCCCATGCATACTGGTACCTCCCAACATTCAAAAATTTGGGGAGCATTGTTTTACCTGACTGCAATCAGTTATGTCCAAACATTATGACAATTATTAAGTGATAGATTCTTGGGTGGTTTTTATTGAATATTTGTTATGCTGTATGCATTGGTAATTTGTTGTAATTGAAAATGCCAGACAGCTCAAAAACGGTATTAATTATGTTTTTAAATGAATGGAAATCCAAACCTATCAAATCCCTATGAGGAGTGCACTGTATGTACTTTAGTAATAGTTTTCATGATTAAACATTACATAACTGCACATACATTGTACGTAGGTAGACATTATTTGCTGAAAGAGCGTGTACATTTTGAAGGGATGTCTGGCTTAATTACACTTCAAATTTGACAATCTACTCAACAGGTGATAGATTCTTGGGAGTGTCTTATTGAAAACTGTATGTTGTTATCAACAAAATAACATGCATATATTGAGCGATGACAATTAAAAGTGCATGTCATTCTTTACTGGCAACGATGTAATGGGTTTACCCGATAACCAGATTTACATTTTCAGTCAATGGGACCTTTAAGCTTTTTTAAGTGTTTTTGCGCAAAGGAAACAGTTTCTAATGGTGTTCTGGTGTCACCATAATTATGATTTCGGAATATTGCCGGTTTTGGCAATACATTTATTTTCATGAACGTCATGGCAAAGTTTGGTGATGATCAATTAAAAATTGTCAAAGAGCGAATTAACGTTGCTATTTTGGCGACATTCGGGTAATTCAGGTTAGCAAAATACATGCCGTCTCTACAGACGGACGGCAAGGTGGCCGAGTGGTTAACACTCTTGACTATCTATTGGGAGGTTAATTAAGACAGATCCGTTAACTGTTTTAAGGGATGCTTGCTGACAATTTATTGACTGAAAAGCAAACATGACAGATTATGATCGAATTGCGAGGATGTACAGGCCGATCATGATCTGCACTGCTCTCAAAGGTAGAATCACTGTTTCAAATGGCTTTAAGCTGTCTAAAAGTATAATAACAACGGATCACAGACTAACATTTTTACAAAACTATACCATTTCTGCATTGACGTAGAATTTCGACTTTGAATTTAATGGTTAGTTATTATTTGTGTACAAATAAAGATATTTCTTTCCGATATATGTATCAAAACGCTTACATTTAAAATGGTCTTCAAGTGGTATGTATACATATAAGTCTGTTGCTTATCAACTACATGTAGAAACATTGCAATTATTAATAATTCTCCCCCTATTTTGTTACAAAAAATATCCAAATACAGGCTTCAAAACAAATGTCTGCGAATGTTGAGAGTGTTAAAGTTGAATTGAACAGATTATATTTTACGGTGATCAGTAAGGGCCATCGTTGGCACGACCAGGTACAAATAGTTACGTGACATAAATACGATGATACGATGCTTATCTTGTACGCTCGTAACCTGTTATCGTATTTCGACACTGTTCTCTCGTGTTTTCGTACTATGTCATCATCGGTCTATCGTAATCTCGAACTTTGCGTTATCGTATTTTTGTATCGTCTATTCCTGGCGTAATATAAAAACTACATTTGTATATTGTATAGTATTAGCAATGACTGTTCAGTTTCTTTTAAAAATATATGTTTTAATTCTGGTATTATACCACCAGAATTGGGAACATTAGCCCGTTTAATAGCGCATTTTAGTGTTATAGGAATTCACAAAATAAGAGCCTGTGTTGTTGTGTAGTGAAGGGCACGGAGCTGAATTGGTCAGGCTGCAGGGAAACGTCAAGAAGTAGAGTAACCAGGGGTTGTGAGGACACTCAGGGAGATAGGGCTGCAGCCATGTAGCTGCCGGGATACTTTAGGAACCTGTGTTACCACGGCTATATGCTTACCGCGGGCACAAAGCAGGGTCAGTTGGTCAGTCACCAGAGTTGCATTAAAACTTTAAAAGTATTGGGAACGGTGTTGAGTGCATTTGGTTGCGGGGGCACATAGGGAAATTGTAGAACCATGCAATGATTGAAGTTTATCGGGCTTCGGAGATACTTAAAAAGGGATAACTAGAGCGCAGGGATATTGTGGGTGAGAGGCTAAAGTCCACAGGGCTACGAAAATACTAACCAGAGTCTTTGTGGAAATATGGAAACACGAAGCTTAGTCCTTCGAGCTATGGGGATATTTTGTGAAGCCGTGTAAACTGGGACTTCGCGTTTATGTCACAAGGCAAAAGTGAAGTTTTGCTGATAGTCCATGGGTGCGGGGAAACTAGCGTGCGGGGAAACTAGGTGATACGGGGCCAACTTCACGAGGCTGCGGGGAAACTAGGTGATACAGGGCGAACTTGACAAGGCTTCGGGGAAACTAGGTGGTACAGTGCGAACTTCACGTTACGGCGGGGAAACTATGTGGTACAGGGTCAACTTCATGCGGCTGCTGGAAAACAAGGTATTACGGGGTCAACTTCACGAGGCTGCAGGGGAACTAAGTGGTGCAAAGCAAACTTCACAAATCCGCAAAAAAAGGAAAAAGGAGGGGGGAAAAAGAAGAGGACCCCCCCTAGGCTTTGAGGAACTATGGGGCCAGCTTCACGAGGCTGCTGGGAAACTGACAGGTGATACAGGACCAACTTGACGAGGCTTCGGGGAAGTAAAGTGGTACAAGGCGAACTTCAAAAGGCTACGGGGTAACTAGGTGATACGGGGACAACCTCACATTGCTGCGGGGAAACTATGTATTACGGGACCAACTTCACGAGGCTTCGGGGAAACTAAGTGGTACGGGGACAACTTCACGCGGCTGCGGAGAAACAAGATGATATGGGAATTACTTCATGAGGCTGTGGGACCCTAGGTTATACGGGGACAACTTCACAAGTCTACGGGGAAACTAGGTGATACGGTGCCAACTTCACGCGGCCGCGGAGAAACTAGATGATATGGGACTCACTTCATGAGGCTACAGGAAAACTAGGTGATACGGGGCCAACTTCACGAGGATGCTGGCAAACTAGGTGATACAGGGCTTACTTCACAGGGCGCCGGTAAACTAGGTAAGGGCTTTACGGCGGGCTATCTGGTCTACGGGGCTTACTTCATGGGGCTGCGGGAAACTTAGTGCTACGGGGCTAATTTCACGGCGATGCGGGTCTACACGGGGCAGTGGGGTGTGGTCACAATTATACATGCATTTAACATAATATGGAAAAAAAAATCAACGCACATTTAATGGACATGTTTCGGTCATTAAGCCTTCTTCAAAATCTCTTCATGTTTCAATAGTAATCGAAAATAATATACTATAGAACAACAAGTTTCACTGAACCGTGGTGGCTCTATTTTTATAGCTTTCTGAACTACTACGGTGAATGACAAGGTGAATGTGTAAGTCATGCCTCACGACCTGTTGTTAAACTATAACTTCATGTATATATGCATCGGTAGCTTGAAACATTTGAATTAGCAATTTCTATGTGTATGCTCACGGAGCGGTGGTGCAGAGGTTAAGGTGTCTGTCGCTTATCTCGGAGGTTACGGGTCCGAGTCCCACTTGGGTCACGACCGTACCTCCTCATATGACAATAGTACTGGTTTTTCCAGGAAGCGGACTCGAGGGTGACTCGAAAAGCTTCAAACTGTCTTCACAACCGAGCTAAAACAAATAGTATAAACTATAAACTAAGTACAGTTCAACTGGTTACAGTGCAAATTGTACGATACCCTACCCAAATAATTATATAGAATTACGGTCTGGTACGTGACTTTGTGAAAAGAAACATTTACTTATTACTACAAATCAATAGGCAAATATGTCACAGGTTTTACTTCTCTTAGAGTGAGAGTGTGAAGGAAAATGCATGTTTAAAAGAATGACATGTGTTTAACTGAAAGTGTACAATTTGATAAATCGGTGCAAGTTTGTGTGGCTTATTTAATGTACAACATGCATGGGAGTGACAGGTGAGTTAAATACATGTTTGTGTTATTTAAATCATCTTCTTTCATACCAAAAACTATAACAGTACTGCTATACTTATTAGTAATTACTGGGGCACTAAATTATGTCATTCTTTTATTAAAATAAAAGTTGAAATTATCCCTTACCAAGCAGGTGGAGAATATTTTCACATGATCTTGGATATCAAATATATATATTGCAATATTATCTATTTTACCGACATTCGTCCGTCCGACCGTCCTATCGATTTTACGAATTTGCGTATATTTGATATTATAGTCTTCATTCCGTCTAGGCACCTGGCCTAATGCTTTAATACGGTAAGTGTGCTGATAAAAGGAAGCAATGGGAGAGTACCCATCAAATGTCCATTCGTTGGGATGCTCGTCCGCCCTTCCGTTCATTTACACATTCGTTTCCATCGTCATTTATTCCCCCTACTGGTAAGGGTGTAGCCTCGCCACCAGGCTAGATGATAAATACACTTTTGTACTTTTCGTTAAAACTCAAAGCAACATATTTAGTCAGGTTGGCGTACAGTGGTCTTTTTCTCTACATTGCTTCAGAGCTAACCGGTAAATACAATGTAAAATACCACCTAAGAGTAGAAATTAACGTCCGTCCGCCCTTCCATCCATCCATCCATCTATCTAACATTCACTAGAAACAGAACTGTTTCACAGTTTAGTTAACCTTCCTGTACATTTTTTTTTATTGTAGTTTTATCATTTTTATCACAGTATAAATCGGTTTAACGTCTGTCTTTAAGTTATGATGGTCTCTCATGAGGTTAATAATCATCTTTATTATAATCATTGACTGGCAATTGTGTTGTATTCTTTTTCTTTTTATTTCATAAACATTTTGTCGTCGTCACTTAATCTACATATATAAATCAAAATCTTTGTATTGATTACATTTATTCTTACAAAATATGAACTATGTGCCTACATTTGTCCTTCAATACTCTGGTCATTTTAAGATTTAAATAGAATTGATGGATTATGAATTTATCTACAGGCATCCACTAAATATTCGTAAGCCTATCATGATTATAATTCATTTTAGATAAAAGCGTCAAATTTGAGTTTTAAAGTGTCAAAATGATTATTTATTTCTATGAACTAATAAAACCCACGAGTACATCCAGTGCACGAACCGTGAGCATTTTGTAAACTCCTTAAAGTTGATAAATAGTTTATAACAGATATCGCATAACATTTTATAATTTTGACAAGTGAATTTAATTACAGTTAAATGGAGCTACTCCTGTATACAAAAAGTGCGTGAAGTTAGCTGCCAGTTGCCAGTTGCCGGTTGCCAATTCAATGCCAATTCAATTGGCAACTGGCAACTGGCAGCCAACTTCACACTCTTGTTGCCAATTAGTCTTAACTTGCAAATATTAACTAAAAACAAAATTGTTAAACCACGCGAATTGGCAACTGGCAACTGGCAGGCAGATGCCAATTCCTTTTTTATGTAAAATTTAATAAAAGTTGAATTGGCAACTGGCACCACTTCATATTCCAGATGCCAATTCAACTTTCACTTGCAAATAGCCAATTCGTTCAACCTAACGAATTGGCAACTGGCAAATGGCAGCCAGATGCCAATTCGATTTTTATGTAAAATCTTAATAAAAGATGAATTGGCAACTGGCAACTGGCAACCAGATGCCAATTCGTTCAACATCGCGAATTGGCAACGGCACCCAGATGCCAATTCGATTTTGATGTAAGAATCTTAATAAAAATGAATTGGCAACTGGCACTGGCACCAACTCCATATTCCAGATGCCAATTCAACTTTCACTTGCCAATAACAAATTCGTTCAAACTCACGAATTGGCAACTGGCAACGGCAGCCAGATGCCAATTCGACTTCTGTCAGAATTGTGAAAAAAGCGAATTGGCAACTGGCTATTGGCAGCCGATGCCAATTCGTTCACCTCGCGAATTGGCAACTGGCACTGGCACCCGATGCCAATTCGATTTTTTTGTAAAAATCTTAATAAAAATGAATTGGCAACTGGCACTGGCAACCACTTCATTTCCGATGCCAATTCACTTTCACTTGCAAACAGCCAATTCGTTCACCTAACGAATTGGCCACTGGCAATTGGCAGCCGATGCCAATTCGATTTTTATGTAAAAATCTTAATAAAGATGAATTGGCAACGGCACCAGATGCCAATTGTTCAACATCGCAATTGGCAACGGCAGCCAGATGCCAATTCAATTTTGATGTAAAAATCTTAATAAAAATGAATTGGCAACTGGCAATCACTTCATGTTCCAGATGCCAATTCATCTTTCACTTGCCAATAACAAATTCGTTCAAACTCACGAATTGGCAACTGGCACTGGCAGTCAGATGCCAATTCGTTTAGATGTAAAAATCTTAATAAAAGTTGGTTGGCAACGGCACTGGCACCAGATGCCAATTCGATTTTTATGTAAAATCTTAATAAAATTTGAATTGGCAACTGGCAACTGGCAACCACTTCAATTCCAGATGCCAATTCACTTTCACTTGCAAATAGCCAATTCGTTCAACCTCACGAATTGGCAACTGGCAACGGCAGCCAGATGCAATTCGACTTCTGTCAGTTTGTGAATAAAAGCGTTGGCACTGGCAATTAGCAGCCAGATGCCAATTCGTTCAACCTCGCGAATTGGCAACTGGCAACGGCACCCAGATGCCAGTTCGATTTTTATGTAAAATAAAATCTTAATAAAAATGAATTGACTTCTGTCGTAATTGTGAATAAAAGCGAATTGGCAACGGCAACTGGCAGCCGATGCCAATTCGTTTTGATGTAAAATCTTAATAAAAGTTGAATTGGCAACTGGCACCACTTCTATTCCAGATGCCAATTCCTTTCACTTGCAAATAGCCAATTCGTTCACCTAACGAATTGGCACTAGCAACGGCACCGATGCCAATTCGATTTTTATTAAGATTTTTACTAAAAATCGATTGGCTCTGGTTGCCAGTTGCCGTTGCCAATTCAACTTTTATTAAGATTTTACATCTAAATCGAATTGGCTCTGACTGCCAGTTGCCAGTTGCCAATTCGTGAGTTTGAACGAATTGGCTATTTGCAAGTGAAAGTTGAATTGGCATCTGGAATGAAGTTGGTTGCCAGTTGCCAGTTGCCAATTCAACTTTTTATTAAGATTTTTACATCAAAATCGAATTGGCATCTGGCTGCCAGTTGCCAGTTGCCAATTCGCGAGGTTAAACAATTGGCATCTGGTTGCCAGTTGCCAATTCACTTTTTATTAAGATTTTTACTATAAATCGAATTGGCATCTGGCTGCCAATTGCCAGTGCCAATTCGTTAGGTTGAACGAATTGTCTATTTGCAAGTGAAAGTTGAATTGGCATCTGGAATATGAAGTTGGTTGCCAGTTGCCAATTCAACTTTTATTAAGATTTTTACATAAAAATGGAATTGACATCTGGCTGCCAGTTGCCAGTTGCCAGTGCCAATTCGCTTTTTATTCACAATTACTGACAGAAGTGAATTGGCATCTGACTGCCAGTTGCCAGTTGCCAATTCGTGAGTTTGAACGAATTTGTTTTGGCAAGTGAAAGTTGAATTGGCTCTGGAATATGAGTCGGTTGCCAGTTGCCAATTCATTTTTTTAAGATTTTTACAAAAAATCGAATTGGCATCTGGGTGCCAGTTGCCGTTGCCAATCGCGTGGTTTACATTTTGTTTTTAGTAATTTTGCAAGTTAAGACGAATTGGCAAAGAGTGTGAAGTTGGCTGCCGCCAGTTGCCAATGAATTGGCTGAGGCACCGGCACGGCAACGGCGCCTCACCCATGTATATATTTTTAATTGCTTATGGTTCCGGCCGACCTGAGGTTTTGTCTTCAGGAAAAAGTGCCAAAACTCCTGCAAGGCGCAGATTGAAGAAACAGATGCAGATACAAGGGAATCCGGGTACCAGACCCTTATCACTTTTCGAAAAGACCAATTGGTTCTTTTACATGCCCGTGTGTAGCAAGGACACGCGCGAGACTACCTCTTGGTCTCTAATAACTTCGTCGCTAGGTAAGCGGGAAATACTGAAAAGCGTTTCTTAAATTTCCAGTGAACACGTCGGGATTCGAACCGGGGACCTCCGGATTGGTAGCCCAGAGCGTTAACCACTCGCCCGTCGCCCAACCCTATCCATGTATATGCTCATACAATTACTCGGTTATTTTGATTTTAAGAATACAATTAAGTCAATCTAGCGTTTTTTGTAACACTACCTCCCCAAGTTTTCGATATAGAAAATATTTTCAGAAAAGTCACAAGCTTATATTCTATTACAATGTACATTGTACCTAGCCAGAAGACAAACGGTAAGCTCGGATAAAATCATACTGGCATGCAACCAGAACCGTGATATTACTTTATATTGACATAGATTTTATCTAGGCGCATTGTTAAATCATACGTTAAAAATTGAAACATATTGCAATATGACATGAAAGAATGCTATTATATGTAATATTTTCACGTTCTATTGTCAAAGGAAGCAATTCAGAACTTGATTAACTAACTTATGTTATAGTATTGTAAGTTGGGTAACATTCGTGATGTTTTATTTTACGCTATTTTCGCGAAATCCTCCACTCCGCTAATTAAAACATTTCACTTAGCAAAAACATTTACAATGAATTTTATTTAGAGAATTCTCTTTTCGCTGGTTTCAGTTTGCGAAAATACTGTATCTGCGATATCAAACTGCAAAATTCTAGTCACGCGAAATTCACCTAATTTACAGTATCGGCGGTAAGCTATGCAAATAATATCTAAATTATATCATTATTATAAAGATTGCAGTTTTTCTACTTTCCCTTGGCACTCTTTCAAAGGTGACACAACAAATAAAGAACGTCGTTCTCTTTATTTGAAATATTTGTACAAGGGTTTGTAAGGAAAACACTCTAAACTCTTTATTATCTTTAAAATCCAAGGAGCTTATTGTGTATTATCAGAAATGTTTACAAAAATAACATGAACACATGGGAATTTTCTCAAATTAAGAAACATGTTTTGAATACTTATTTAAAAAAGAATTTAAATTGTTACAAGTAAAATATTTGTTCTCGAGGGCTTCCAGACAAACACTCGACACTGCTTCAAACATGCCGTAGGTCAGAGTTTATAGAAATATGGCTTTTGAAATGCAGACCTTGCCTAATGCTGTTAAAGTAAAAGGAAATTTATAGAAGTTATTTAAAACGTTACAAACAAGTCCCTATGTAGTCCATAAAATCTCTGGAGCGTTTTGATGTTTTACTATCTATATGACTGTAGCCAAGAGCAACATTTTGTGTGGTTGCTTGAGTCGAGAGTTCCCGTGCAAACTTGTTCTTGTCTTTTCAAACTGATCCTCTGTACTATTATTATAGCTGACACTACCAGAGATAATAAAGGCTTGTTCATCAACAGTTTCTGTACCAATTTTATGCAAAAAGAAATGCAGCAAGGATTGATCACTTTTCCACTTGATGAAGTAAAAATTCTTTACTCGATACCAAGAGAAGCAGTTCTTTACTCGAGACCAAGGGAAGCAGTTCTTTACTCGAGACCAAGGGAAGCAGTTCTTTACTCGATACCAAGAGAAGCAGTTCTTTACTCGAGACCAAGGGAAGCAGTTCTTTACTCGAGGCCAAGAGAAGCAGTTCTTTACTCGAGACCAAGAGAAGCAGTTCTTTACTCGAGACCAAGGGAAGCAGTTCTTTACTCGAGACCAAGGGAAGCAGTTCTTTACTCGAGGCCAAGGGAAGCAGTTCTTTACTCGAGGCCAAGAGAAGCAGTTCTTTACTCGAGACCAAGAGAAGCAGTTCTTTATTTGAGACCAAGGGAAGCAGTTCTTTACTCAAGACCAAGAGAAACAGTTCTTTACTCAAGACCAATAGAAACAGTTCTTTACTCGAGGCCACGAGAAGCACATTTTTCCCGATGACATTGTTGAAACTCTTACTGGTATAGAGTATACCAGTATATCTTTTCTCCAACAGTTTTTTACTTGAGGCAAAGCGTAATAGTTTCTCCTCGCAAATATATTCAAAGCTGTCGGTAATGTCTACATACATTATTTAGTTTATACCACCTGTAAAGCAGTTTTCAGAATAATTTGATCATGTTGATAATAAATCACCTTTGAAGCAAAGCGGAAGAACCTTCAGTGTTTGAGATACATTACTTACTTCTTTCTCAGGCATCACGTAACAAATCTGTCCTGCATGTCTCACAATCCCGGACTGTTTCCAATGTTTCTCGATAAATGTACAAAGACTGCAATAAAATGTACCTAAACATTGTTTGATTGGTATAATTATTTTTAAATTACTGTATCTAGTTACACGTTCTATGATCGGTATCTTTCTAGCTAAATAGTACTAGTCATCACAACTTTACAAACTTCCTACAAGAGGGTCGCGAATTTTTGTGTGTGTGGTGGGGGGGGGGGGAGGTTGTAAAAAAATTTGGATGGTACTCTAAAAACTATTTCCCAAAACATTTGACTACTTAACAGTAGAAGAAAAAAATTCATATGTCATAATTATGTAGGTTTTTTTTTGTTTGGAACACCGGGGAGAAGGGAATCAAATATTATAGATTTAGCGCTTTCCTCTTTATGTATATTTAAAAGTCTTAGAAGGGATCAGAAAAATGGTGTTATGCGTTTATATTGTTAATTAAATGTTTGACAGTTTCAAAACAATATCCTGAGATTATATGGCTATAGAATTATCACGTATTTGTTCTGTATAATATAGCGGCGTTTTCGATATATTGTGTCTGAGATATTCTTTAGTTGTTGCTCTTGGTGACGTCGTTGCTATAATTTAGTCAATATTATAGCTGTATAGTGAGTGTGTCTTCCACGTCTGTGGACTTATACCATCACTACTATGTGTGTAGGTCTGTTTTGTTTGGTTGCTGTTGCTGTTGGTTTTTTTTTTTGGGGGGGGGGCATTTTGTTTTGTATTTTACATTTCATATCAACAAGATTTAACAGTCAGCCTTGAACGTGCTATATCTTGATATATATACTAAATAACTGTACGCGACTATTAAACAGTCGTACCGACAATATGAAGAAAGTAATTTCATTTGTGTCCCCAATCTGTAAATGCTATAAAATGTAGATAAAAATGTTTCGAAGTGAATTAATACCCGGTTTGATTAATTTCGTACCAATAGGGAATTGTCAGTCAATTTACTTGTTTATTTATTCTTAGTTGTACAACCTGGTGTTAACCGGTTTATTTCAACAAAAGCAGTGAAATGTAAAGACAGCTTTTGAATGAACTCAATTTTAGAAAGTCTATTACTATTTAAATAGAAGGACAGCCAATCAGCTCAGGTATTCACTTCTTTGAATACATTCGGATACATTCTGAACGGCTTGTATTTACATTATTTATTAAATAATAATACCTTACATCTATATTTAGGCGATTTATGAGGTTCTTGTCGATCAAAAACATAAGTTTTCACTTTTCAATTTGTTTTTTTGCATTTTTCTATTGTACAAGCAAAGAGACATGTTTGTTCTTTTGCATGCGCTTAAATACTAATAATGAGTGGTTTGAAGCAAGTAATATTTTGAATGCGTCTCGTAATTGTGCACCTGTTGGCTAAGGAATAAAATGTAAGTTAAAGGTCTAGTGCCAGGCTGCCAGACTGCCAAGTTCACGAAAATTGGGTAGCTTTGTATATGCTGTTACTGCATTGAAGTCCGTACATATACGGCCCGTGTAATCGCTGTTCTCCGCCTCTCTCCGTGCAAGCTGTTAGGCTAAACTCCGTCAGCTTTTTGCTTTTATTCACCGAAAATGAGATCGTAAACACAGAGTAGTGTAGACATTACAGTCAAACTTATCTCGAGCAGCCAGCCAAGGCATGCATCAAAGGTAGATGGCTGCTTAATATATACTTAATTACTTTAAAAATGCAACCAGGCTTTTGACATGTACATTTGTACAATGTATTTGGTCGTAATCGCAAGTTTAGATTGGAAATTCAAGAACACAATAAGTTTTGCCACTCCTTGGTTTTATTCAACAAGTTCATTAAAAATTCAAGCATAATTTTAATTGTTATCATGACTGTTTAATGCAAGAAGAGAAATTTTACTCACTGCTCAAAATATATGACTTATTTAAAAGGTTGCGTTTTTGATGTTGTATATACTTAATATAAATACGACCAGTTTAGATACATCAGTATTAACTGCTTAAGAAAGGTGCTTGTTAAAGTGAGGTGTCCACCTACAACAGATTCAAGTGTTTAATTGTTATTGAGGTCTACAATCTCTTTTAAAAATATTAAGATATTTTTTTTGTTTTGGTGAGATTCAAGGCAGCGTAAAATAGTCCTCATTTGGTATAACCGCTGGTGGCAAAGATAAAATAAAAATGATTTTAGATTGGTTAATACATTAGTGAAAATATAGGCCGAGGGACAAAACCCATTACCAGCATTGTTATAAAACGTTGATAAATCTAATTATCTAAATGAATATATGTATCTTTTTCTGTCGCCCTATCTATCAATCGAGAATGTCTACATTTTCTCATAAAATGACGAATTTTCTAAAAGAAAAACAATCATCAAAATTATATACCTTTTTTATAGCTATAGTGGGTTCATTGTCCTTTCTCCGCAACAATGGCTGGTACTAAACCTTGACACTGTTACTGGATGAATAAGAGCTAGGCCCATTTACCCATTATGAACTCGGCCAGGTCTGCCTCCGTGGTCGAGTGGTTACAGTCGCTGACTGACCCCCCCCCCTCCCAATTGACTGAGGATCTTGGGTTCGATCCTTGCTATCGCCCATGTCTCCTTATATGAGAAAGTTGCAATTCCTTACGGAGGATAGGGATCTAGCAGTTGTTCTTCCCAGGAATTATGGTTAAGTAAATTGCCCCAACCCCCCAAACCCCAAATAAATAACCCCAATACAGTTGAAACGGGCGTTAAACTCCTACTTGGCCAGTCCTTTTAGTATTTTTAATTAAAAATCTTCTTATTTCTGCTATTTGTACGGTGTTCAACTAAACAAGTAACAAATCATAAAATACCCCGTCATACCATCATTTACATGTATTTTACATGCATTATGATTGGTTAGTTTGTGTACATACTAGTAGTAGAAAAAACGTATACTTATAGAAACTTACAGTAGGGTACCAGTGTCTGGTCACTTGAATAAACATGAATTCGTGTAAAATCTCCATAAAATTTCAATTTTGCAAAGATTATTGCGGATAATGAAATTTAATGAATATTGAAACACCAATTGGAGAGATAAAGCTTACTCCGACAGCAAATTTCACATTGTGTTTTATAACTGTTTAATAAACAGAATGGTTAAAATAATTGCTGCCCTTTTATACCTCTAATCGCTTGAATCTATATAATACCTCTTAAAAATTTCATTTTACATGCCACGCGGTAATTTATGGTTTGTGGTAAATAATTTACTTTTAAATATTTAAAGAAGTTCGTAAGAATGATTTTTCTGAATTGGTGATTGAATTAAATTATTTTCAACATGCTACCTTGTTTAATGTATCGCGGAAACGTCAGACGACGTGGTCTATGTAACACCAAAGATAGGAAAAACTGAAGAGTTTTTGCTTAAAGGTGCATGGTCTTTTTTTACTGGTGTTGTTACTATAGATGAAAGGTTCACTACCCCCACCCCCTGCCCCCTTCCCCCGCACCCATACTTCTCGGGACTTCATTCGCAAGAAGATCTTTATCTGAAGATATCCTTTAATGCAGGTTTGACAGTATCTGCGAAGTGTGCTGTTTATACGAACGGTAAATAAAAGTCATAATCTCTTTCCGTCTCTTCACAGCGATGTATATACATCGCTTGGAAGTCACCTCTGTTGGGATTTTGGTGGAATTATACATGTATACTGCTTTTCCAAAGACCGCAGACTGTCACAGAGAGCCGACACACGCCGTCGCGAAACCAAAAATGCATAAACTACTTTACCCTATCTTTACGTTATCAAAGCCGGGTGCTTTACAATAAATTGCAAATTCGTAATTTAACAAATAACTGTTATTGGGTAGTTGTATAAATAACATCAAGCGAATACATCTAAAAACAGAAATGGTCCATTTATAAATTCGATATTTTATATACTACCTTGACAGTTGTCGATATCAATTTGTATTTTGTGTATGAAAGAGTTCATTACGAATGCTTTATAGAAATGAAAATGATATTTTAATACCGCTATCGGCCTAACGATCTACGTGATGAAAATTGATACGAGAAAGATTATCTCTGAAAGGGATTTTAGATTTATTTTTGAAACATATCGTATTTACATGTAATGTCTGTGACCCCACAGTTTTTGGAATTGTTGGAAATAGACAAACGCTGGATTTTATTGGATTTAAATGGTGTTTTAATGGCATCCCATCAGGGACATAAAGTTTTGTGATTTATGATAAGAATATAGAATATTTATGCATGTCAGTGGCTAGGATACTAGAGATTGCTTGATATTTCATAGAATAGTGAGTATACATTACGTATTATTTAAGAAGTGAATGTTTGGAAAGTTTTTTGTAAGTACATTCAGGGCACGTGAGCTGCCTACTGCAGCGCAACCAATAGTCTTGCGATTCGTTTAAGGGATTTTTCTAGTGCGTTTTAGCAGGGTGCTTACCTTGTCTTTTTCCCCTCCCTTTACTTCCCTTTTTTGCACCGCACCCCCATCCCCCCTTCCACCCCGCTACCCTTTTTCTGTAAACCACATATTAAAAAATAATAAAAACCATTTAAAATCCAGGTACAAACCTTAGAACAATAAAAGAACATTTTCATTATATAAAGGTATTACAAACCTTTGGAAGCAAAATTTTCAATTTTACAAGGAAATGTTCTTATACTGGAGCGTTCAAACATGCAAAATAATGCCCTGCCCCTAACCCAGTGCACCCTGTCTTTGTTTAGGGCACCCTGCCTTTTTTTGGAAGTCTAGAATAACCCCTACGTTTCGACCTTCATATGTTCGTGTATTTTTGTCTAACAGAAATATAAATTGTCGTTCTAAACTGAATGTAACTAAAAGCAAAGCTTTAGCAAAAGTTGTTTTCTACATGCGAAATTATGTTACTAAAATGCATTTTACAGAGAGTATCAAACGCTTACATGTACTGCTGAAAATTTGCCCGTTTTAAAATGCCACTTACAAAGTGAGAAGCCTGTTTTTTGATGTAGCGGCTTTTATCGTAAAACTGACTGTTTGAGATACAAGTTCTATTCTGGCTTCTTCTGTCATCTGACTTTTTAATCCCGAAGACTACTAAACAGGCAAAACTATATTACACTACTTTGAATCTTAAAAACAAACTTAAGCACCATTCATGTGACCCTTTTACGCCCACTGTTTCAAGACATGGTCTTTTGTTACGTCAGATGTAAATAAATGTGCTCTTAGCACTTTGGATCGTGAGGTTTGTAAACTGAAATCATGTCATCTTATTTGTAACTTGCCATTTGTTGTAAAGTCTACAATAAAACTCGGTATATGACGGATATAAGGAACAAATTTTCTTAGTCTGAGATTTATTCCCTTATTCATTTTACATGAAAATGATATATGGATATAACAAACCATGGATATAAGGAACAAAATGAGTTCGTTATAAACGGAGTTAACTGTATAATTATGCAACTGCGTTTTGTGTAGCTACCGAAATTGATACTTAGTCAAAAAATAGCAACTATACTTCACTTATCGTTAATATCATATTAAAAAGTGTTTGAAGTACAGTGTAGTTTGTCAAAAAGTTGCTATTTTTAAATGCAGTCTCTATTGACGATATCAAAACGTTGGTAAATTTGGGGCTTTTTTATTTACTTACACTGGCTTTTTTAATTAAATGTCAGTGTTAATTTCTTAATTCGAATCAAGAATGGTATCAATATGATAAAATCCAATAATCTTATTTTATCGACAAAATGAAGAAGAAAAGCAAGGTAGTTGACCCTTAGTAATTGTAACACGATACAGGGCTTTCTGTTTTTAATACATTCAACCCTGTCTTATAAGCCATCAACATGCTCTACGCTTTAACAAGACTTCGTTCTTATAAAAGTCGTACTCAGCACGAAATCATGCTCAAGAAATATAAAGAAAGTCGGGTTATATCTGTTTACAAAGTCGGGTTCCATAACAATAATCAGAAGATTGTTCTTGGGCTTATGTATCTTTATTTTAAACCTGACCTTGTAAATAAATATAAACTTGACTTGACTTCATATTACTTTAGCCGATGATGATTCGTGCTGAGCATGAGATTGAGCTCAAGAAACGCAAGTGTGTTTATTATAAACTTGAAAATGTCAACTGGAGTACTTCAGAGTTGACAATTTCAGTCACGAGACTTCTTAATTTGGATAACCATTAACACAGGTTCAACCGTACATTGTTATCAACAGAGAAAGAGGCCATATTTAATAAGTGCATTTACAACACGAGCTACATAGCTGTTTTTTTACAAGCATGGTGTCCATGGGCCACTGAAAGATGTGCCGCACTTTTTTTTCTAGCGAAATAGTTCTTTCAACTTTCCATAGAATAGCCTTTGGGTGTTGGGTCCCAAGCAAGCGAGCTTTCAGGCAATATAATTATATCACGTTTTAGTATGACATGATTGGGTATCGAACCTGCCATTTCCCGCATGCAAAGCGGATACACGGATGTGTCCGTCTTTGTCACGCTACAATTTGAGACCATAACCATGTTCATGGAATGCGGCATAGAATTAAGGCACATGTAAGTCCTTGGTCAGTTGACTTGTTTACGATGCACGAATTTTAGGGCAATGTTACACTTCTGTGTTACTATATCCCAGTCGTTGTATCTGACCAACTTACACTTTTACGACTTTACAAAACGCCAGATCGGGAGTATCTCTTCACTGATTTTAGAGTAAAATTGCATTTCGGTGATTCTCTACTCGCAAACGGTGTAACCTACACGGTAACACCATTTTGCAAGCTAGTTTATACTATATTTAGCGATAACTAACACTTATTTTTTACAGTGTATACGTATTTGCCTGTGTTCGTATTAGTCAAACTATTCTAAGCATGTAAGTAGGGAGCTGGTAAGTAGTGAGCTAGATTTCTTTTATATATGGGCGATATCTCCGCTCGTGTTACACATAATCAACTTCAACTTTGAAACAGCGGATATCTAACGAAAATGCCCGCTCTGCATAAAAAAACATATGCGTAAATTTACTTCTTTTTGACATATTCACCAATCACCTTTAACTTCATTTCATTGATAAAAAAATGTAAATGCCGTGTGAAAATTGATTCATATAACTTAACCTAGCTACTTCTGCTTTTTCAACAATGTCACCTACCGCTTTGTCATACAAGTGACAAGCCGCGTGCTTTAACCGAAATGCAGTTTGACTTTCTGAGACATTTATCATCGAAAGGGGCTGTTAATAATATAAATATAAAAAAATCAGAAAAACATGAAATAGAGAAATAGAAATTTGACTTTACACCTGCACGTGCAGAGTTATTCTTTCTTTGCTTGGTTATACATGTACATATCAATAGCTTCTGATAAATTAAAACTTTCGTAGCATTCAATATTATGAAAAAAGTAAGTAATTGTGTAGTAAATAATTACACTATCAAATGCTGCATATGATACAACAAAAGTCACAGACAGAAAGAAGAAAAAAATGAATAACCAGTTTTGTCCGTTTTTTAAGCAAAGTCCGGTGCAAAACAAACTATAGCCTGTATCGAGCCCGTACCTCTTCTGTACAGTTTGGAATATCCAATGACAATGTAACAGACTCACAGACTCAAAACTCTATACAATGCAGAAAAGAACAACTATAACTGAAACATATTCTTTCGAAAAACTATCTAAATTTGATTCGTTCAATATCAGACGTTTTTCAACGAAAAAGCTCTTTTTTTGGGATGTGATCGTTTCAGTACAAAGTATCTAGCTTGGAGGATTGATTGGTGGCGGGCTTTCCGCTGTTTTGATGTAAATCTTTATCATTATAATGTATATGGGAAGGTGAGTCAGGCTAAAGCATCTCATAACATACATTTGTTCAAATGATCCTAGTGAAAATGTATGTAAACATTCTATTCATTTTCAGTTTTAAATGTTAAAGAAGAAATCAGCAAAGAAATGCATATTTCATTTACGATGTTATATGAAATTTTTATTGCATGAAATGATTTGCTTTGATGGGAACACATTCATATTTAGATTTCAATCACGATAGCTATGGCAATAATTTAGTGATGATTATCAAACGAAATGAACATTTCAGTACAATATTTGGGTACGAAGATAAAACGGAAATTTATTTTAAATGTTTTATGCGATAGAATCAAGTGGCATTTTTAAACTATATTTTTACAGTCTATGTGTACTCACACCTGCGTCCATCATTTTTACATACATTTTAATATAATGTACAAAATTATATATAATTAATACCATCAATGTTGAACTGCTGCCGTTGCAACGGTTGTTTCGCTATGTGTTATCTGATTGGGATACAAAAATACTGACCGAGCAATGGACAGGTCGAGCAATGGTCTGGTCGAGCATAGGTACCCTGACTCAAGATGTGACCGAAGTTAGTACAAAGGGTCATGTATTGTATGAATAATTCGGATAAATGGTTCGTTTTAGCAAATATTATAAAGAGTTAAGTTGTTTTCTCAATGAATTGTGACACGTATATGTTTGAATATCCCTATCTGGTTACATTTTCCACAATATGCAGCGCTTCGGGAAATGTCACAGAATCGTCTGTTATTTAAAGATAGAACCCGCGTGCGGCAAAGGAATAAAAGTGCAAGGGAGCAAAAATAGATGTAAATTGAATCTTATGTCAAAAATGATATAGTGGAGTACTTAGGTGCCGACACATTTCTTTGTCCATTCGATTTACCTCCTGCCTTTTCAGTGTATAAAATTTCAGTTAGCCGTCACAATTATCGTTGCATTGCTAAACTTTTTTTCGCATTTGACACGACACCCCGATGTAACGTTTTTTATTGGTTTCGGGAATAGTTTAAACCGTGTCCACGGTCTGAAAATAGACTTAACAGGGAGTGCGTTGGTATAGAGTTAATTGTTTAGTAATTTTGATATTGTGTGCACGGTTTTTAATGGTTGCAAATCACACCATGCACATACCTTGCACAAAAATGGATTTGACTGACAAAAAGAAACACATTTATAATTTTGCTGTCACGTACCTTGGCTGTCAAAATCGAAAGAAAGTAAAATTTACATGTGCAACACGATGAAAAATGTTTGCAATAATGTAAAGATGTTTGTGTTGTCTAAATATTTGGTCCTTTTTAATGATGTTTGAAACATAAACATCCATACAAACTTCCTCATCAAATTTTCACAACCATATTTACAGCCGATGAAATAAATGGATTTTCATAGAACAGTTTTATCAGAAATTTGACGATTTACGTAATTTAGATGGCTCTGTTAAATGGAAATTTGAAAGGAGTCATTTGGAAAACGTATTAGAAATTTAGACTTTGGTAATTTGGAGGCGGGGGGAGGGGGTAAAACAAAAAGCATTTTAAAAGACACTCACTGGAGTCAAAGATGCTGAGAAAAACGTCGAACTAGAAATTGACCTTTTCTAGTTTGGAGTAGTCAATGAAATGAATAGAATGTTAAAGACAGTTTTACCGTGAACTTTTACTTGGGTTATTTGGAGGAAGTCAATTAAAAAAAAATGATTTTTTAAGACAGAAGCTTGCCATGTTTCATCAGAAATCCGGACGTGATCCGATGAAATGAGATTTTTAAAGACAGTCGCCAGGGAAAATTTTCAAATATTGACAGCAAATTCTTATAATTTCCACAGCCTAATTTTGAACTTCAGAATTTGGCTGTGGAAATTATAAAAATGTTTTGTCAATATCTGATAGATTTTAAAGAACATTGGCAAACATTTTACCCAAAATTTTAAAATCGTTTTTTAGCAGTCTCATGAAGTGCAGTGTCAATTGCAGGACGAATTTGGCTTGAACCAAGGACCACAAACTTTCTTTCTGTAACGGTGCATTTTTCTTTATTTTAATTATATTCATATGCGCTTAATAAAGCATGTACTTTTAAACCATATAATATTCTTCGGTCCATATTTTCATTCCTTTTACATATTTTAATTAATAAAAGTTTTGCATTAATTATAACATAATTACTAACTATCGTTTTCATTTTCATCTATTTATATATTTTTTTTAATTATCATATCTACATTTTGTCCTTGTTGAGGGTTAAAGATTTAAGATAATCAATTATAAAAACTTGAACCGTGAAATTCTTTTTTTTAATAATTGAATGATATCACAATTTAAAAAATATTTCTTAAATCCTTGATATTTATCCTTCGTTTTTTTCTGGGTCAAAGTTTCATTCATAAATTAAGCGGCATTTCGTATATCTGTAAATTGCAAACGAAGTTTTAAAAAGTGTTGTAACATGTAAAAACTGACTTGGAAACATGGCAACAGAGCACGGTATCGTTCCAGTGTACCCAAGAGAAATCCAAGCCGAAATGAATGACTTAAACAGAGCTTCGTAGGGGTTGAAAGACAAACTGTAAATATTTTAAAGGAACTCATTGGATATAAACTGTTAGAAGTATATGTTAGTAAATATTGACTCTTTGATTAAAATTAAGTGACAGTCTAGAGACCACAAAGCGTGTATCTGGCTTATCCACTGTGGTTACAGGATTAAAGGATGTATTCTGACCTCCGTGTATATCCCAACTGATATGCTTATCTGAGTTATCTCACAGTTGGCCATTGCTATATAGCAATGCTGAGGCTACATGCAGGACGTCCCGTCCTTGATTCTGCATTCGAATTTTATTACATGAGTTTTGAATAAAATATAAGTAGCATACGTTTGTATTAATAATATCATTTTGAAGATACAACTAGTTCATAAATTTAATTATGATTTTTAATGAAATTGTCCGCCAGCATTTGGTAACAGCCGCAGACGCATTGTGAAGCAGCCGCGCCGGGTACAAAGGTGACGGAATAAATTGTTTTTCCATTGTATGAACATTACGGATGCGTTAATAATAATTGCAAATATTTGATTAAGTCGCAGTTTATTAAATAAGTTAAGCGGATTAATCAAATCCCCCCCAAACAATCGAGAAGGGGTCGGACTTAATCAAGCGATGTGGTAAAGCTATAATCTTGCAGATTTATTTTCTATAGTTCAAAAGAAATTTCGATTATATTTTGTTTACATGTTTTTAGTATTGTACATTTGAAAAATTCTGTTATTCTTAACATATATGCTGAAACTAGTACAGTGCAATAATCGGCTTTAGTTTCGACGCGTATAGAACAAATATTTCAACAAAAATGTTTAAAGTTGCGCTAAAATGGGAACGCACGTTGTATTTAAAAGTAAACGCTCCTGTTTGACTATACAATTTCCGCCTCGTATCGCTTTCGCGTAAGGACATTTTATCAAACAAACCGTGTGACTTACAACTAGATGTGAAAGCAAAAGGTTAATTGATTCATCGCACATATTGGTAGGTACATTATGTTCATTGTCGATTTAAGAGTCGTTTGTGAGTGTATTATATGGCTTGTGTTAATTAAATTATTGAACTCTTTATTTGCATTTTCGGATATCTATTAGATCAAACGATTTAACATAGAGCCTATAGCTATCATTTTTCTAAAAAGGTGTTTACTTGACTGACAGATCTAACAGGAATTTTGTAAGCATCAAAAGATCGAGTGAACGACCCGTGAAATATTCATATAGTCTTAAATTATACATCTGAAAAGGATACCTTCAACTGAAAAACGCGCATTGGACACTTCTGTATTAATGAATAAAGAATTACTACATGAATAATAGACCTACAAGAAAGACTTGTGCCAGATGTTTCTGTATGTTTTTGCTTCTCGGATATAAAAAGATCACGTACGTGACGGACGAAAATAAAAATTAAGTAAATAAAATGTCAATTTGTAAGTTCAGTGTTGCAGCTATGTTTTTGCATTGAAGAAACGGTTTTGCAATTGATACTATATATTTAATAAGTGGATATTTAAAAAATAAGATGGAACAGTTGCTGTATGGATGAATGTGTTTATTTTGAGTTGCTTGTTTTTTTCCTTCTTTTTACGCCTGAAAACTTTCAAATTTAAGTTCATTACAACTCTATGTATTAGAGATTTTATCCGACGAAGATAAACTTTCGCTTGTTAAATGTGATAGCTTTCTACCAATTTCCGTTTTCGTGCGTTTTTCTCTTACTCTGGCCATTAAACGCGTCGCGAGAAAAATTAAGGCAATTTATTCATTTGCCATCTATCGATTTGTTATCGTAGAATCAATAATATTGACACAAAAGTGAAATAAAAGTATCAATGAATCATTGTTTTATTGTACCAAAGTGACTACCAATCAATGACATCGTGATCTTGATACGACAGGACATTTAAGACGTGAACTATATTGTGGTATAGATGTGGATGTGCTTGTTAAACAAGTCCTTATTTTTCCTTCACTTTTTCTACAATAAGTTACAGGTTAGAAAGCTACCTATACTGTAACTTTATGTCAACGAGGATTCATTTGACGTGTTAGTGAACATTTAAATAGATTTTCTTTAATATCCTTTTCAGATTTTTATCAATCATCGTCATCATCATCATTGTTACAAATGTACTATAGTAATTATTTTTTCTGATTGTTGTTGTTCGTCTTCTCGTTGTTGATGATAATAATGTTATTTTATATATTTATTATTGTAGTGATATTATAGAATTACATTATGTACTTAGACACCACTTATTTATTATATGTTGTATTCATTTTGCTACTGGAAAAAAGAGATATTCCCTTTTATTGATGTATATCGTCGTTATTCGTATTTTAAAAGGATAAAATTAAATTCAAATGACTTCAGCTGTGCACTGAGCATTATGCATTTCTTTACATACGTCATTTTGAACTAAATGCTCTTCTCTGAAGTTTTCAGGTATTTTACTGAACAGATTATGATAATATGAGTATAGTTACTTGTGTTTGTAATTCTATAGTTTACTATTGCCTTTATTATACGTCTAATTTATTTTGCAGGTACCACAAAAAATTGAACATTCCGCTTTGTGTCGGGCGGTCACACATTTTTCATTCAACGAAAAATTGAGAGGTGAGGGGAAGAATATAGTTGTTTGCACCCGGTGATAGAGAGTGAATAAACCAGTGATAAATAACATTGCGAACTCGATATATTGGAGGAATTCGAATTTCTGTAGATCAAATAAATTGGATTAATGATTTTAGAGGATTTGACAAATTCGTCTTATCGCAATGATCAAGTGCTGGTTAAAGCTGGGATTTGAAACTGAAACGTTTAAAGTGACATGAATAACGACTACTTATATGAAACTGTACAGAAATGTTCGGATTACGGGTACCTTTGTCAAAATCTTTGGCATCGGCTGATTTTGATGGAGTTCAGGCCATACTTTATAACAGGTAAGTGATTTTAAAATCTTACCGGAAATAGTGTTCGTTATTCCCCGCCCACCCCCACCCCGGGGATATATTCAGAATTGATGTAGAACAGCAGTGATGGTTCATATGGCATCAAAGAAGAAATTCTAGGTACAGTAATAATTGATATCTGTATTTTACGGATAACCTACATAATGTATGAACAAATTTCATATTGTGTTTTATAATTATTGTCTGTTATCAAGAGGAAAATATCAACATTTAAGTTTTATGTTTCGGTTCCCTAGGCGTATACAGCGTGTACAGCATAATTCCACATGACGAAATTCCACACGTTCAAATAAATAACTAAAGAAACATGCTAAATTAACCTTTAAAAAAATATTAAAGCAGTCATAGTAAAACACAGAATCCGGGTGTGGCCCCCGGTCAGCCTCTATAGGTAATACACCTGATTGATTACACGTGCTGTGCCTCGGTCCACCTATCTGTAAATGGCTTCTAGGTATGAACATTTTTGTCCCTTCTCTGTGACAAGCCATTAGTCCTATCCAGAGCTATATTAATACAAGCTCAAAGTTCAGAGAACTTGTTTTAATTGTTACAGAAAATGTGCATTTTTTTCATTTTTTGTAAAATAAATGACTATAACAAAACTATAAACGTTTTCAGGATTGACTCGCGTTTTTTTCCCCAGCTTCTAATTTACAGGAATGTTCAGCTTATTCTTACTGTAAGAATGACATGCAAGAAATCAATATGAAGAAACCCAATCATCAAGAGGTTCAGAATAAAATTAATCAAGTTGAGCTTCCCTTTTCAAGTTCAGAAGCAAAATAAGCACACTGTGATTTCATTTAAGGCTATTAATTCACAAGGTGAAAGCCAACGTAACTTGTGCAAATTCATGTTGCAAAATTAAACCACGCGGTGTTGCAACAAAATCCGTGAACAAACAAAAAACCTATTGAAATCTAAGCAAAATGAAAAAATGCACATTTTCTGTAACAATGCATTGAAACATAATTACATGTGGGTTTTGAAACTTTATATTGCAATTTCAATATTGACACGTATTAGCGTCATATTGAAAGTGTGTTCGCAGGTTTATTATAAAGTGATCATTAAGTTCAATACATTTGTGTGCCAACTTGTTGAAAGGATCATTTGTCAGCACGTGACATTGAATGACACACAAAGAACTAGAAAAATATTTGCATCTCGATTCCTCAATTGCAGATGCCACGCAATATTATAATTGTTTCCCGGCGTCGTTTTATAGACATGTCTTTGTTTAAAGCTGCTAGCTCTTAGATAATGTTCTTCAAACTGTGTAAAAAGAACATATTTTAGAATTATAGTCATATAAAAAGGTTCCAGTATACATTTCTGTCAATGTATATCTGTAGACTTGAAATAATACGCTACGAAATGACGCTTTTGAAATTCCAGTATAAACCTACAGCGTAGCGGTACTTTAATACCAGCATTTTCATTCGATTTTTGCAAATTCCTACCTAGATTTTTACTTTTATTGTTGATTTTAGCCTTTAGTTTAAAATTTATATATATATGTTTATAAGTATGTCATAAACATATGTCATGTTTAAGAATTTTTTTTAACGGCAACTGAAAGTCAAACACAATTTTATAAAAATGTGAAAAGTTTCAAGTCAGTGTTATCATGAGATCAATCGGTATACCTCGGTGATGAATGCTTCACCATCATGATGGATGACGGAATTACCCGAGGAGTTCCGATTGATCATTAGATCTTGCAGAATGCAATGGTTTATACTAACTAGCCAGTCAGGCGATCGGTTGATCCGTCAGCGGGCTCAGCAACGCATGCAACGACAGACATTGGAAACTGCAGTCAGAATAGAACAAAACAGAAATTATATTAAAGTATGTAGCCTTCAAAATGGCCTCATTGACTCGGACTTCGTCCTCGGTCAATATCACTTTTAACAGGTCCGCAAAACTATATATTGACCTCAACATTAGTTTATAATTTTATAATTTCGTATACCTGTCATAAATATTTAATCCTGATTGACCGATAGCGCTCACGTGCCGGGTCCGCAAAAGTATGTGTAGACCTGTAAATTGATGTGTAGACCTACACGGATTTCAAGACGTCATTTCTGTTATATTTTCGCAAAATTTTCATTACTTTTTTATGCGGTATACGATATAATAATTTTAGACTAATGTTTCGGTCAATATATAGTTTTGCGGGCCTGCACCGAGGACGAAGTCCGAGGTCAATATCATTTTTAACAGGTCCGCAAAACTATATAATTATAGACCTCAATTACATCACACGTGAAGTATTTTAGAATTTGAAAATAAAATTAACAGAGATATGATCTGAAAAGATGTTAATTACCGGAATGTTAACTATAGAAATGTTGAAGATATAAACACAAAAAGTCCTTCTTCTCGGAACACTGTTGGGCTTGTTGTGCGATTGTTCTGTCATAGACGGTCGCATGCACAACCGAAAGTAGACTAGTCTCTAGTCTGATGCGTGACTATTTCTAGTCTTTTTTATATGATTTTTGTTCTATAGGCCTACAGTTAGGGTAGTTTTATCCTGTTATCAACTTGAAAGCTTTTTTGTTCTTGTTTGATTCAGAAAACTTTCTCTAAAATATTGATCCGTTCCCTCTTAATACAGTCGCCGTTATAACATCGTGACATAATAGAAATACATTTTATAAAACAAGAATAAAGTTAACTGGCAAGGCGAAGACAATACATTATTCAAGAGAGTACCGGAACTTCCGGCTTCCGGTGCTTCAAAGCCAGGCGTGTTTCCGCAATATATTAAAACGGAAACAGTATGGCGCCAACGTCTTCTTTGAAGTTTTCATGGGTTATCAGAATCCTCAAAGAAGCCTTAAGTTTTCATGATCAGATATCTCTTGTGTATTTTACAACAGTAAAACAGTTGATGCAAGTGTTTTACCTGTCGCCCGGAACAATTATTTCTCAGATAAATCACTCCATTGAGTTTTTTCATGACCCAAAAGGTGGGCATATTTAAATCGCACCGTCTGTCCGTCCGTCCATCCGATTAATTCGTGTTCGGGCTGTAACTGTTTCATTCATGAAGGGATTTTTATATAACATGGCACAAATGTTCAGCACATGAAGACGACCTATCGCGTCACACTTGGAGATTAAAGGTAACGGAATCTTGTATTGAATATGCACACATTTGTGTCTCGGGTTGTAACTTTTTCATGCATGTAGGGATTTTCAAATCATATGGCAAAAATGGTCAACACATTAAGACGACGTGTCGCTTGCAAGACCAACGTCTTTACCTCAAAGGTCAAGGTCATACTTAGACGACTCTTACATACATGTATATGCACAAATTCGTGTTTGGGTTGGGAATCTGCCATTCATTGATTTTAAAATAACGTGGCACAAATGTTCAGCACATCAAGACAATGTGTCGCGTACAAGACCCATGTCCCTATATCAAAGGCCAAGGTCATGATTAGAGTTTAAAGGTGATGTAACACTCTAATTTTGTGTCCGGACTGTTACTCTGCCTGTCAGAGGGATTTTTAAATAACTAAGCTCAGGTTTTCAGCACATCAAGACAATGTTTCCTATGCAAGACCCGTGATCAGACTTCAAAGTTAAGGTCACACTTAGAGTTTAAAGGTATTGGAGTCCTGTATACATATTAACTTTGTCATTCATGGAAGGATTTTAAAAGTGCATAGCACAATTGTTGAACACAAGGATATGACGTGTCATACGCAAGTCCTGCGTCCTTACCTTGAAGGTCAAGGTCACACTTAGAGGTGAGAGGTTGAAGAAATCCTGTTCATGTTCATGACCGGATTGTAACTCTGTTATATTTGAAGGATTTCAAATGAATTACAAATATAGTTAAAATGCTCAGCACATGGAGATAAAATGTTATGTGCAAGTACCGGGTCCACACCTTGAATGTCAAGGTCACATACAGTGATACACCACTTTGGGGACATCCGTAACTAATGAGGTACAGCTCTTGTTGGTATGGTGGTTGAGATGCTTATAAGACTCGATCTTTACCAGTCTGATAAGAGTTTGTCCAGTATAATACTGTAAACATTGCAGTGCATTAACCGATATTGTAGGAACCACTGGGGAGGTGGGGGGTGGAAAACCGTAGCTGGGACCCAAATACTGCCTCTACATTGTAAATTAAAAGAACCAAAATGTATCCAGACAAGCATTTATCGTACATATTATCGAAACGATATGTAGAAGGAACGTAGATGGGGCTCGAACACAGCATCTTAGTTAAAATAGCTCTGTAACTACATGTCAGTGTTTGGGTCAGCTACGTCACTTCCTTCTGTACCCGGAACCGGATATGGGAATACTGTTGATCGAGGCATTAGTACAAATAACGACATCTGTCCAGGGTTCAAGCCCCAGTTGTGTCAATGGCGAGGCCACGCTCTGTCCATGTCACAAAGTATACGGTGGGCTGTTTTTTGTTTTTTTTTCAATACAAAAATGTCATAAATCTCCACGCTTCAGTTAAAAATCAATAAACCAAACAACTGGCGTAAAATATTTCATAAACAAGAAATAATGTTAATGTTATCGTTTAAATGCCCGAATTCATACAAACCCCACCTGTTGGAAAATGACATTTATTCTGAATAATGGAAAACGATTTGTTCTGAAAACGATCTTTCTGATTTATGTCTGCGATTATGCTATTGAATATTTACCCTCTTAAAAACTGATGTTCATATTCACTCAATCAAACAGTAGGATTCATAATATTAATGAGTCGTGAAATAAGGTTAATAACCTATGTAAACAAGGTATGCGATGACTGTTTTTCTCTTGTATGGCAAGCCATATCTGTTCTTTATTCAAAATGAAAGAAAGTATCAATTTCTACTGTGAACAGATATATTTCGAGTGATAAAAGCAGACAGACATTAGAGACATATCTCTAAATTAGACAAAGCGAATTGTAAAATGTTTTGGTAGAGTATAGATGGGTCCTTTTATTAACCACGACAAATTATGCAAGAACTGAAGTGGCATTTATTGTAGCACAGATGGATATCTAAAAAAGAGAGATATATTTACAAGAAATATAGTTAAAGAGATAGCACTTTTTTAATTACGCTCATGATCATTACATAATCTGTACAGATTTACCAAGATGACGAATCAACATCATTTTTCGTATAGATTATAGAGCTAACTATTTTCTTATTCCATTGATATGTTTCAATGAATAGCAGTTTAGTTTGTCATATACTTTTTAAAACATATTTTCATTCAATGTTATCGTATATATATCGGACAAATATTTTAAAAAAGTATGAAAGGTTAAGTGAGGTATGACACGGTTACAATACGATATTTGGTTTATGTCATTAAGTACTAGAGTATTATCATGCTAATTATTCAAGTTGGATGCGAGGCTTATACTTTCGAAGTATAACATTTTCCGTCCGATTAATGAATGAGTCTATTGATGAATTATAGTTGACCTGTTTTCAGGTCTATAAAATAAGTATACTTAATTCCTACTTTAGATCCATTAAACACATCTTGCGTTTGTATAAAACGATTTTGTGATTATTTATCATTCACAAGTATCTCTTAATCATGCCTCAATATAAACACTCATCTAAACGTTCAGGGTAAATATAAATACCATTGATTAAATGTTATCATCTTTAAGTTTTCATTTGATAAATACAAGGTCAGTTGGTCGTTAAAACACTAACAAAGATATTCTTTTGTTCAGCTAAGGATCAGTCTGTCTTGTTGTTATAGCAGTTCTTGCTGTAGCAGTTTAACGCCCATTCCAACCATATTTTGGTCATTTCTACAGGCAGGCGGTTTTACCTTACCATCGTTCCTTGGAGAACCAGTACTATAGTCCTATATATCCTCCGTAAGAAACTGCCAACTTTCTCGGCCGGTATCAAGGCTCGAACCCATGTCCCTCAATCTACGAGAGGTAACAGTGATTGTCAGCCAACGACTCTAACCCTTTGACCGTGAAGACAAATTAAGAATTTCCAACTTTTGTGACCTTTTACTGATTATATTACTCTTTTTAGATGTTCAAGTTTTCTTCAAGTTTCTTATTCTTTTGCATGCATAGTTCTACTCAAAGATAGAGAGCATATTCATGCAGGACGCTCCCCGATTTCTTACCGTTACTTGCAATGAAAATAGGGTTCTCATAGAGTACGGCGACCGACTTTTCGCTTAGTGCCCTGCTAAATTCTACATTATCTCATACTTTCCATCATGAATAAATCTTTCAAGCTTGAATATGCTCCATATTGCTGACTCGCTTCCTCTTTAGGACTACTATAATAAGAAACAGAAAGTGATGAAATCAGTCAGCAATATATTTGAATGGTGGCCTATTTGTGAATAATTTTAATATTATGTTACAGATTATAGTTCGATGAAATGATACAGCATGGTGAATTTGAAATTGCCTTAGTTTTTTTAAGCTTTAACAATGGCATGGCGGATTTTAGACATGTCGATGTGACCCGCCCTGCGTCACGCTAAGTTCAATCTTTAAAGACTGGGAATTAAATTTGACAGTAAGCCGAAATAAGTGACTTTCAATGCAGTAGAATACAAACCAATATCATGAATTTTTAATGTTAATATAGCATAATAATTATGTTAATCAAATTCATTGAAAGGATGGGCCACCCTCAGAAGAAAAAAATTGGGTCTTTCTAGATAGCGCCAACAAATCGCGATAAACTGAAGCGTGACCGTTGAATGACGTTTTATGACATCATTCGGATTCATCAACCATTTTTAGAGGTCTCATCCACAAATTCAAACTAACATATTTGCTCCTATGGACGGACCTTTATAAAATTTGCTTCAAATCAAATCATATCAGATTAATCATTTTTACCTGTTATTCTTTTCTCACCTCAATCATGTTTTGCAAGAGGGTTCGTAGGTAAAACCACGGACTTATATACACACACATATATATGTCCGTCAGTAAACCAAATCACAGGTGCATGTCCAGTCTTTGTGCCCATATAAAAAAAAACCAGAAAAAAACAACAATTAGAACCACTTGTTAATTCTTAAACGATTAAAAAAAGAATTTTTTCTATATGAATATTGATATATTGAATATATCAATATACATGTAGAAAAAAAATTAAAATATTTTTTTTCGTTTCAGAATTATAATTAGTGATTCTTAAAGTTTTTGTTTGTTTTTTTTTTTCTATGGGCACCAAGACTGGACATACACCTGTGAACCAAATCCACAGGAGCATTTATTACTTTAGTCTCAATAATTAGACTCCAATAGATATGAAATATTCTAATCGTGAAGATTTTATGAGACACCGGTTGCTAGTTGCCCGGATATAAACAAACAGGAAGAAAGTTGTACAAATCTAGCCTACATACGTTTAGGCAGTTTTGTTTGTCTGAAGTAATTTTATGCGGACTTTTTATTATGGCAACATAATTTTAACAAGTTAATTTCATAATTATTACCAAGTGCTGTCAGTTAAGGGAGAATATGCAGTTTGCTTTTTGTCCGATTCGTCCTCTATAATTTTCGTACTTTTGCCTGATCAAATTTGTTTCAACGGCGTTTGTAACGTTTACTGCTACATGTCAGTTAAACGAGACCCGTTAGCACAGCACAACTTATCATATCAATTATTAATATTTTCTGGGAATTAGCATACTAATATGAAAATAGGCATTACCTGTATATCCGGCGAAATCATAGCAGGTATTTCATTTTTAGAAATGGCACGAATTTTCAGGAATGCCAAAAAATATTGGTACGGAATATCCGTAGAGTTAAAAATCAAGTGTTGTCAGATTGCGAAAAGAAATTGTGCTTCTTATGGCTTCACAAGAAAGAGCATCAAACTTTAGAAATGTGTATAAATGGGATCTCTTTACATTTCAAAACAAAAAGGGTTGACATTTAATGACATCACAGTTTCTTTTGATAAATGACGTCACCTTTAAAAAAAAAAAAACAGAAGTAGACTTTTGTTTGAGGTAGCCTGTGCTGTGTTATCAATTGTAATTATGATTTAATCATAGGCTGGTGGCCTGATGCACAGTAAAGTGCCCAATTGGTGTAAAAAATGTGTACAAGGCCATATCTTTTTAACTAACCATGATAGAGCCATGAAATAAAGTGTTTAAGAAAGCTGTAGGGTACATAAGAATGTGCAGGTGAAAATTTTTCATATATTTCCAAACGTTTTTTTAAAGGATCTGCAGAACCGGTCCAAAAATGTCAATTTTTCCCTGTAACACGTTAGCTTTGAAAATTTCACCCTTTTTAAAACCTTTTATAACAGGACCATACTACTTCTAATATATTTAAGTTTGATTTGGTTTTAAACCCAAGAGACACAGCTTTAATTTGGTATATGATACATTATATTTTTTTATTTATCTGTATTGATATCTTGATTTGAATGCAACAAGTGCCTATGTAACGCTCAAGAAATCTTAAAACACTGAACATGCAAAAATGACGCAAAATAGCAACCATAACACCCAGAACTTGTTAAATATCACAGATGAAGCTGGTAATAATGTAAGTTTACACTGTTCAAATTGTAGGACAGTGTAATAAACCATAAAAAATTATGTGTCGAAATATGTTAGCGTTTGATGAATGTTAGAAAATTTGTAATGTCCGTCCCCCATGAGTAAATTGTGACATATTCATTGATAAAATAAATACACTCTACATTTTTATTTCAACGTTATTCTTAAATCATACTTGTAAAAAACTTTAAGCTTTGAAATGCAGAAATAAAAATATTTTAGTCTACAATGTCCTTTTTTCATTTTTGCAACAGACCTATTTTTAAGTTTCTCAATGTTCTCTGCAGCAACCCCAAGAACTTGCACAAGAATATAATCTTCAAAAAGATTACTAATAAATTGCATAATATTGCTTCCTTAAAACAACACAATGAAATGGTGACTTGCTTTATGTTTACCCCATGTCATAAAGTACCAGGTGTCCACAGACCCCTAGGGCATTTCAATAAAGATCATAAGGTGACAATACACAAAGTGTCATAAAACCCCAAAATTGGACTCCAGCTCTGCAGATAATCCTTGCTAAAACAACAAACTATTAATTGGCAGCTGAAATTGTCCAATCAGTGCCTTTTCTTAAAGTACAAGACCCAAATTACAGCAAGATTAAAACAAAAAATAGTTATTGGCAACTGAGAGTATCCAATCAAGCCTTTTATAGCAATATTAGGCCCGCCTTATTTCAAGATGAAAATATTTAATGTCTGCATCAAAAGTAAATAGGTCACTGTGATTGACCTACTCTTTGGTAACCAATTACCGGTAAATTCAACCTTTGGCGATACTAGCTGGAAATTGCAGTCAGGTAAATTTCTCCTATTTCTGGCTTCAAATTTTTGTTTTTAAACGGACGACATGCCGGGGTCTCATCCAAATATTAAGCTAACATAAGTGCTCTTTTGGACGGACCTTGATAAAATTCTCTTCAATTCAATTCAAACTAAATAGATCATTACTGCTTTAGTCAGCCCGATTAGCTAATAGGTAGAGCACGAGACTTGTAATCTTGGGGTTGTGGGTTCGGATTCCCAGGGCTGACCAACTAAAATTACTAACAGTCTTTCGGATGAGACTTAAAACCGCCGAGGTCCCATGTATGGGTGAAAACCTGGCATGATAAAGAACCAGGGGTGTCTCTGGAATTGGGACCGGGCCCCCTTTCTGTATCTTACACTATCCCCGAAAACCTAAAATAACTAAACTCTTCTGGGGCCGTTGGTCATATGGGCAACAAGTACCAATGATAAAACCCCAATATACCATACCTAAAAAGATCATTACTGCTTGTAATTTTCTTCCTTTTTTTTTAAATGAAGGAGCTTTAGCACCTTGTTCAATGATTTAAGAACCTTCAAAAAGCATGTATACATGTTTATGCTTAAAACAAATGTTTAATGATTTATAGACGCTAAAAAAACTCATTACATTTGAACCGGTGACTTTATGTAATGTCCGTCCCCTTTTGCATGTACATTGTATTTGTAACTTTTTACTTCATATATATGTAAAAATAAAGCTTATTTTGATTTACATTCATTAGTTGTGTTATTATACTGTTTTTAAACTATTTCTTCCAAAGGGTATTATGTCTTTAGTTTGTTTTAGAAAAAAGTAAACTTTCGAAATGCTTAAAAATTCTTAACTTCTGTACCTCACAACACCACATTTAAAAAAAAGGCACATATAGGGTAAAAGGTGCATAATTTTTAAACTTTAGCTATAAACAAATGAAAAATATGTAAAACCATATTTATTTTCATACACAATCATGTTTTCACCAGAGGGTTTTAATATATGTTTATGTAATGTCCGTCCCCTACCCTGACCAGACACACAAAAAATAAAATTTACAAAAAATGGTTCAAAAAGTTATCTTTTTAATTACTGATCATTGTCCAGGACATACTGCTCTACAAAAGTGGCAACTTCTTGAAGTTATACCTGAAACTTTTTTTTTGACTTTGAGGCTAACACAATTGGGCACTTTACTGTGCATCAGGCCTGGTTTCTCTTGCTTTTTTTCAACTACATTGAAAATACAACTTGAGCAACAAAAGTACATAAGGTTTGATGATGAAAGCTGTAGAACTTGGTAGTACTTACAAAGCAACTTGTAAACCTTGCACCAAGATTCAAAACCTAATTAATTACATATACATGATTTAAAGAAAGGTTTTACCGTTTATAATAAATTATATTCTATAATCTTATTAAATAGTTCTGTAAAAGGTAACAGTATTGTGATAAATTGGCATTTCACATATAAATGTATCTCACTAACATGACTAACGGCATCTTTTCACTACTCAACAGCTCTAGGTGAAAAACAATATTTCACAATACATGTGGTCATGATTAAGTTAATATTTGTTGTATAAATAAAGTATATGTGTATAATTATAATCGAAAGAAAAATCTCAAGATGTTTAAAAATTTTCATTGCAGCAGCCTGAGAGAGCCGTCACACTGGTTGTCAAGGGTGAACAAGGCAGGTGAAATTTTCCATCTAGAACTAGAGCATGCTTCAGAGTCTCAGAACAGCCCATCTGCTGACAAAGAATGTTTTTGTTCCTGTAGTGACTGTGCAACAGATGACACTGGCTATGGCACGGACTCAGACTTGAACTCGAGTTTGAGAAAGCAAGACTCGGCTGTTAAGCTAGACCGATTAGATTTTAATGACATTGATGATGTGTTAAAGGGAAGTTGTTTTGATGTGTTAAAAACTAATTCATTTGATATTGATGGGAAGGCAATTCAAAAAGTGGAAGAGGACATTGACAGTTTGTTCCAGGGTGTTAATATAAGCCAGGGAAAGTGTGAAGATATCAATGATTTAGAGGTAGATATTCCGTTTGATATAGAAAATTGTTTGTCTGAAGGAGAATTTAAGGTTGACAGTTGTTTTAGCCATGAGTATGCTGAAATTATTGACCTTGAATCTAATAGAAATTCTAAGAAGTCTGTTAGAAATAAGGATTTTCTAGAATACTCTAAAATCATGGAAAATATGACAGCAAAAAACTGTGAATGTGAAACCAAAATGAATTCACCTGGGAGACATTGTGTTAAGATTGACATCAAGTTGAGACAGCACAGGCATGTTTCAGATGATTTGACAATTGTACAGTTATGTGAACAGATTCTAGGAATAGTTCCTGGTCACTATGGTTCAAGTCAGTCGGGTAGTAATAGTCATCGAAGGAAAGACAGAAGGGTCAAGATACGAGGGCTTGTTCCAACTGGAGTTGCAGCTAGATACAGTGAAATCAGAGTTGGTAAGTTTAACTCTTTGTAGAATTCAGTATTTTTTATGACTCTCAGTCTGCCTCCATTGACATGAAGTGGTTAAGGTCAGTGATTAAAAATCATTTGATGTCTCACTGCTGGAGGGTCATGGCTCGAGTCCCGTGAAAGATCTGACACTGACAGTTTGGGAATTTTGACAGTTCCTTCAGGGGGGTTTCTAAAGCATTTTAACAGGATGTAGTTTTCAAACAGACTGAGTGGATGGTCTGTCCAAGGTATCATGAATTTAGCAGATTAGGTTAAGTTATTGCTCACCTCTGATAAATAAAATAATGCTGAAATAGGTTGTAAATCAAAGAAAGAAAAGGTAGCAAAATAAAACTGAATACTTGAACAATAAGGCTGGAAAAAGTTGGGTATATATGATTATCTAGTATCATTTGTATTTATAGGTCTGTGGATAAAGTAGAAAATAATTCTTCTTTTTTGCAAAATTGTTTTATTTAGAATTAATTGAGCATCTTAAAATTGTTCTATTTTGAATGAATTTAAATTGAGCATCTTTCTTCTCTGTATGTACAGGAAGATTGCTGATTTAGAAACTCAGCAGGGTCAGGGATAATCTTTTTACCAAATCACAAAGATGATGTAACAGAAGGATGACGTATTGGTCTAACAATATCTGTGGACAAACATGTTTTTACATATCTGTTATTAAATCAAGTGAGTGAGAGAGAAGTTTTATATTTGCAGGTGATAATTTAGTGTCAATTAATGATCAAGATGTAACCTGGGATAATTTAGATGGCATTCTTCAAGCTCTCCTCTATCAAAGACAGGTAGGTCAAATGATAATTGATTTTTTTAAGAAATAATTGAACAATATCAGTCTGGCAATATGTAATGTTTGTTTTGCTAGAATATGGAGAGCTTTAAATAGTAAATTCAAGGATAAGAATTTAAAGGTCTTGCAAATATGAGGTTAAATGTTTGTAATTAATTTTGATATTTATACC
Source organism: Saxidomus purpurata (assembly GCA_022818135.1). Lineage (NCBI taxonomy): Eukaryota > Metazoa > Mollusca > Bivalvia > Venerida > Veneridae > Saxidomus > Saxidomus purpurata. The sequence goes on from JAFMSR010000008.1 coordinate 16,028,022, forward strand.
TTCACAAGTAATGGCAACAACATTTTTGAAAAGTCATTAGTCTAGAGAACTTCACATTACTGTGTATTGAGAAGCTAACAACATAACATTTTTCATTAATCCATAACATGCTGGTCCCAAGTGTCGACTGATATAACCTATGAGATCAGTGCAGATCATGATCAGCTTGCCCATCCATGCAGTCTGATCATGATTTGCATTGTTCATTAAAGGTCAAATATAAAAAAAAAAAAAAAAAAAAAAAAAAAAAAAAAAAAAAAAAAAAAAAAAAAAAAAAAAAAAAAAAAAAAAAAAAAAAAAAAAAAAAAAAAAAAAAAAAAAAAAAAAAAAATTATTTTTTAAAAAAAAAAAAAAAAAAAAAAAAAAAAAAATAAATATATTAAAAAAAAAAAAAAAAAAAAAAAAAAAAAAAAAAAACCCCCCCCCAAAAAAAAAAAAAAAAAAAAAAAAAAAAAAAAAAAAAAAAAAAAAAAAAAAAAAAAAAAAAAAAAAAAAAAAAAAAAAAAAAAAAAAAAAAAAAAAAAAAAAAAAAAAAAAAAAAAATATATTGAGTCAGTAAAGTTTCAATTAGCACCCGTGAGAACAAGAAATGGCATTATCTGCATTGAAATACGGGCAAGTCTATTTTAGAAACAGCATGTTAAGGGGTAATATTTTAATATAAACTTTGATAATTCCAGGCTAGATTGGTTATCAAAAAGAATACAAAAGAGAAAAAGTCAAGTTCTCTTCTAATAAAAAAGAAGAACCAGTCATCGGCAAGTAGACTGGTACAGCTGGTCACTGGCTCCAATAGCAGTGCTGTTTCAATAGAGAGTATTACACAAGGAGAATGGGAACCATTCTATGGCGCTATGTATCTTTCCCTGGAGGGAGTAAACTCAGAAAATATGCAGGCAAAGGTAATGTTAGAGAAGATGCTGTGTTCAATATATAAATGTAAAAGAAATATAATTATTTCTTGTTTATTTTAATTTAGTTATTATGGATTGCAATACAAGTTTTTTAAAACTTGTATTAATTGCTCAGGAGACTTTCACCAGACAGAATCAACTTGGAAGATAGTTAGTGTGGAAGAGATGTGCCTTGCCTAACAACACTATCACTACATAGCACTGTTGGGGATCTAACCCGCTACACTTTGATCTCGGGGGCAAACATGCTACCATTATGCCATGGCAGCTTTACTTATTTTTTTTATTATCATGTACATGTAATTTACATTATAGATTTAATAGATACACAGATGTTTAGGGGATAGCTGGTAACTAAAGTACATGTAGATGAAAATAATGGGATGAAATAACAAAAACAGGAGATAAAAAATTTTATCATCAATTTTTGTTGTACATTATCCATCACTTGTTTCCGGCATTTCAGGAGGATATTGTTTATCAGTTTCCCAGGGTTGACAACAAAGTGATAGCATCACGAGGGATGTTCATTACTTTAGCTGGTACAGTCAATGATGCAATACAATCTACTGTTCAAAGGTAAATGTTTTACATGGTTGTATAAGTACCAATATCATAAAATGATAATAAAAGCCTTTTCCTGACCTGGTTAGGCATGTTGTGGGAAGGTTAAATTGTCATTTATTGATCGTCATTGTTTATGGTTATTACATATGTTATAATATAGGCAGTGAATTATAGTCACACCTGCGGTAAGCCATGATCCAAGGGATGTACCAAAAGTGGTCACTTAAAAGGTGGTAGCTGTGTAATACAGGTGTGTTTAGTATCTGCATGTCGCTCTTGTTAGACTTCTTATGTTCTGATGGCAATCTGGCTGTAATGGGTGACCGTTGTTATTTAAAAAATGCATGTAATTTTACTTACAGTACAACACTAATGGTAGACAACTGTCCAGTGAACATTGTTTATCATTGCGAAGGACACAATCTGTTTGTGATTTCTGCGCCAGAGAACAGGTAAGTTGCAAACACAATATATTATGCACATTTACAAGCCAACTTACCAGTATGTATTCTAGTGTTAGGTTCTGTTTAAGTTAGGTTTTAAATGCTTATATGATAGTCTAGAATTAAGGTATTTTGAAAAGAAAGACATCATTGGAAAGCTGCATGTCTCTTGTTTTGAAATACAGTGGATTCATATGAATTAGAAGTAACCTTAACAGATTCAGTTTTTTTCATGTGTCTTTTCACCAGATTAATATTCATGGGCAATGGTGACATAAAAATTTGATGTAATTCAGAAACATGCTCTTTAATTTTATACGTCGTTTTTAACTGTAGTATATTTACTTAAAAAGATATGACATATTTGACCCCTAAATGCCCTTTTATATTGTTGCACATCATTTGTTTTTATAGATTCACACTGACGTCTCTCACCACTCTTGTAAAAGACCTTGTCCGTCTGCTGCAAGTTACCCATGGTTCCATTCATCAAGCCTTCACTACATCAGCCAATCACAATCAGTTAGACTGCTTCTTTGCTTTACTCCACCGAAATCAGGTTTCACAGTCTACAAATAGTGGCACAGTCCAGAATGAAAAGTGCAATCTTAGCCAGTCTGCCAAGATATTACCCTTGCCAAATGAGATTAAGGTAAGTTTTTATATCAATACTATGAAATAAGGCACTATTTATCTTAAGTTTACACATTTAAATTGTATGCAGATTGTATACACTTTGCTATTTGGAGTGAGAGGTGAAAGTTCAAATTCCAGAAGGTCTGTTCTTATATGGCTATTTGTGTAGCTCTCGGCTAGTTGAAGAATGGTTACCATATGCCTACCTACGTGATGCCTGGCTTTAATGGATAGGATTTTAGAGGTGATTTGTTTAAGGAAGAAGGTTTCCGATAAGTCAGAAAAGGCAGGCCCTTTTAATGGTGGTGACACTTCAATAAACCAGCTCTTTACCTGTTACGGTAATATTCTTAAGATTTTTGTTGTTCTGTTGCAGTGCTGTGCAGATAGAGTGCTCACTGACTTTGAAGCTGCTGACTTTGGAGATATGGTAAGTATGTCTACTTAGTTAAGTAACAGAAGACCAGTCTGCACTTGTTCTAGAATCATATTGGTCAGTTTCAAAATAGAACTGACTTTAAGCCAATCAGAAGTTTTTAGACTGGTTCTTGATGAAAAGCTCTGAAAATGAAGGCCTTTTATGTGAGGGAGTCGAGATGAAGTGATAAATCTAGCAGTTACCAATCTGTTTGCTGCTTCTGATTGTAGGAATAATGGTACTTTCTTACAGAGGAAGGGAGGCTGGTATTGGTTCTTCCTAGGGATGATCTTTAGGCAAACTGTTCATCTAAAAATAGCTGAAACATGCGTAAAACGCAAAAAAAAGCTTTCATCTGATAAGAAAAAAATACCATCATTCAAATCTATTATTTGAAATATGCTTATATACCTGTGAAAACACTTGAAGTCGAAAAATTTTGATGAATTTAATTATAGAAAGAGGTATAAAAACAAGATCTGTAGATCATATTGTGTGATTTTTCGGGTAATAGCTTTAATACTTAAAAGTTAAAATGTACTTCAGTAAATGTTTATTACCATAATTGATTGTGGAATTTGATAATGACTGATTGTTTTAGATGACTAAACAAGCTTTCGGCAAATTGATTTTTATGACTTAATGTTGTATAGTGAGATCTATTATCTAGTGAGGGCTCGTACATCTCTCTGTCTATGATGGGATAGCTAGAGGATATCTCAGTTTAATTTGGCTTGAGTTTTAGGCATGTCCCTGGTTGGTTTTACTTAAATACGCATAATTAAACATACATTACCGGCAATTGTTTATGAAAGTGAATACTAATAAAGTTGTGTATAGTAGTTTCACCATTACCAGGTAAGTGTTTCCTGCTTCAACCACCAAGCCTTATCATCTGCAAGTTTTTTCCCCCAATATTGTCTATGTCTTTGCAAAAATGAAATGAACTTAAAAATTCAAGAAATGTTATGTCACACGTGTATAAATTTTTAACATTCATTGACAGTATTTGAATATTACTATACTGAAATGACCTCTGTAAGAAGACAGTATTTTCTATGTTTCAGTCTGACAGTTATTACAGCTGTAGAAGAAGCTACTCCATTTTAGGATCATGTTTATTTTACAAGGTAGGTGTATAGAAAATAATAGTCACCTTCAGTGAATGATCATGATTTAGTGAGCATCAAAAATGATATAGTATACATTTCTACATACAGTAAACTCCGTATACAACAAACTCCTTAGGAACATTTACATCTTTTCCTGAAATCTGGATTAGTTATATCCATATAGCATTTTCATATAAAATGAAAATGGAAAAAATCGGGCGCATAAAATCTGTTCCTTATAACCAGAATTTCGCTTTATGTATAGTTGTTTTATACAGAGTTTCCTTGTGTTACAAAATGTAAATTGAAGAATTTTCATCCAAAATTTTCTTTTGTATAGAAAAGTCGTCTGCCTTAACGGTGTTTGTGGAATACACGTAGATTCTATATATAAACTGGCTCTTTCCCCTCAGCTGAAAACAGGAAGAAGTTTTGCTAATATGTGAGACTATGTCTCTGTAGCCTCCCCGTTGGCTAAACCCTGACTTTTCATTATACAGTTTAGATAAGAATTGTAAAATGTATTTAACAAAACACCTTTTTCTTTGGTTTTAAATGGAATTTCTCTTTTCAGAACTACCTCATTTCTAATCACTTACCAAAAGACGACTTGGTGGATTTTTCCACCTACCTGAAGTATCACTCCCTACTAAACCTCAGCACCGACCAATCATTCGGACAGCTCGTCGTCTGGCGTGAAGTTCACCCTACTCGACACTGTCAGACTGTCCCCGAGGAACAACAGTTTGGCTACACTGAACCCCTGATAGCACGATGGTTTTGGCTCATAGTTGGCTATGTGAGTATCTTCTGCTTTAATCCTAAATTACTATTAAATAAATACATTGAAAGCCTTTTCATCGGTTTATTCTAATCACATTTAATGAAAACAGTCTGGGTTGTATACCATACTAGGACAAAGGAAAGTGATTTCAGACGTTTCAAACAAGTTGGAAACAGACAGAATCACTGTTCACTGCACATCTTATTTAGTTGCAGAGCCGGATGCCTGGTACTCATTTGCCATTATTTACCTTATTTGCTGATCATGTGTAATGAAAACAGGACCTTTAATGTGAGTTAATGTACTGAATAAAAAACAAGTGAGCTATTGTATAACATTATAAGGACAGTACAAATGTCACATAGACATTTACAGGGTTTAACATCTTAAATTGTCTTGAAAGCCTTTTTTTCTCAATAAAACCATTTATTTGTGCTTGTTATTCATTGTTATTGCTGTGCATTATATTTTTCAGAAAAACCTGATTATCTGTATATCCTTGGAAACTGGAGGTTGTACCAAAGTGTAAGTGTTCTGTAATTCATTACAGCTATTTGTTGATCTGTTTGTATTATCTCCCTTTCTAGTAATCTTAACTCCAAATTTAATGAAGCAAATAACTTTAAACTGTTTTTTATGATTTGTATGTAAACCGCTTATAGTAATATAGCAGTGTAGAAAAAGATAGATGTAACTCTTATATAACAGTACACATTTTTATCCATAATGAAAATTGATAGCTTTTCATAAATAGAACAGTCATAGTCTATAAGCCAGGAAAATTGTAACTGTTTTTTATTTTCTGTCAGTTGTTTTGACCAACTATCTCTCTGTTTCAGTGTTGAAGGTGTGTCCCCTCCAGATCCATTTCTCATAGACCAGGCTAGAGCTGTGCTCATGCAGTTGTATAGTCAGAATATTGCCTCCCAATGCCAAAACCAGTAAGTTACTATACTTGATAACATTATTCTTAGCTGGTAAACAATTGATGGATGTAAAAATATCAAGTCCACGGATGATGATGATGAGATAGAATTGTGTAGTCTTGAGGGATTTAGAAGTGTTAAGTTAAAGGATTAGATAGAATTGTTAAGTCACAAAAGAATTTTCAGTTGTTAAGTGAGTATGAGTGATAGAAATTTGAGTAACTAACTTGAAGGATGAGATAAGGTTCCCCCCTTCCCCCCCACACCGCCCAATTTCTGTGCATTTGGATAGCAACTTTGCTGCTTTTTCCAATTAATTAAGTATTCTTGTTTTGAAACAGTCAGTACAATGAGAGGGCAATTATCTGCAAAAGTCAATGTGATACTTTTTTTTTCATTATTTTTTTTGAAATCAAAAGTTTTGCCTAGTACGCTGATATTATAAGTGTTCTGTATTCTGTTTTTAAATATTTTATAAAAATATATTAAACATTATCTGTAGTAATTTGAGCTAGGTAAAAATCAGACACCAGATCTGCAATTTTCTTTCAGTGTATCATGCCCCCCATCACCATTTGTTACAACACCAGAACATCTCTTCCACCAGCAACAACAAGGTCACGACCTTATCTCAAGGTCACTAAAGAAGTTGCCTCACAGAGATTCCTCCAACCTCTTCAGTCTGGCCAATGGAGTGGTAGAGAATCCGGGATCTCTACGACGACTGATTCAGCGACGGAAAGATTCTGTAGAATCAGACAACTCTAGCGAGAGTAGTGGAGAATCCTTATTTAAAGTGAGTACATTAAATAAATATGGTATGAAGTTATTGCCATCTGGTAAAGAGGGCATTTGCGTTAATTTTCCAAAGACTTTCCTGGTTCCTACTTTTTCCTGCTGTATGATATGCAAGTTAGCAGTTAGTGTAGAAAAATCAATTTAAAGCTCTTAAATTTTCTGGTGTAAAAATTATTTTTTCTCCCATTTTGCGCTGCCATTTTAGTTTACTGAGCACAATGTTTCCGCACTTTTTGTGCTTAAAAGCCAGTGTAACCTTTATCTATATTGCATAGTTTCATGTTAAACAACTGAGCTTTTATACAGTAACTTTTTCTTGTTTAGTTTCCAAAGAAAGGACGCCTGTTTCCAGAAACAGTAGATTTATTGCAGAATATAACTGAATCAAAGGAAGAGATAGGACCCCTGAACTCGAATAGAAAGTAAGTTTCGTGCTGTAAAAATGTATTTGAAGTCTGGCAGATTGATCTTACAAGCAGAGCTCAGTTAAAACAAGGTCTTTCAAATATTTTATAGACTTTGGTTTAAAACGTCAGTGGGATATGTTCTTCTGTAAGAAAACTCAAACATATAGCAAATAGATTTGTAGGTTTGATAAAATCCTATACATATGAAAATTGACTTCGACAATGATGAAAGGATATCTCTTCTTTGCTTACAAAAACCTGTTCATGTACACACAGAATGCAAGCTGTAATTATCGAGCTGCCAACCAACTGAGTTATGCAATGCGAATTATTTGATGATTTAAATTAAACATAGAAAACTGTGTGATTCAATTTCATATTGATCTTGACACTCTATTTAATTTGCAGTAAATCACAAAGATAATGGGAAAATTAACCAAGTGGGTTGTCTGAAATCAGCTTAAGCAATATAAATTATAATTAAACAAGACTTAATTTTACAGGTTATAATGTTATAAAAGTAAAGGTTCTTAGCTGACTGCTTAACAATGGCAAATAATTTATTGTGAAAAATTGAGTAATGATATTGTGTCTTGTCATTACATAATATGTTTACAGACAGAAGCGCATATGTGTAATGTCTTGATTTTGTTTTATGTAAAGCTATGGCTTTGACCAGTAACTTTGTAGCAATAGTACACAATATTTATATCATTCCTTTCAGGTTGACAGTAGGCATTGAGAATTGCCTGTTCCATTTCCAATATTATGACAATCTTGAGGGCGTCTTTGTGTCTTCCGAGGCAGATGTGGGCGGGGCCAGTCAGCTTAACAATGAAATATACAACTGCTTTCAAACTGCTTGTCAGAATATAAAGCACATGTTTGATAATGCTCGAAAAATAAAGGTACATGTATATTTCAACGTTTTGTGTATCAGGGGTAGTTAGTCAGTTTATATGAAGGTTTGACATCAAAACTTCTGGGCCACCTGGAGTTGGGTAGCAATGAAATGTACCCTGTGGCATGTTGCCATTATTTGTGAACCTAACCCTTCTAACTTAGGGTCACCATTTTGATTCCCATCAGTGGCAAGACTGGACAGCAGCTTCCGATTAGTCATTTTTAGAAAAGATCTCGATCAGGTGACCATTGAGAATTATAATAAATACAAATCTACTTTAACATTACAATAGAAATGCCATGAGGCTGCGTTAAAAGAAAAAAAGGCTTTATAAATTTACATTGACAACTGCCGAACTGATGTATCATTTTTGGTTTTAAAAAAAAAATGGCTTTTAAAAAGATTGTATTTGAACTAGTGCTAAAGACTGCAATGGGCCTGCTTTAAAAGCCTGAAAAAATGATTCTAAAAAAGGAATTATATGGCGATTCTGCATGTTCATAGTTCTTATAATTTAAAATAGCTGATTTGTGTCAATTTTGCAGCTATTCATTTTATGTGAAACAATAACTGTACAATGTGGCAAGACCTTTTTTCTGTGTACTGAGTCACACTGTTAGGGTAATGATTTGTTTACAGGAACAAAGCAAGGATAGAAAACAACACATATGTGGGCTTAATGATGACTTTGTTCATATGAGAGAGGAAGGAGTGATGTTTACATGCTCAGTGCCTCAACAAGAGAAGAAATCACAAACACTTTGTTACTGGGTAGTAGGGTAAGTAAAACACAATGTTACCTTACATTGCTTGACACAAGTGACTCTATATTTGCCCAACCATGCAGCATAATACATGTAATGATCTGAACTCTTTTGTTTTTGAGGTCAGTAAATTTTCAGACTTTCAGACTGAAATCACTAACACAATTCATTATTCTGTCGACTGATATACTTGGTAGAGTGGTTGAGTTCGCCTACTTAAAATCACATAATTGCTAACCAGGATTCAGGGTTATTGGGGTCAAGATCTGACTCTTTATTTGAGAAGTTAGCATATTTTTAACAGAGAATAGGAGTTTAGTAATGGTTCTTCCAAGGAATAATGGTTTAGTAAAATGTGCACTTGTAAATAACTAAAATACTTTAGATTTATAAAAGGCTAGTGAGTATTCCTATTCTAACATGTGTTAACTAAAACTTAACAAGTCATTATGGTTAAGTCATCTAAGATGCTCACAACTGATGAGTGAAACAGGTCAGGAAAGATGTCCAGCCAGCAACAGAGCACATCCTCCACGGCTCATACCCAGTAAAATCAAACTTTATAAAAAGTGTTAAACCGAATGAAAAAAATCCAAGTTATTTATTTGTTGGAGACTAGACTCATCATCTTCAAGCATACTGTATATTTTGGAATTTTTTACCTATAAATGGAAGTATATTTGAAGTATTTATTTGATCTTTTTCAGGCGCTGTCTATCGCGATCTTTAAGGAGAGAAGTTTACGTGTGTTTCCATGAATCAACACCTCAGACTGTCATAGAACTTGCATTTAAGATAGCTCTTGGTTATCTCCCCTTGTAGAATGGTTGATGATCAGTGGAACAATCCAAATGAGATTCTTATAATGGAGTGAAAGTAATTCAGGCGAAGTAATAAACTTCCTTTTGTCAAAGTGTTACAAATCTGTACTGAAGTTGAAAAAGTTTAGATTACTGAAACGGGAAAAATTGAAAAGGAAGATGAAACTTGAAAGAAAGAAACAATGGAAATTCTGGAGTTATGACCAACCACACCTACCTCATAAGATATTATATGCATTTCAGTGCTCATTATCACCATTGACCTCTATTTGTTGGCAGTTTGTTACCATTCCACCCTTCAATCTGAATTCTGTTGACTGGTTTCTGCCTAGAATTTGGTATTTTTCTTTTATATTATTATTTAACATCTGTCACCGGGAATTGGTTTATATGATAATTATTGCAATATTTCAAAGTTAATGGAAATACAGCTTAACCTGTTTATGCAGCCACTAAAGGGATAATATATCAAAAGTTACCACATAAAGTATTGGCCTTCTTAATAGAAGAGTATTTTAAATATAAAATTATAAATCAACAGTTTGGAGGCATCAACATAATTGACCCTTCTGAAATGGATACTTGGCTCGGCTTAAATATTTAATCAAGGTTGTTTTTCCAACCTGTTTTTCAATATGACAATATTATACAATCGTGTTTTAAAATTTGCTTTCATGAAATAATCCTGTGAATGGTCAAATTTTGTAATTGACACAGGAAGAAGGGTTAGTTAGTGCAAGTTTTCATCTTAATTATGCCCCCTGCCTTCTCCCACCTATTGTGCTCCCGACAGGGGATTAGCGATAGGATAAGTGACTGCTTAGTTCAGGTGACCACTGTCACATGTCTTACTGCATACCATCACTAAAGCAATATTTGAAATAATAAATATGAATATTTTACAATGTCTATGCAAACTTGACAGGGTACTTTGAAACATTATACTTACCATAAAGATATTTTTGTAATTTTTATGCCCCCCACAAAGTGGGGTGCATATAGCGTTGCACTTGTCCGTCCGTCCGTCAGTCCGTCAGTCCGTCAGTCCGTCCGTCCGTCCGTCCCTAGCCTGCCAAATCTTGTGAACGCAACTCCTCTTAAACCGGATGGCAGATTTTGCTTAAACTTCCAGGGATGAACAACCTTAATGTGTAGATGGTAGTAAAGGAAGGAATTTTCGCGGCGACCAAATTTAACAGAATTATGGCCCTTTGTTGAGTTTTTCACTATATATCTTGTGAACGCAACTCCTCTTAAACCGGATGGCAGATTTTGCTTAAACTTCCAGGGATGAACAACCTTAATGTGTAGATGGTAGTAAAGAAAGGAATTTTTGCTGCGACCAAATTTAACAGAATTATGGCCCTTTGTTGATTTTTTCACTATATACTATGTAGAAATTTTGTGAACGCAACTCCTCTTAAACCGGATGGCAGATTTTGCTTAAACTTCCAGGGATGAACAACCTTAATGTGTAGATGGCAGTAAAGGAAGGAATTTTTGCTGCGGCCAAATTTAACAGAATTATGGCCCTTTGTTGATTTTTTCACTATATACCATATAGAAATTTTGTGAACGCAACTCCTCTTAAACTGGTTGGCAGATTTTGCTTAAACTTCCAGGGATGAACAACCTTAATGTGTAGATGGTAGTAAAGGAAGGAATTTTTGTTGCGACCAAATTTAACAGAATTATGGCCCTTTGTTAAGTTTTTCACTATATACCATATAGAAATATTGTGAACGCAACTCCTCTTAAACCGGATGGCAGATTTTGCTTAAACTTCCAGGGATGAACAGCTTTAATGTGTAGATGGTAGTAAAGGAAGAAATTTTTGTTGCGACCAAATTTAACAGAATTATGGCCCTTTGTTGATTTTTTCACTATATACCATATAAATTTGTTGCGACCAAATTTAACAGAATTATGGCCCTTTGTTGATTTTTTCACTATATACCATATAAATAATTGAACATATAAATTTTACATTTGTAATTTAATTTAACATGTACATAAGGTTACCTGTAGATCATTTTAGGTATATGTACAGAAATGAAACAGTGGAATGAAAAAGTTCCACATAAAAATCTTACATACAGATATGCTTGCTCTTGTTTATGAGCACATCTGCACAGTGGGGGCATCCGTGTCCTTTGGACACAATTCTAGTTCTATTTTCTTTGCAATACTTGATAGAATTGACATTTTAATGCTGCTTGCACTCAAGATTGTTTTCTACTTTTGTAGTTCCTTTTTCTTTGCAGTACAATTGTTGATAAAACTGATACTTTCGTAGCTGGAACATGTATTAGCATAGTCTGCAACTTCTTCTGTTTTTCATTTTTGGAATGCAAAATTTGTTTTACAAATTTCAAGCATTTATTTTTCTAGTGTATGCAATCATCTGCATTTGAAATACATATACATGTACATGCATTTTTGAATTTGATATTCATTTAAATAAATTATATGCAAGATTTTTTTTATATACACCGGTAGTTACATGATAGAATCCGTCCATGAATATATAAAGTTGGTTGTTGTGTATTTATTTAAATCATGCATGATGTTATTTGAGCGGGATAAAGCAGTTTTGTTCTTTTGATATACATGTATTACTCCACTGTATTATATCGTATACCTATCATAAAATACTTAATGCTGATTGGCTGATAGCGATCATGTGCTGGGTCCGCAATAGTATGCGTAGACATGGAAAATAACGTGTTGATTAGACAGTGTGCAGATTTAAAGACATCATTTCTGTTAAAATTTTGCATATTTTCACTTCTTTTATGAGGAACGCAATATAATAATTTTGGAATTATGTTTCAGTCAATATATAGTCTTGTGTGAAAAAAATGATACTGACCTCGGACTTTGTTCTCGGTCAGTATCACTTTCTAACAGGTCCTTAAAACTACACATCGACCAAAACATTAGTCTATAATTGTATTGTAATAAGATGTAACACTTGACATGAAATAATTTCAATGAAAGAAGCCACATGCCAAACTGACCTTATACGAAAATGCAATGTGCAAGAAGAAAAGTCTTAAAATGCGATGAATGGAATACTATAACCAACTTATTTTCACATTATCTTCAGACGCTATTGCTGTGAATTTTCAAATGCACACAATTTTCTGTACTTCCCATTATGATATAAAACATGAAATTAAATATCAGTGAATCAGTCAGGCATTGGCAAAACACATTATATCAGTTGACATAAAATTAATATGTTTAGAATATTCACCTGTTCCGCATAAAACTGTGAATTTATTTTTGGTGTTTTTTCGTTATGAGTAATGCAAATCTGTACAAAGTAAATTTCATAATGTCATTCATGAGGTATTCACAAATACCATAAACCACCCACATTGGCCTAGTTTAATCAGGGACAGGTTATTATTTAGGCACAATACAATTACAGACTTATTAAGGCCAGTATGTAGTGATTGAGTTTTATGAACTTGGTGTGAAATTTACATAGACAATAGGTCAGTATTATTTCTTTGCATTTACTCTAGCCTCACTTTGAGGTCAACAGAACAACTTGTTGACTAGTCATGTGACAAGGATGAGCCAACCAAAGATGATCATTTCAGTGGGATATCTATTATTATAGACTTGTCTGCTTAGGTTAATAAGTATATTAAACTATAAACTAGAGAGAAAACGGACACAGGTATAATCATAGAAAGAATTGTGTGTCATTTTTCCGTCTGGGCAATGAAACCAGACTATTGACCTGGAAGTTTGTTGCTGTATTACATACAAAACTTGCGAAGTTTTAAGATATAAAGAAAAAGAATAACCTTTGACCAGTTTTTTTTTATCAGGCACAATAAGTATGCCCTTTGCCTCAAGAACAGGCGAGGGACTCCAGTGTAACACAGATCCGCAAGCTTAAGAAAGTAATTTGTGGATGTATTGCACAAAGTAAAGAGATCAAATTGATACTGTTTTTAATGAGATTATTAGCTATCGTATGCATGGTTGTTACTGTTTTCATCAAACTGAAAAATAAAAGCTCAAAAATATTTCTGTCATTTTAGTTTTCTTTATTATACCCCTCGAACACAAAGTGTTAGGGGGGGTATACTGGATTCAGCTTGTCTGTCCGTCCGTCTGTCCGTCAGTAGACACAATCTTGTGGACATTAGATCTCCAATACTCCTGGTCAGAATTTCATGATACTTCACACAAGTGATAAGTACAATGTCTAGTTGTGCAACGTCCATGTTTCGGGTCTCTAGGTCAAAGGGGCTCGGGATAGTAAAATCTTGTGGATGCTAAATCTCCAAAACCCCTGGTCAGAATTTGATGATACTTCACACAAGTGATAAGTACAATGTCTAGTTGTGCAACGTCCATGTTTTGGGTCTCTAGGTCAAAGGTCAAGGTCACAGGGGCTCGGGATAGTAAAATCTTGTGGACGATAAATCACCAAAAGCCCTGTTCAGAATTTGATGATACTTCACACAAGTGATAAGTACAATGCCTAGTTGTGCATGGTCCAGGTTTCGGGTCTCTAGGTCAAAGGTCAAGGTCACTGGGGCTCGAGATGGTAAAATCTTGTGGACGCTAAATTTCCAAAACCCCTGGTCATAATTTAATGATACTTCACACAAGTGATAACTACAATGCCTAGTTGTGCATGGTCCAGGTTTCGGGTCTCCAGATCAAAGGTCAAGGTCACAGGGGCTCGAGATGGTAAAATCTTGTGGATGCTAAATCTCCAAAACCCCTCGTCAGAATTTGATGATACTTCACACAAGTGATAAGTACAATGTCTAGTTGTGCAACGTCCATGTTTTGGGTCTCTAGGTCAAAGGTCAAGGTCACAGGGGCTCGGGATAGTAAAATCTTGTGGACGATAAATCACCAAAAGCCCTGTTCAGAATTTGATGATACTTCACACAAGTGATAAGTACAATGCCTAGTTGTGCATGGTCCAGGTTTCGGGTCTCTAGGTCAAAGGTCAAGGTCACTGGGGCTCGAGATGGTAAAATCTTGTGGACGCTAAATTTCCAAAACCCCTGGTCATAATTTAATGATACTTCACACAAGTGATAACTACAATGCCTAGTTGTGCATGGTCCAGGTTTCGGGTCTCCAGATCAAAGGTCAAGGTCACAGGGGCTCGAGATGGTAAAATCTTGTGGACACTAAATCTCCAAAACCCCTCGTCAGAATTTGATGATACTTCACACAAGTGATAAGTACAATGCCTAGCTGTGCATGGTTCAGGTTTCGGGTCTCTAGGTCAAAAGTCAAGGGACTTGCGATGGTAAAATCTTGTGGACGCTAAATCTCCAAAACCACTGGTCAGAATTTAATGATACTTCATAGAAGTGATAAGCACTATGCTTAGTTGTGCATGGTCCATGTTTCGGGTCACTAGATCAAAGGTCACAGGGGCTCATGATAGTAAAATGTGTGCTTTTAATCTCCAAACCCGCTGGTCAAAATTTAATTATACTTCACAGAAGCCAATAATCAAAGCATCAAATATTACATAAATTTTGAATACTGTGTCAGTGGGGTGTTCAGGGGGTATTCATCACCTTCAGTGATAGTTCTAGTTCCAGTTTACTTCAGCCGATTGAGAAGAAAGTTTGAAGTTAATCAAGCTTTTCTCAATGAAGCTCGGTGGCTAGCTTATTTTAACATTTTGCCGATAGTTTTCTTTCTCATCCTCCGAAGGACACCAACCCTTGGAAAAAGTCTTTAATTTAGTTAAACAAGTACTTTGAAACACTCCTCAAAGACCAGTGGAATTTACATTTAGTTATGTACTATAATCCAGAAGTTTCGTCTCGTAATTGTCGGCCATATGTAGGTCACGTTATGTCCTTAAAACATATGAAGCATGCATGACATGGGACACAATTCTTTGAAGTTCCATCCCCGTTATTGAAAAGCCTTCGCCTCAAAGGGACCAATTTGAAAATAAACCAAACTATAAACACACAAAATCTGAAAGTTATGCTTTAATACAAATACAGTTGTGCAGTGGAATGAAAATACATGTATATTTAAATAAATGCATATGTGGTTATAAAAATTACAACAAAATAATTATTCATACATTGTTTTATAAAATGTGGATAATGTCCATTTAGGCATTGTTAAATTGTTTGAACAATTTAAAGTCCCAGGATCACTTTGAATTTACTGATATAGAAGAATAAATTTACTGATAAGATAATACACTCTAAAACAACGTTGACATATGCCTTTCTTTCGTACTGAAACAGTTTCTTCACGAAAAAGAATTGTCAGAAAGCCTTTCTTAGTTTTAGCAATATCATTGAAAAATATAATGTGCTTTATTTCTAATATGTACTTAGCGATTAAAAAGGCACAGTTAGGGATGTTTTTGGTACAAATAAAGGACATTCCCACCGGTAAGACACCTTTCTTGGTAAATTGTTTTAAAGAGCTACATTGTGTACTTGTAATTGTGCTGCAGGGACTTTAATGCAGGAATTATACCTCTTGTTTCAATATCAATTTCTCTTTAAACAGTTCTCTTTCTTTTCACATATTATATAGTTATGCAAGTTTCTGCATGGTATATTCAAATATTCCGAACAATGTCCTGCATCTGGCACAGAAAGACAAATTAGGCCCAAAGTATATCTTAATCTAACTTGGCAAGCCCAAGGGGATTATTTTGCAATGATAACATTACTGCACTTAATTATAATAGACCATATTTAAGGTACTTGTATACAAGGTAGTGGAACCCATAATAAACCTGGCAATTTCCATTCCATTAGGTGACCATTTTAGCAGTAACATTTCATTAAATTGTTTTATGGTTTACGCATTTTCATGATACATTTATTTCCAATAGACAAAATAAATTCCAGTTATCATTTTATCATAGTTTGAACATTCCAAACATTTCTATTGAAGAAAAATATATAAAGTTATGTTACTTCCATGCATTGCCTGTTAAACTAGAGCTGTTGATAAAAACAATCACTGCTGAGATTAAAGACCCAGGCAATGGCACAGATTAAGAGTTTGCTCCCCAAACTACCTATGCTATATGAAATTCATACAATAGAACAGTTTAAGTATGAAGGGGCAAAACTCTGCAACACCTTAAGTTTATGGATACAAGTTCAGATTGTGTCCTGCATGTCTACTGAAATGGTGATTAAGTGTAATCCTTTGAAAAATGAAGGAGTTTGTTCAACAAACTTATTATATACCTATTTTATAAAAGTGAACCTACCAACATGGAGATTCCAGTATACCTGTGAAAGCTTTGTTTTGCAGGGGTATAATAAGAAATGGACATTGCCACAACAGAGTTCAAGTCACATAAAAGAAAGACCAGGAAATTGACTTCTATCAACACACACATTGATCACATTCACACAAGTTATTAGGACACACAGGTTTCTAATAGCCCCGATTGCAGTACTTTACCAGAATAAGGACACTTTCTAACTGGAAAAAAAAGCTATAATTTGATCACAATTCTTGACAAGAGTTATGTACTCTTGTCCACAGACGTAATAAAAATGATGGTAAAGAACTGATGCAAATTTCAAAGCAATGTGTGAAGCAGTTTAGACATAATACCATGATGCCACAACAACACACGGACAAATAGTAAAAGAATACAAAACCACAATAATAGAAGCCAACAGAACACCCAAAAACGAGATCAATCCAATTCAAGCATGGACACCTCCCTTGGAATCAACAAGAACACCTAGATTCCGGATTATACCTGGAACAAAACCATGGCTAAAATCAACATCATCCACATACCAAAAGAAACCACTTAAGAAATTGAACATAAACAAAATTCTGAAGAAAATGATCATACCACCCTTACTCTCACCTATAGAAAACACAACTTTACCAGACCACCACATTGTATCAGCAGTCTCGAGTACGGATACCATCATCCAAGATGAATTTGAGTACCAAAAGGAACTAAACATTAACATTTACAGCATTTATGGAATCTTTGATAACAATTAAATCATATGAACAACACACATCAATAAGACATATAAAATTACTCCTTTTAATTCTGTTCTATTTTTAGATTTTAATCACGTGACCAAAAAAAAAAACCTTTTGCTCTATACTTCAGTACAACATTTCCGTCACTTTGTATCCCTGATGAAGACCATAGTTATGGTCGAAACGTAGGAATTGAAACAAAACTTTAACATAATCCTTTGTTTGTCGTTCGTTCCACTATACCTGTACCTTTTATATTTAACATAATACATACTGGTACGAAACCACTGACTTAACACGAACAAGGATTATCGTACTTAAAAGAATAAGGACATTTTGTAAGCGGAAAATGGGTCATAATTCAATCAAATTCCTAGACAGAATTAGGTATGGTACTCTCTATATTCAGGTGGTGGACATGATTATAATCAATCACTGCATGTTTCAAAACAATACCTAATATGAAGGTGTAGAAGAAACATGCACAGGTACAAAAATATAACCATGCCAGGGTCAGTAGGAAAGCTCTCGTTATTCTTGAAAGTGGAGCTGTAAAAATGCTATCCAGACTAAGCTCAAAAGCAATGCCAAGTATGTTTCTATGACCACTCTAGAAATGTTATTATTTAGCTCGTAGAGTCTGGTTTTTGTACATCAGATTTTGGGCTTAGGTTGAGAGAGTCCATGTCAGCTATCACACCGTTCGACATCTGATCTATTGTCGTAAAATCTATGACGATCTGTTTCTGGGCTGGTCTGTACTGTCTGTAAAATAAACCCTTTTTATTTGACATGAATTAGAAACTCTTACCTACACTGATTAAGCATCACAATCAGATTCACAATTACAGGAATATACAGTGAAAACTGTCTTATCTGACAACCTTCGTGCTCACTTGATTATGCCAGTTTAAGCAGAATGCCTGTTAGTCTAGGTTTTTCATTACACATTTTATGTTACTGGAACAATGAAAATACACTGGATAAGATGGGATCAACTGTACAAACTAGCACAAAGAATATCTGCTTAAATATGTTCATCAATAACAAGCATAGATTGTTTTTTTTTCTTCAAATAGTGATCTATGTTGTTATAAATTATTTATCACATACTAAAAGCTGAATTCATCATCTAAATGGAAGAAATCATTTTGTAACAAAAAGAATTTACAACTGACTGCAAGTTCCAGTATCGTCTCTAGAAGTTCCTCCAAACACGTCACTAACCCATTCACAATTCTTCATTAGTTAGAGCTGTCATTGATTCAGTCAAAGGCATATCGTCGATATATCGATATCGGATTACAAATATCGACGATTCACCGATATATCAATATATCATTTATCTGTATTTCATTTTCATACATATCTGTATGTTTTTAGTAAAAAAACACCTTATGTACATGAACTCATATTGTGTTTTGTTTATAAATGTCCTCTGCATGTTTTTCTCTGATCATATTTTGCATATAAGTGCTATGAAATATGTAAATTATCAAATAAATACAAAACTGTGTATAAAATGTGGTTATTTATTTACTGGCCGCTATCCACATACACCATTACACCAAGCAAAACTCTTCAGTGACTAAAGTTACAATATGCAATCACTAGTTCACTTGACTAAACTGAGTTCAAACTTAACTGAATATTAACAAGAATGACTAGTTCACTTGACTAGAGTAGAAAAAAAACACATAAATTTTACAGAAATAACATCAAACTGGTTCATGAGTTTTGTAAGTAGGTACTGTAGGTAGTCATAAAGTCTTGACACTAGAACACAGTGTCTTCAACGAACCCAAAATGTTCCCAAACGGGACTTTGCTTGGCATTTTTTGCTTTCTTTTTTGTCAACAATTTTTATGTTGTCGGCCATTTTTACCGGTTGCTAAGATATGGGCACAGACTAAAATGTAGACATTAATGAATGATGACCTTCAGATCAAAGGCCAGTTGATTTAGTACTATCGGGTTTTTATTTTAAAATAGAATATACAAATTTTGATTGTTTTGTTTATATAAATTATAATGATTTCATTTTTAACACAAACAAATTTGTTGGATTCCAAGTTCGAATACAGCCACCATATAGTAGTTGTCCATTAATTTGGGCATTAAATTAATGATTAAGTAGCGACGGCATAGTTTTAGACATGTCCTTTTGACAGGGCACCTGTTTCCGTTTATGTTTCGAGTAAATTTTCGTCATTCCTAGACCTTTTAATACTTAATGAAAGTATCGATTTTTTAAATTTTAAATCGATAATCGATCGACAAAAAAATATCAATGATACATCGATATCGCTTCTATCGATGACAGCTCTATCATTAGTTTCATACTAAGTTGTCATGTTACATGGTATAATTTAAATGATGCTTTATGGCTTAGATTTACATGTACCTACCTATATATCACACCAGCCATATCAAACATTCTCTTCGATGCCATGAACTCTGGTCTGTCATGGTATTTATCGGAGTAATAGATGACTTCTTTTATTCCGGACTGTATCACAACCTTGGCACATTCATTACATGGAAACAATGCTACATATATGGTACAGTTTTTGACATCTGCCGAGTTCTTGTTCAAAACAGCATTTAGCTCTGCATGACAAACTGCAAATACAGAATATATGACAATGCATAACAATTTTATTTTGAGAACATCGCTGTGTTTGATGACTCAAAAACATTAAACAGATAAAAGAGTTCAAAGTGGGGAGGTTAAAACAATAGCAATGTGGAGTTATGGTTCTTGCACTTCTCCTCAATTTATGTCCTCAATCATTATTTGAAGTTTCAACCATGTGCTTAAGAACCTCGTAATAATATTATCATTTTGACTGGGAAAGCAAAAATATGGCCATGTGGAGTTATGGTTCTTGTATTTACTCCAATTGTCCTCTATCCTTATTTGAAGTTTTAACCATGAGATAAATTGCCTCATAATACCATTTTCACACAGAAGTAGGACTGGACTTCTAAGTATGACCCTGATCTTTGACCTAGTGACATGGGTCTTATGTGTGACATACCGTCTACTCATGGTAATTTATATTTGAAAATCTATCCAAGAGATGTGATGTGCTGGAAATGCAAAACAAAATATTACGAGATTAAAGATCTAAATGTGACATTGACCTTGAACAGTGGTGTTGGGGTACCGTGTAAACTGTCTGCTCTCGTTGAAAAATTGTGTTTTACTTACAAACTTACGCTAACATAACCCTAAAGATTTTCGTAAAATTGATTACGTTCTTATGATTTAGGTAAATGCTTTCTACTAGTACATAGTGGCATATTTAAGTCTTTGCGTAGCTGTCAGTAACTAAAATCAACTAAGGCCAATAACTCATCTAAACGTACCACAACGTCAGGCCCTTAGAATACCAGATTATACAAAAGGCATTAAATCTGCATTCATGAATCTTCTCCTTTTTTTGTTGTTTATCATAAATCAATGTACAAGTTCAATCACTATGTCAAGCGTAAAATATTTATGTTGTAGTTAATCTACTGTTAAAATGGCCACATTACAACTTAGTCTTGAAAAGATAGATGCTTTTAAAACACACAAAAACTGCTTTGAAAACGTGAGAAATGAGTCATTCTGAGCTATTTTTTCTTACTGACAGAAATGAAGATATACACCTTACGACAACATGTACAAATTGAGCATATTTTCATTTGTTTTACTAGGAAAACAAAGAAGATATTCATAGTTTTATAACACTATATTCATTACTGGAATAAAAACTCGTACAGATTCATATATATTTTTACTGCAACTTCGGTAAAGTTCTATTTATTAAGGAATATTAAAAATATCTGCAATAAATGTTTTTTAAAATTTATTTTGATGGTCCATTTGAAAAGCAATAAAACTTTGAGAAACGATTTTAACAGCTTTAATGAATAGGTTTAAATCGGTACCATATAACTGTTTTGTGTCTAATATGTTGTCGGCTTCCCTTCCCCACGGCATTGAATCATCTGAACACTTGTTGGGCATTCCATTATACCCTATCCCAACAATTTTCTTCTCTTCATTCACAATACACGCTCCAACCTGTTAAGCGTAAGAAAATCATTCAGAGATTTAGCTAATTATTGTAGTTGATTCCTATTTAATTTTCATTCGAACAGTAGGACAAAGCCAGCCGAGAGTCAACATGACTGAACTGTCAAATCAAAGCAGTATCAGTTGGGACATCACTTGGTGGGTGGTTATGCTGCCAGCTGGATAAGGCAGTATCTTCTTTAAACAAGCCACCTGTTCTCTCAATTTGCCAATTTTTAACTAAGATAGTCTATACATTAAATAAAAAAGTTACGCATTTTTTATTTAATTACCTGCCCTGCATCAAATATACAAAACAGGATCAATGTCAATGTGTTTAAATAAACATCCATGCAGTCAGAAATGACGGGCCCTTTTAACACGCTTAAACAGAGTCTGTGTCAACTTTCCCTTTTAAAATGTCTTACCATATCATCTTTCCTTTTTAAAATGTCTTACCATTTTATTTACAACAACTAAAATAGACATTAATAATATGCTGAGCTTTGCTCTGCAACCTTCTGTGTACTTGCACTTTGAAATTTGTTTTGTCAAGGAAATTTACCTGCGTCCTAGGATCTTTACTTCTCTGAGCTGACAGGAATGCTATAGCCATGAAGTAATCACTCCACTCTAGATAATCTTCCCTCTTGCAAGACAGACTCCTTTTCAGAATAAAACAGATATATGTTCAATGCTTATTCACGATTTCAATAAGAATTAAATCTATCTTATCAATTTCTTTGATGTTGTCTAATTAATTCAACATGGAAGGCAGTAGAATACAGTCATGTAATTACCTTTTACCTGTTTTGACAATTAATACAAAACATGCAAAATGTCACAAAATGTGACTCGTCAAACCAAAGGCAAACTGCGAAAAATCAGGCTCTCATGACATCATGCTGATCTGAAACTTGATTTCACTCAAAAATGTTAGATCTGCCAGATTATCTGATAACATTGTCACTGAAAGTTTACATCTATTTCTTTACAGACGTCTTTGAAAGTACCTGGTCGTCTCTTTATGGGCAGCGTTTAAACCTGTACTGTAGGGATCCTTGGCTTCTGAGAATCCAGGAACCCAGTTAGCTCGGCTGCCCTGAGCTGGTTAGAGCGTCTGACTTGCAAGCAGATGGTTGTGGGTTCAAATCTTACACTGGATAGATGTTTTCTCCCTAAAGTTACTTCAGTGGTGCAGAGGTTAAAATGGTCAGTTGCAGACTTATGGTTAGTGGATCAGGCAGGTTATGAGCATGCGGTATTCAGGTATTTCAGGGGTCATCATCGGTTCAATGCCCCTCTCAACAGTTATACAGTTCTTCCATATGCTAAAGCCTTCAAAATTGAAGTGAGGACGAGTGTTGTGTGATCCTAGCTCGGATCATATTTCTCCCTAACGTTACTTCAAACCACTGAACTACTGGTTCGATATATTTTGAGTACGAATCGATAAAATGTAAATTAAAATCAGCTTTTAAACTAAATCTACAGGAAAACTGATGATGGCATTTGTGTTGTTTACATCCGCATGATGTGTCTTACCTTTGTACCTTTGAGTCATCCGTGCAGGCTGTGTTGCTATCATTTTGAGACATTTTCTTCTCACTTGTACTTTTTTCACTACACGAAAAAATGCGGCAAATGACGTCATTCGATAGGCTATCATCGGTTCCATCATGAACCCGGTATCCGGATATTTATGCAGAAGTTACAGTTAACATAATTATGTTCAGATAATTGGTAGTTTTTCTTATATCAGAATGCTAGCAATTTTGCATTATAACAAAACATTGGTCGGTCCGTATCTGTATTGAATATGTTGTATGGTCCAAAAAACCCCCCCTTAAAAAAAAAAAAAAGAAGCAACAACAAAAAAAAAAGAATAATACTAAGAGGTAATAATAAAAGGTCAAATTTCTTTTAGACAACAGTAAAGCAAAATGAACACTATTTTGATGTTGTTATTACTCTTATTTCAACTGTTTACGGACTTGATTATAAACAGGGGAGAAAATTTTGACAGCTTGACCGGGAATCGGACCATTGACATCTGCGCTAGCTTTAGAGCAAAAATGGCATGTACGTTGACTGAAACTAAACTCTGACAAGAGAAATAAATGGAAAAATACTTGGTCTGGTTAGTCTGCAAAGACTACTTACATGCAGACTAGCTCTTCAAGAATTTAGCTGCTCTGCTATACAATGTTGCACAGATACTGCTTATATGAAAATCAAAACTAAGATTAAAGTATTAGATGGTTGACCCCTAATATTTTGACTACATCTTCACATTCAATGTCTGAAATTTTATATCAAAAGTAAGTGTACGGACACGTACGAGTCTTAATTTACCTATGGTTATAGCATGAACATGCATACAATTAAAAGTAAACCAGCCAATTAAAATATAACCTTCATTTTGGAGGACTATGAGTATAGTGTGTCAAAGTTTGGGCAATATAAAGATAAGATATTACTATCCGAATAGTTGTACAATGATTCGTGATGTATGAAGTAGAATATATCATTTATTAATACATTAAAAAGTAACGTCCAGAGGAACGAGTCCTGTGGCACGCGGCTCAGTTGGCCCATGTGCTTACAGTGTTTTTATATGTTGTTTTTTGTGTGAGATGTAAGGTGTTAAGGGATTAACATATTTATCAGATGACCATGAGCTGTAGGGCAGTCAAAAGCCGGAAGAACTGCAGCAATGTATTAATAAAGTGCAAATTTTCAATCATCAACAAGCTTCAAGAGCGTTGTTTAAAGTTAGCAGCCAAGACCTTTTCTTAATGCACGTATAAAATTTCTGAAGATCTTAGTAAAATATGCTGAGAGCTGTTCTGCCAAAACCTTTTCAAAATTCCCCGATGGTGCTGGCAATGTACTCAGTACTTACATGCCTATCATGGACCATTTATTTCAAGACAGGCGTTACTTGTGTTTGCTTGAGGTGGTCTTGAAAAATAGTTGTATAAAGAAACCGATTTTAAAAAGAATAAGTAACTTTGAATCGAAACTTTGACAATCGGATGGGAAACGTTCTAAGTAAGAAATTGGATGTGTATTTGCGGCAGTGCGTAACTTGTCTGCTGCCTTTTGTTTTCGATCGACTTAGAGCATGATAGAAGGCTGCCTTTATATAGTTAATATTTAAGCTACATTGTGTACTTTGTCTACTGCCTTTCCACATAGATATGCTGTTTTTGCAATGTCCGTCCGCCCGTCTGTCACACTTCGTTTCCGCTCAACAACTGGAGATCCGTAAGATTCACAGTCTTCAAGTGTCATAGGATGATTGGTCTTATTGGATAGATGATCCCCATTGTTTTTTTTTGAGGGATTAGTAGGTCAAAGGTCAAGGTCACATTGACACGAACTATAAACATAACTTGAGTTCCGCGTGACGCACATTTTTCAAATTTCGTAGCATGATTGGTGTTATAAAGTAGCTGATCCCTATTGTTTTTCGGGTCAGTAGGTCAAAAGTGACAAGTCAAGGTCATATTGACTTATACATTAAATTTTCACCTATGACTAGACAGTAGGGGAGTCATGCGGTGTTTCTTTTTTCAAACAGAGCGTCGATTTTGACTTGGCAGAAGCGTTGCCTTTATATACATGTAGTCAATATTTAATGTGCAGTGTATAACTATTCGCACAGTTACTGCTTTTAATGAACATAGTATTATTCTTCACCTGAATGCAAGTGTTCATATACATTTAGAAAATTAATGTAGATATATTCAAATATTCTAAATCGAATACGTAAATTACTTAAGAGTCAGAATTATTATTGTATGTGTCAATATATAACAACAACAACAACAACAATAACTTTATATAGAGGATGATTTAATTATGTCTTGTTATTTAGAAAATCAAAGACCATGGCTCTTTGACAAAACCGAGACGCAATGGGATTTCTCCGAAACATAATCTAGTGTGTTCTTTAATTGCAAATATAGCTATTTTTATCACCATGCAGACGCTAAATCCCCGTTTCTTTCATTACAAAATTTATCATTGGAAATCCCCATGTTGTGATGTCATTTTTTATTATCTGAGTAGTTATAAATCAATGGAGTTATTTTGTACCAGAATATAACGGATAATACTTCTCAGGGTCATGGCATCAATTTCTCTTAAATGTCCCAAATATATAAATGGTACAAATCGTTCGTACACATATATTGTACACTAATTCTATGTGACAAGAATTAGCAAGGAAGAGAATCCTGTTATCATTAAACCATTGAATTTATCCCTATGTTTGGCCTCTAAACAATGACTTATCCGCCACATCATAACTTGTTGCAATTTTTACAGGTTGTGCAAATAAGTCGCCCGCGTTATCTTGGTTGAAATGTCCAACTTTTGAAATTCAAAATGGCGGCATGTACTGAAATTCAAATCAGTGGAGTTTTTCTGTGTTTTATTTCTGTAATAATCAGCTCTGCACTAGGTAAGAGGTCTTAAAATCATCAATAATTTATATACCGTCTTACAATGTATATTAAGTAACGATATCGCTCTGTTTAAACATTGAATTTATATTTGTATAAGATACATAAACATCCTATAAATCGTGCTGTAAATTTATAATCATATTTTTATAGTTTGGTTTTTGAAACACATGGCTTGCATTTTGCATTTTGCGCATTTGTTTGATATAAATGGTAAAATGGAGGGTTCCTGGTGACTTCAACTTGTTATTACTGTTCAATTTTGACATTGGTAAAATATTAGTCACACTTGGAAATGTATATCGTTCATCCATGTTTATGGAAACATTCCCCGATATATGTATGCGTAATAGCTAAATAAGTACTGTTTATGTTGCATTCATTACTTTAAAATTGATTTAATGATTAATGTTTATCTAACTACCGAATAAAACATTTCCCGCGTAAGAGCCCAGAAATAGGTCAAATAATTTCTACGCAAGTAACCAGTAGATTGGCCCAGTGAGTAATGTCTAAACAAAATCTTCTGTACAATTATATATATTAACATCATTTTTGACTCTCGTTTATCTGTTATTATTGTACAGTAAATGTAGGATATTTTGACAGTGACGAAACATCATTTATTACATGTACACAGAAAGCTATAGTTATGGCATAAGCCTACAAAGAGAGCACGAGGAGAGCAACACCTGTGAACAAAGAACACTATAAGGACGCTACAACTGTGGTCTTTGTTTACAGATGGTTTTTGTCCACAGGTGTTTCTACTATATATTAAAAGTGCTCTGTCATCTCTCTGCTGGTCTTTCTTCGCACAGTGGACTTTAACACAAGTTTTACTGTACAAGAAAGGCATAATTTAACCGTTGATAAATATGTTATTCAGTTTACACACTGATAATGGACTCACCCTCCCTGTTACTATAATATATCCTAAATCATGATCTACATGTTATCAGTAAGCAATACATTGGTAACACACTTTTAAACAATAATTTTGAAGTACAAAACCCATGTTGTGTTTAATATTGAAGGCTGCAAAACCGCTACTAACAACAATAATGTGAAAGCATATTACATTTTTACTAGCACACATCTGTTAATAGGCTGAATAAGCATTAAACCATAATATGTTACTGCCAAACACTGCAAATATTTGCGGTATTCAAAATCCACGCACAACCTTTAATTAGCTGCCTAAATGTGTACCAAAATCTGTCCAACACTTTCAATAGTCATTTGTTTTTTTGATACAGTTGTGCTGTAAAAGAATTGTCAATATCAGAACATACTATTCCGCTGGAAATAGATAAGTATCCCAAAAGCACGAATATGAGCAACGCAAAGGCCTCTGATTTTATATTTTGTGCAATCATTAGAAGTCCGAAATCTTAAAACTACAAATACGGTACCAGTTTCACTTGACATACAGCTACGACTGGCAAACCCTAGAGACCAAGTACCACATTATTGCAGTAGCTATATCTTACCCTTTTTTATTCAAACTTATTCATAAATTATATGAAAATCTGTCCTATTCAACCTGATTACATAGCTTTTTAAGTGTATATCTACTGAAAATTATTTAAAACTATAAGTACGTAATAGAGCATGATCATGGCACCCGAGACGCTCTTCACCTTTTTGATAAAACACATTATTGTGTCAAAAAATAGCAATATTCCCCATAGTATTTGCAAAATGACGGAACGCTGCTTTTCCAAAATGGCGGCACCCATAATGACGTTCTTTTATTTTAGTATTCGATATGGTCATACTACGTTATGGTCAAGTAAAATGCTTAAAGTACAATGCATTTTGTAATTGCTTTGAGTACATATGTAAGAAACACGTTATACTAAGTTATTTTCTCTTATCAACAGATACAAATTAATAGAAACCTAAAAAAATAACAGATTTTGACTGAAAAAGTCAACTAATAATCAATATAGTAAAATTAAAAAAAAACAGGCTCATTTATCTTAAATATAATTTTGGTAACATCTAAAACTGTTCAGCTTTTAACTTCCGTGACTGAGCCCTGCTGTGCGAAAATAGTGTTTTTACGTTTATAAAAACTAAAGAAGAAATATCATTTTAGAACACAACCTATAATTAACTAATTAATTAATCAATTTTTGCCGTGAATGTCTGTGGTGGAAAGAAAAATGCTATATATGGATTCATATAAGACCGCATAGATGTGAAGGTCGACCTGATTCCATACTGGTCGCAAATGTCTAATGTTGGTTCTCGCACTGAGTGGGTCTTATGGTTTTAAGATTAACTACAAATATCTTACGATTAAACATAACTTGTTCATTATCAGAGAAAATGTCAGATAACAGGATGACATCTCTTACGCGAGGTGCGATAAAATATTTCATAGAGTAATCAATAATACTGTGTCAACAAATGCCCACATCACTTTTATACCTGTCCACTATCATTCAGCTTATCTTTAAATGACTCAGCTTTCCCAGGTAATGTGGTTACCTCGCAGGAGCGTAGCTATGTATGCATACATTTACAAGTTATCACCTCGATAATACAAATAAAACTCGCGTATGATTACGGTATGCTATGAGTATTAACAGCGGATAAGTCCGCTCTTAGGCAAAGAACATGACGCATTACACCCCCATACCCGTATATACCATATATGGTATATACATTTTGTAAACGGGTATGGGGGAACCTGTGCTCTTAGGCAAACCACTCTGTATGTCAACGTTTAAAACTTTAAAATGAGAGAAGAATTCATCATATTATTTAAGTACACGTGTATCTTGATTATTACATTTTCTGTTTCTGTAATCTTTAAAAGTATTTTGCAAATTGTTCAGCAGTATACGACTTTAGCTGTCTCATTTACCTGTTACTCAGTCAATGATGTAGAATTTCTCGAACATCAATCGCATGTTTTTTTTTAATTTTCTAAATAATCTAATAACGCCCCCTTTGTCCAATAGGGTCCCAGGAGCATTTTTATGTCTTTCGAGAAAATCACTTTAAAGGTTCTACTTGCTAGTACTTATCAGAAAATGAATATATTGCAATAAAATCTTACATGGTTGTAGATATTGTGTAGTTCTAGGTACCCAAGAAGTGGAACAAGGCTAACCTCATTAATTATGCATATTTAATTAATTTTGTGTTATGGTACCTTTTAGCATTAAACAGTTTCTCGAGATTAACATGGAAAAAGGTACCATATGACATATGGTACCTTTCTGCTCCAAGCATTTTCTTATGTTATGAATGCAAGAAAGTGCCATGTCATTTGGTACCTTTTTGCCCTAAATGCATTTATAAAGTAGAAATTACAAAATGTACCATGTGACGATATGGTACCTTTTAGCCCTAAATTAATTCAAATACAAAGGCTCCATGATACTATAGTACATTATGTCCGTCATAAATTATAAGGTGTATAATTATCAAGCAGATATTCCGTTATTTTAGAAGTTTACAAATAGCTGCATTACTAATGAAGGTTTAATGCCAAAATGAATTTTTGAATTCATTAGTTAAGAACATTCGAAAATGGTTTATTGAATACATTATCGTTTCTTGAATGTTGAATAATACATGAAAAAGAAAACAAATAAATTTTACATGCACTTTGTGCTGAAATGAGTTAATACTTTTTGACATATTGGGACATATTTCAGCTGTTGTTCATCCGCTGTTCTTGCACTGGTAATTGTTTTCACAACATGATTATGTGTGTTCACTTAATGTCCGTGTCATCGTCTTCTGACTCAATCGGAACATAATCCTTTTGCTTTGTGTTTGGGGGAAATGATTCGTAATAGGCCTTGTACTCTTCTGGAATAATTTCCTTGTTACACAAACTGATCAGGTCATTTTTCTTTTTCAATGATATGGGCAGTTTGGATTGATAACACATGCTCAAGTCTGAGTTATTCTGTGGCCATTTGTTAGATTTTCGCTGTTTCCTTGTTGCTGGTGCTTGAACTTGAATTTCAACGAATTCCTCACTGTTAAACGTGTAATTCACGAAAACTAACCGTGGACTGTCCTTTCTTATCTGGATCCACTTTATTTTCAGCTAATTTACCCGATGTCCCGTAGTGGAGATCTTTAGATTTGGACAATAATTTTTCACGAAATGTGATTGAACTTCATTGGTATCGCAAGATATGGGTTGCCTTTTCTTGCCATGGCAATTACCGTACACCACTGTGATGGTACATAAACTGATTTCTGTTCTGGCCTCCGCGTGCGTCTGAGAAATAAACTATTTTTTTGACACCTGATGTTTGGCATGCTGATATGTTTTTTTTTAAAAGACATGTGGATATTTCACAGGACCCTCTTTTACACTGTGTTTCATCCCACACATGGCAGAATACTTGTTTGTCATGTAAAGAATAGATTGTTAGGTTATAACAGCATAACTTCCTCGAATAGTACAACTCGGAAACTAGTGAACACGGAGTTGTTAACACAGCTTGTAAATCAAACGTTGCCACGTATACACTGTTATCTTTTTGTGCTCTTTGTTTGTCTTCTGCCTTTTCTTCACGTGCCAACATTTTATCCTTTTGGTGTTGTTTGTACTGCTCTTTAAAGCTATCAGTTAAATTTCCCCCTTCTTTTCGCCGCCCGTACAGGGTGCAAAATGAACACTGGTCCTTGTTTGGCTTAAAGAATGATAAGTTGTAATGTTAACAGAAAATTTGTCTATGTATGTGTTCTTTCACGGGAATTTGTCTACTCTTTTTGCATTTGTCACAATACAATGACCACATTTTTTATATTTAGATCAAGTGGCAAATAGTGCTTTTTGTGTTTTTCCGTGTGTAGTGCGACCCCATTTTAGGGAACGATTCAATATGTTCTTTTACATAGTTATAATATAATTCTCTTTTCATCAATCTTATGAAAGTTATAGTAGTTTTAATAATACTATTACGAGTATATTAGTGTATTATACAGCCATTTATTTTATTTTCTAACCAATCTGAATGAAAGTGTTACATTCCAGCAACTATCTAGAATAACTTAACACTGAGATTTTCAGTGATTAATCAACAAATTAACACCTACAGAGATAAAGCACTCATAATACATGTATTACATTATTAAGATAGTAAACAAAACAAGTGGTGAACTTCTACACCTTATCAGCACTCCTGAAGCAGCTGGGATGTGTATCCTACACATGCAATATTTATCAAAGGTATTATATCATGTGAACAATTTAAATCAAGGTGCAGAACAAAAAGGTACCGTTTGTCATAAGGCACTTTCGAGCAAACAAAGATGCAATATATTATTCAGCGCAAAAAGGTGCTGTATGTCAAATGGTACCTTTTTGCACTGAATGACATGCATATGGTACCTTTTTGCACTAAGATTTTTTATGGTTTATAACTTGGTACTTTTGGGTTTCTGATAATTCGGGTATAATTTAAGGGTATATAATTTATATTTTTATATCAGATGTAGATATCATGTAACTCTATTGAAATATGACAAAAAGTCATTTTTGGCAAAAATGTTAGTTGGCACCTTATTGCACTAAGGGGGCGATAAATACAATGCAGCAGTTTCTACATTGTTAAATGAACTTGACTTCGTTTTAAAACATGAAATGTGCGTGACATTGCTCTCCGTGTACTAGTATAAATGCAAGGGACAAAACAATAAGAGTGTTGGGTCCGTTTCAAATCACCAATTTGATAAACTAGCTACTTATACATGACTATAAAACTAAATTAAGTCTTTAGCGAATTACAAGTGCTAGAATGAAGATGATTTTAAATTGTGCATTTTCGAAAACCTATAAAAGATACTTAATTGAAGCCAGTGCTACTGAGAGATAATGATATCTGAACTTTGGGACTAAGTGCTCTATAGATCATATGCCGTTGAGAGTTTATGGTATCTGAACTTTGGGACTAAGTTCTCTATAGATCAGATGATGCAATTTTAGCAAGGCTTCTGGAGTGACCTAAAATCACAAGGGAACCCATAAGAAATAATGAGACATTAGGTCTACCTGCAAAGATGATGTTTTGCATCATAGGTACTTGGCGTTTGGCAAAGACCCCCAGCCCTCTGATCACCCATTGATACATGCCTCAAACAATGTTTGAAACATTATTTTGTTCGAAGCATGTTTGATG
The DNA here is from genome assembly GCA_022818135.1 of Saxidomus purpurata. Taxonomy (NCBI): domain Eukaryota; kingdom Metazoa; phylum Mollusca; class Bivalvia; order Venerida; family Veneridae; genus Saxidomus; species Saxidomus purpurata. The sequence goes on from JAFMSR010000008.1 coordinate 16,060,216, forward strand.
CTTGTAGCAGTGGGTCAGTGGGTTGTAGCAGAGGGCTCAAAGGTCTTTGCCACACGGCAAGTACCCGTGTTTTAAATATGAAATATGAAACATATCTTTCAGAAAAAAAGAATACAATGTCTTTTTACCAAAGCAGAAATTTGAATCTCTAAACTATGAGAAAAGACAGCTGACAAGTTGCACACTGCCGCCAAATATTAACTGTAAAGAAGCTACACTTTGCAAAGGACAAAAGCATGTATCTAGGTCATCCAACTCTCGCCATCCAATCAGATTAATCTTTTACTGGGTAATACTGCATTAAAATAGTACAGGTATACACGCACTGATACAAACATCAAACATTTTTCGAACAAAAAATGTTTCGAACAATGTCTGAGGCTGGTATCAATGGGTGAGCTGGTTGTAGCAGGGGGCTGGTGGTCTTTGCCACACGTCAAGTACCTGTGATTTAAAACATCATCTTTGCAGGAAGACCTAATGTCTCATTGTATCTTACTGGTTCCCTTGTAATTTTAGGCAATAAAAATACATTAGATAGGAGGCATGATGTGAGAGCATGCCGTAGTCTCATCAATAATCGCTATGAGACGGACCTTGATAAAACCACGAAACAAAACGAAACAAGGACAAAAGCATTAGCACATCATATACAAAATAAGCCAAACAAAACTTAAACAATGAATAACTTAAAGGTAGAAGTCTTGGACAGGGATATCTATCGATGTTTATATTTATCCCTGGAAAACTCAAACAAGTAAGCTCATAAAACATTCTATAATAATTTATATTAGAATGAATACATACTATACAGTTGAACAGCTATTCTAACACATGTATATTTATCTTTTTTGATACGGAGTGTTTACTTTTCACTCAAATAGGGCAATATTATCGGTCAATGATTTACACTATTAGCGTCCTTAAACATTGACAGATAATACAATGTCCTTAATGTGGCAGATTGTTTTCATCTCTCGGTGAAACATTTTCTACCCAGCAATCTGCTTTTTACGCTATTGATCAGAATTTCTTCAAGAAAATTTGATGAACTTTGGTAACTATTATCGTAAGTGGCCCTGTTTCGGTGACGGCCCAGTTTCAGTGACCCTTTGAAATTATGCAGTCATTTCTAAGTGCAATATTTTGGATAACTATTTATACCAGGGTTGTGAAATATACCATTTTAGTTTTCTTCAGATTGGAAGAAAAGTTGCTGACAGGGACAGTTTAATCATGTGGTTTATATTTCCAGGGTAACCCTACTTTTGAGGCCTTTTTCTTATTACTTTTTTACACTTTCAAGTTGAGATGTAGATCTGTGGTCAAAACATAATTTCAACTAATTTTCTTTCTTCACGCGACTGTTGTCTTATTTTCTCCCTGTTTGTATGCAGATATAACTGACCAATAAGAACTTCTTGACAAAAGACAAGTTTGAGGCACGTGATCTGCTTATACATTTGTAGCTTTTACATGGAAAAATGGCCTATCTGCCCAAGTGGTGATAACTTTCATCTGATTTTTTAGGTGGCAATCTCATATTTTTATGAGATACGGTAAACAGATTCTTGTTGCATAATACAACTCAATACCATTAGATTTTAAATATAAAAAAACATAATTTCGCCCACTCATTGAACCCCACCCCTTGTGCTTAATAGTTTTTTTGGTGCCATGTGCTCTGTATCTCATTATAAACAAGGCTCACTCTGGATATTAATTATTTTTGTTCAGTTTGTGAAAGTCAACTTTGCGCAAATGCCAATTAATTACCGGATAATGTCACTTGTTTACAAATGAAGTAGGGGTCACTGAAATAGGTACGGCTGAGTATAGGTGTGCTTGTGATAAACAGCGCTAAATATTTTGTTGGAGTAGTTTCCACTTTATTATACATTGCACTGATTGGGGACATATAACACAATAGTAATCCATAAACAGAATAAGTTTTTTTCCAAAAGATTTGGAAATTCAGCCAGAAGTATTCTTAGGGTCACTGAAACTGGTACTTCGAGGATATAATTTATGAGAGTTTTTGGTTTTGTATTTTATCTGTGGCCAAATGGCTTACACAACTGAAAAAAAAAAATGGATAAAAAACACCCAAAAGCAAAACTATGGTAGTTTTGCAGTTCTTGTGTGTTACTGCTCTTGTTTATGTTTTAACATTTTTCAATTTCAGGTGCACCGCCAATATACACATTCAACGGAACGTACACTGCAGCTGAAATTCGTCAATATGAACGCAATAAACATTTAATCAATGCATCTGTTCCCATTATATACGAAGGGAAATCATTTAGTCAATTTGTAGTAAGTATAGATTGTACGCTTTGTAATATGCGGGAACCAAACTTACAGTAATCTCAAATCAAAGCACTGAAAATGCTGACAGCTAGAGGGCTAATACTCTTTTCATAAGTCGCTAAAATGATATGATTATATTATATATAAATGATATATAGATACAAGATATATGAATATAAAAATAAGTTAAAATATTTCAAAAATTCATGATAGCTAGCTTTCGTAATTTTGAAAAATGCACAAGTGTATACGAAATATAAAACTTATTTCATTAATTCATTCCTTTTACGCATTAATATATTGAAAAGTATTTGAGGATATTCATTATATTTGTTAAATTATTACAATGTATATGTTAAGTATTAGATTATTTATACACTTGCAAAAACAACCATTAAATCTTCTTTATTTGACATCAAACATTGACATTAGGTATTATGCATTGAAACATATCGCGTAAGCGTAGTATTTTCAGCATAGCTAAATTTGACTCTAAACGCTTTCTGAATAAAAGTTAACAAGCTTCTGTACTGACTAACAGACATCTTGAATAACCGGGAATGCTAAGAGGTATCTTTAAAAAACGATCTCTATGTTTTTAAATTCGCGATTATTTCTCGCGAAAATGAAAATCTCGCGAATAAAACTTAATTTACAGTATCGTTTAAATGTACAACAAATGTATCTTTTCAGATTAGCAAAGATGGACTCATTGTCTTTACATCAGACGTGAATGCGTTCTTTTACCATACTCAAGACTGGTCCGCCCCAAATGTGGCCCCTTTTATAGACCTGCCGTTTATTTCACCTTATTATCACAATGGACAACCGCTTGACAGTAGTCTCAGAGGTTATACTGGACACATATTTTACCGAATATTTAACAAAAATGAGAAATTCCTAAAAAATCTAGGTCAATATGTTCGGGAACAAGTTGTTGGAAGTACGAACTTTGACGCAACTTGGGGTATCGCCGTCACGTGGGAGAATGTGACGTCAGCTCGCATTATTGAAGACGGACCCTGTAAAGGGACAACAGATGATCCTTGTGCGGTATGTTGTTTCCTGTCTTATTTTATTCTACTCTTTTACTATGCATTGAATTAGAATCCACTTATACGAGAACGTCTGATGGCAGCTCACCTGCAAAGTATAAGATATTTGTTTTGATGTCCAATCAGAATGTTACAAATAAACAATTAAAGTTTTAAAAATATTTACAAACATCGCAATTCATTTTGACGGCAATAGCATATCAAAGAAAGATGGATAAAAACGAGTGTACATGTTCATGTTTCTCTAAATAATGCAAATGCATTTACATGTAGCACACAATAACAATAAAAAATAGCTATGTTTATTTTTCGAGAAAAACAACAGCAACAACATTGTTAGTATTGTGTTCAAACAGTTTTAAAGGCAAATAGGTTTCTTCAGAAAATTCATCAAAGTAACAGATATAACTCCATTGTCCAATCATACCTGTTTGTTTTCGCTTCTTTTCAGACTAATACGTTCCAGTTAGTGGTTGTTACAGACGGGATACAGTCATATACTATCTTCAACTACGGCCAGATGAAAATGCAACCGTCAACATACACCCAAGTAATTATAATGGTTCTGTTACTGTAGATGTACAAATATCCACAAGCTTCTATTTTGCGATATTCGCCGAGACCGTCTCTCCATGAATTCTCGTTCGACGAGAGTACTTTTCCACAATACTTCAATTCATATTGATCACATAGATATTTGCTATCTTCTGCTTCTGCATTTACAATCCCAAAAAAAACGGACCGTTCCGCATATTTGAAATCCGCTAAATCAAATACATATACAGTTTACATTCCTGAAAATCTTGATATGTAGCAGAATGAAACTAATTATTAGAACGTTTGTAAAACCAATGTGAAATAAGAAAAAAATAATATCCAAAACATCAAACATACCCATCTACAGGGTCTACATACAGAAGAATGACTACCGCAACCACACATGCACGAGAAAAGGCAGCATAGGACAAACACATATTAATAAAATAATACGTTGAATAAGACTTGGTATAAGTGTTGTCAAAATCCAACAGAGCAGTGTCAGTTCCAGCACTATAGCAACGAGATTCTTCCATCAAATCTCTGAAAATTAAAGTCGCTTGAATTATTTTTTCCTGCATACTACCAAAATAATCTTTTGTAAACACAAACATAAGACATTTAGTATATACTTTCTAAACACATTTCAAAGGACCATTTCATAGTGACAATTGATTTGAATGCCAAATATTCATTATTGTTTTCAGGCCGGTTTTAATGGCGGTACTGGTACAGGGTTTACAAATCTTGTCCCGAAATCTAAGTCCATCCGGGATCTGAATCAGATTCAAGGAAGTGACCAAGTAGGAAGGTTTATTTTTAGAATATCTACAGGGAAGGTACTCCGTGGAGGATGCTCCAATGACCGTTCATATAGTAAGTATTAATTGACTTCCGGCCATTATTGCCACTCTGAAAAATCTCTGTTAAAATTTATTTCATTATTTTTATTATTTCTGTTAAGACAAGCCAAAAATCAGGAAGTTGTCTCCCTTTGACCATTAACAATCTAACAGGTATTTGGCAAAGACATACTATACTAAGTAACCCTAACAGTGAAGATGTTCGCCCTCGTGAATTATTCCGCCCGCCACATCACCTCCGGGGAATGCTTCTATTCTGATAAAGCACTCCAAACCATAGATTATTTCTTAATAAGGTGAACACTATTTATGATGTGCAATAAGTCGACACGCTAATACTCCAAATATATTTGTTGCAGACCTATTAAGCGTGTATCCTACCTACGCCGGAATGTTTGGCGGGAAAATGATTGATGTTTCTGGACCTTGCTTTACCAGATCCCAGCAGATATACTGTAGATTTGACGACGTAAGTAACTTAGTAATCAGGTAAAACTTAGAACGTAGAACGCCAGAAAAAAATCTGAGGAAAGGTTATTGACTGAATTTATTAAGGTTGTTTATTTTATCTTTATAAAGATAACTTTACAAAATACAATATGAAACATCAAACTTACTAGTTTTATCCCTGGGCAGAATATTTGTACATACTCATTACACATATCTTTTCTTATGAACCGATATGTATTATATCGACCTCGTTCAACACGTTGCTGGCATACAGATTGATACAAAATAAATATTGTCTTTTCAATAGTTGACAAAACTGAAGAAATGTTGTTAATTAAAACCCTGCAAATCTCAGCATCACAAAATTGCAAATTTACTTTCAGCCAAAACATGCAGTACAACCGGCTGAAGCGAAAGCCATTTACGTCAGTCAAACACGTGTCCGATGCATGGTGCCACGCCTCCTCGTGCGTGACCGCGTGATTCTCAGCCTATCAACTGACAATGCGCGTACCTTTTCATACAGTACAGTGTTCACTATTGGTAAGCTTATTCATTACTAATTTATATCATCTCTTTTTAAAATTAAATTAAGATGACTTGAAATCAGTCAAACTAATCTAATCGATGAAAATTTGAATTATTGTACTGTATACCATGTAAATTTACTAAATATTTGGAGGCAAATCTATTTCACTTGCACATCCAATACGATATCAATCTCATAATTTCGGGTTTAGTTCGAATGAATTTATTTCAGTTCGATTCTTTAACTCGTTGAATTGTTTTTGAAGATTCATTGACAATGGTGTCATGCAAAGTCATAGATAAGTCACCTTGTCTTAACACGTTTAAGGCAACGTAAAGATAAAATCATACGGCCATGCCTATTCTGTATTTACCCTTATTATGTTTAGAAGTTGAAATTTGTCGCCTATTTTCTGTTATTTTTATTCAAGTTCGGTAGGTATCTTGAACACGACTACATTTTTCAGTTTTCCCTGGAAGAATGCCTGGCTCTGAGCATGTTAAAGCGGAATATAAGCAAAATGACCTTGGGTGGTACTCTCATAACCCGAAAACTTTGTCTTTGACATGGAATAGTGTGCTGCTTAGTAACAACACTTACGATCGAGTTGACATACATCTGATAGGATACCAGGAGGCAAATGGTGTTGTAAGCATTGCTTTTAGAAATGTCATAAAATTACAGAAGCGTATGCATTGAAAGCCTGTTTGTTTTATAACAGACACGGTGTCGTTTACATCATTAAATTTAATACTAGTATATCAGTCTTCGACATTTATTGCATTCGTTTAAGTTGTTGACAGTTTCTTGAAATCCTGTTGAATTTTAGCTAGTGCATTTACAAATGAATAGAATATCCTGATATTTTGGATTTATAATAACAAAGGCCTTTTCAAAAGCTATATTTACATTAGAACCGATATTTCAGGCGATGTACACAAATTTGACCACGTTAGGCAAGGACATTCCAGTCGCAAACGGTCGATATGAACTGGATCCCCAAGATCATCAGTGTAGTGGTCAGGACTGTTTTAGTTACGAGGTTGGATTAGTTGAAGTGAGATTAAAAGACCAATTCACACCGCACAGTTATAAGTAAGTCTATACCAGCATGAGCCTACTGTAGTGTCTAATTTATTTAACTTCATATAGAGAAAACTTATTTTTCTAAGTAATATAACGAAAGTTATTATGTCGTTATTAACACTACAGCAATATATCAAATTACAGCCCTTTTTAAAGAAATACAAAATGTATGTTGTAACTTACAGCTTTCGGGTTTATTTACAGATACCTGTCAACAAGCGTCATTCCACTTGGCTGGTACGTCCAAAACGCTATGACAGCTCAACACGGCATAAACTGGCCTTCAAACTTGTGTATGAACTGGTATGCAAGAGATTCGAAGAATATGAACTGGGCCAACTCTCTTCTACATTGTCCGTGTTCCCTTGCCCAAGCAATATCGGACTTTGGTAGATGGCAACACGACCACGGCTGTAATTTAGACAACAAAGATAATGCCGACAATTGTTTCCTCCACAACGAGGCTGTGCATTGTGTTAGAGCGGTGCAACCTGCGTAAGTTTATTTTAATAAAAAGAAACGATGTTCCTATAAACAAAAACTACAAATTTATGTTTCTAATAGGTTATATTCAGTAAGGTAATCTGTCATGCTTTAAGACCATTAGAAATCAGATATACAGAGACTGTGATTTTGTTTGATTATTCGTATTCTGATTTTTCTTATTCTACAGAAAATGTTCAGATTGTACAGCTTTGTTTCAACAAATGACAAAACTAGTTTAACTCTACCAATTTGTAACAACAAAAATATGTTTTATGACAGTGAATTGTTAGAATATTATACGACTCTCCACGAAATTGAAAATGTTACTTTTTATTAACCAAACACTGACTTTGAATTGAATTTATCTGAATACTTTACAATGTGATATTTATCCTCATGAATATGTTACTTTCTATGTATAAGAGCCTCTCATATTATGTTTCTATGTTTTACCTCATTTTGTCATGTGATTGAATGGCATGAGTGAAATAAAGTGATTCTGATTCTGTAAACAAATTATGGACTGGTTTTCAAATTTGTGCAGATTAACCAGTATCTCCGCTAAAAAAATACAAAACAACTCTTGATGTTCAAATTTGTCAATTTGGACAGTACGATTAAATGTTGAAAGGGGTTGTAATTGAAAGTGTACTTTCTGAATAGCGAACAGTGCACTGATCACTGTTAATATGAAAATAGGCAAAACCTATATCGGGCGAAAGGATAACAGTAATTTATTTTTAAAAATGTTACGAATTTTCAGGGCCCAGGGCACATGTAATGTAGAGGCTAGTGGAGTATTATATTGACTGACTCGAGTGCCTAGGTGTGGCCCAGGGGTCGCAAAAACGTTTGAAGTTACGAAAATTATTGATATCGAATATCCATTGAATCATGAATCAAGGTGTTGACTGCTAAAAGAAATGTTACTTTTTATCGCGTAACAAGAAAGGGTATCAAACTTTAGGAATGTGTACATAAATAGAATCTCTTTACATTTCCAAAGTACAAACCTGCATTAAACGGAAATGTGTTGCATTTTTTCAAAACAAAAATGGCTGACATTTAATGACGTCACTAAATGACGTCTTTGCCAATCGGAACTCTCGGCAGAATGCTTCGTTTGATGTAGGGTAACGGAATTGCCGAGGACTTCCGATTGGTCTTTGCAGCGGAAGTTAAAAACGGTGCCGTTATAAGTATGTTTTCGTATCGTCCAGGAGCGGACTTTGAAATCTTCCATGGGTAATCACAAATCACATAATTAACTGCTTTCAGTATTCAAGTAAATACTCGTACATACGTTTACCTATGGTCGGGCTTCGCCCAAAGGGCGCTTCGCGCCCTTCATTCGTCCGCCCGTATAAAAACACTTATTATTTGCGAAGTAAGAGTTAACAGTGTATTTCAGAAATGGTGCCGGTAATCAATGCTGTTATGGAACAAGTGGAAACCTTATTTTTGCTGCTGACACATTCCAAGGAAGTACCCCGGACAGGAGCCATGGCTGGGGAGCAGCACCGTACGGCAAACCTGGTAATGTACCCTCACTGTCACACTGGATCGACGACGTTGTTACCTATTATTATTGTTGCATGTGGTCAGAGTTTAACTCATGCGATTATTATATGGATCTTAGACCGACCAGAGACTGCACAGGATATTCTCCTCCCGTTCCAGGTTTGTTCTACTACTTTTTTACCAAAAACACTTCTGAGTTCACTGTACAAGAGCCTGTTTCAAACAACATAATATTAGGTGTACAATGCAAGTATCGAAACGTTATTTGATAAGTCAGTAGCACATAACAATAACATTATTATTCTCCATATTCTCACTGATATAACATAAACATCTAACATTTATATTTAGCTAAATAACAGAACTTGAAATAAATGGATTAACTAAGTTACTTCTTATCATATCTAACTATCAGACAATAAAATCGCCCATGATGATACATTTATAAAAGGATGAAGTTTTATACATGATTAGTTTGTAAGTCTGCTCTATTTGTCATGTGAAATGTATGAAGAAAGAGCAGAGGGCTCTTAATTTATGATGTCGGTCATTCGGTATGTTGGTCGATCTTGGGACATAGATTATTTACAGTAGATGAACTCTTAACATTTTGAGGTTACTGGGTTAAAGGTCAACCGCTCAATAACTTAAGAAGACTTTGAGGCCTCAAGCGTGATACGGACATAGACCACGGACAGTAAATGAATCATATTCATTTTAAGGTCACTGCGTTACATTCAAGGTCACAATACATCTCATTCAAACAGATTTTCGCTCAATAACTTTAGAATGCTTTGATCTAGAGGTCTCAAGTTTGATACGGACATTGGTCATGAACAGTAGATGAATCCTATATATTTTGGGGTTACTTGGTAAAAAGAAGACTGACATTCAGTCCTTACATTTACTTATTTCTTACAAATATTCTCTCCCTTTTCCGCCATAACTTAAAATGGCGTTTGGATTGTGTTTCATAAACATCTCCTGTTGAAATTGAATCCGATGATAATCTAACATATACCACAATGTTGATCTTTTATGATGTAAATGTATATGTTTGGGAACAGAAAAGCAATTTAATACTTATTGTTTAAACTGTATCTACAGCAAGTGTATATGGTCAAGGACATATTGCAACATTTGGGGGATTGAAGATCCGCATATTGGGACCAGGAGATTATGTATTGTTGCGTGTTGGCACTACTGAAGTTCAAGCCAGATTCCAAAGAAATCTCTTTAGGACAGAAAGTAAGTATTGCAAAACATTCATGAAAAGCAAACGCAAAATGTGTATTTTTGAAATCCGCATTGTCAACAGAGGTAAATCATTCTGCATTCTGATTCCAAATTCAATTTGGTGTTGTTTTTGTTCTAAAAAGTGTACTTGATTCATTGATGTAATGACAGAAGGGTAAACGCATGTTATTCAATAACGGCGAATAGTATTTCAGCTATCAAAATAGCAATATTAAAAACATTAATCCAATTTCGAGTTTAGATCACTTATACAGCACATTCAAATATTTACCATGTAGATAAAACATGTGTTTAACAGGCTTTCTTATGTCAAAACAGAAAACACATTTTCTGAATACTTAAGATAGGTACACTCTTATCCGACTATTTAGTAACATTGATAAGAATCCACAAAGAAAACTACAAAACATTTTTTAAATCATACACCAATAACTTATTTTACAGATAACAAGACCATAGAAACTACATTCTCCCTAACTGCTGTGGCAGTCCAGGATGTTGGTACATCAGACAGGGTAGAACTGCGCTTACGCGGGCCTACTTTTAACACCATGCACCAACATATTGACGTCCTTGTAGAAGGTCAATTCATTGAGTTTAACGAGGATTCATTGAAGTGGCAAGACTTCAAAGGTATTTTTCTAGCCATGTTAAATATTACCAAACATTTAAATATTTATGAAAACGTTGGAAGCAATGAACAGACTAACACAACAAATCGAGTGCAAGATACATTATACTTTTGATGAACATTTGAAATGAAATGTCAATTTCATCATTTGGTTCCTGTTGCTATCAGAGGTAAAAGTCAGATAATAAAACAAAGTTTTCAATGAACATTTTTTTTTATATTTTCGACAAGATAGTGACCTAAGCCTACCTAAAGTTCTAATGCCATTCTATTTATATACATAGAGGTAGTTGTTTTGTTTATAACTGAATTAGCACTCGCTTTTAAAATATACTGCTTATTTTATATACATAGTGAATACAATCTGACTCAAGTACATCTCCTCAATATACATTACGCTATTCAGAAGAGCATGTACCTTAGTCAGATTAAAAGTGATTATAACAGTATAATAAACCTTTGCGCATATTGTTCTATAGAATGATGTTTTATATTGCTTTCAGGTGTAGCAGTTGTAAATTCAGACAAGAAAATGGTAAAGTCAAACTTTACGGTCCTTCTGACGAACGGTATTGGCTTCCAAGTGGCCGAGATAGCAAACACGTTACAGCTAGACCTTATGATGCCTGCAAATTCATTTGTATGTTTTTCTTTGTACAAGTCAATATACCAAGCCCTTGCAATTACAGTCATGATGACGAGAATATGTCATGAAGAAACATTTTATGTTCCTTTAAATATTGGCAAAGAATTTGGCAAATAAAAAAAATTCAGATTGTTCTAGGTTATCATCTGTGTTTAAAATAAGTTATTATATTGAAGATGAGTTATGATATACAGTAACTGTGCTGCCTGTTTGAAGCTTGCAACATATTTTTTAACAAATTGATATAGTGTCGGTTTCAGTCTGCTGGATATCGGATAATGTGATATTTCTAATTTCTAATTACATATTACAACATCAAAATATATAGATCTTGTTAGGAGATAAAACGATACACTATAAGACATCTTATGTGCTTTGTTTTTAAGATGATTTTATACATTTGTAGAAATCCTATGTATTATTTTTGTTTATATAACAGATGAACATATCCGGTTTGCTTGGTGATCTAAACGGTGAAAAAACATTACCAAACGGAACGTTGTTTCAAATTGACGTAAACAACCGACATGAGCTTTATAACAACTTTGAACTGGCATGTAAGTATAAAGATAAAAAACATAGCATCTTCATGTAATTATCACGAAAACGACATGAAAAAGTTCAAACCGGCAATTGAAATTAAAGTTAACTATAAAGGAAGAACGACATAATAGTGATTTTATTTTGAACCACCACATAAGTTTTGAGAAAACAGCATGGACATTTCCAACATGTTGCATTGCGAATTAAAACTTCGAACAAGAGAACGAAACATGTGGAGCTGGTACGTATTTACCAAGGAAACGGTATATACTCATCTCAAACTGACGTGTGAAATCTTTCGCACACCGGGCACATCTTGATACACACTGGGCAGACACGCATGTGTTTTTGTAAACATGGATGTCTTAATTTCTTTTTGGTTATGATAAGTCTATTTTAAGCGTTCTCTTAAAATGTCAATATACCTCGGCTCGAGCACGACATGTCTGTTTTATGCCTTGAAAAATATTTGTATGCGGTCAAAACACAATCGTACAGTGGCCTGTCCGCGATCAGGGGTAAAATGTAAAATTTCAAACTTTGGTTAAAGTCGTGTCCAATGTCATTTTCAGTTGGCATAGCCTTTAAATTCATACAGACAATACCTGTTACATAATTATTATAACTGTCGTTTCTATGAAAGGCCAAACATGTCTTAACCAGCGTATACGTTTTATTTCGCTACAGATGTCGAAAGGGTATAACGGATTTGTAACTAAGAAAATAAATCGGAATAGTATGGAATGATACAGATAACAACATTGGAATATTTCGATTATTTCGGACAGGAATTACTCAGATCTTGTTTACAGATTTTGATAAAAAAAATATGTTGTGAAGGAAGGAAATGAAATAAGCGGTGCCGGAGTGGTCTAAGGCGTTTACTTAGCATTATGAGGTGATTTCACCGTGCAGTACTGTTTCTGCCTTTTAATAATCTTATAAAAACTGAACTAATGTTGTATTCTAATTATCGTATTTTTTTCCAGGGGCGGTAAATGAGACCGACCACCTGTTTAGTGACTTCCTTCCCGCTAATCACACCATCCACGGCCCGGTCAATCTGTATCCTACGGAAATGCCTGGACATCCAGCTGGACACAACTTTTGCGCAATGGATCGAAGAGGAATGTCGGATGATTGTACATTTGATTTCAGGTAAGAGAAAACTCAACAGTTTTATTATATGTGACGAATGTGTTGTTCTTAAATTGTTAATCTATTTCTATGTTGACCTTACAACCTACTTTGGCAGTATCAGTCAGTTAATAGTCATTCACTGTCTTTTGATCAAATATCATTGAACGTAGTATAAGTATTGGCATCTTCTCCGTCCGTCCGTCCGTCCGTCCGCTCCCACTCAAGTATTAGTATTGTGGTTAAAATAGAATTATGGGGTTAAAATATATCAAAACAATAAGTTGGGTTTATCATCGGTGCATTCTGGTCAATTGATCTTTTATAATAGTTCCATAGACTGTAGATGTAAACACGATATTGTACACGAATCGGGGAGATGTATTGTTTTTGGTAACAAACACATTCGCCTAGTTTAAGCATGCTTAAATGATGTACTCAGTATCTTGATCTGTAAACTACGGCAATAACAGATCCAGATATAATTATGATGTAAAAAAGTAGAACTTAAATATTAAGATTTTCGCAAAGAAATTTTGTTTATTAGCAAATGAAACAACAATCAACACTCTTAAGTACAAAACTGTACCATTATATTCATCTTAACTAATGATTCCTTGTAAAAACTATTAAATTCAAACATCTTTCTGAAAAGGTTCACTGGTTCTGAAGATATTGCACGTGCTACAACAGATGCTGATGAAAGATATGCTGCGCTGAGTGCCAATCTTCAACCAAGTAAATTCACTTTGCAGATATATCATTTAAAGCTGCTCGCTCACAGATTCCGGTGAAAGAAAATATTCAAAAATGATATACTGAAACATAAAATGTATCAGTAATGGCTAGAATCGGCAACATAAGTAAAAGTCTAGGAATCTATTGAAAATGTTTGTAGGTTTGATTTGACGACACCGATACACTGTACGTTTATATTGGGACTTTCAAAAGCGTTTGTAATGCTTTATAATACGGTAGCGTATCATCATACTTTACTGTAATTTATTCTGGAAAAGTTTTATTTTGCTATTCAGAGAGTTTGAAGAATTTTTGAAGAGTCATTCAAGTCCTAACAGAAATTATTTTTTTTTAAAGAAATATAAATGAAAAAGGAAAACTTTGTAAGATAACTGGATAGGGTTGTAATTCAAAGTATATGTTCACCGCCCGCCATTATTAAGATTTGAATTCCAAGTTTGAAGAACTTTATTTTTTATCAAAATATGAGAGCGAGCAGTTTTAATGTTACAGTACTCCGGTTTTACTTTTATAACTTAATTACTTCATTTTCCATTTGGCAACCTGTCGAGTTGTATTCTTAAAAACTAAGAGATGTAAGAGTACAGTATCTTTCAGCAAGGTTCATTAACGTACTTTTTATAAAAACCGAACAGATATAACAAAACGGATATTTGAAAAAAAAAACATACGGTCAGTAGACAGAGACGTAAACATTTGTTAATAAATGTTAAATATCGAGGCATCTAATTCGATAACAGTTGATATGTTTTGATACCGCCACTGTCAGTAGATTGGTTCCCCAATCCTTGTTACTGCACAAACGGCGGAAGTTCGGATCCCGTCTCAAGTATTTTGTATTTTGTTTTCTAAAAACGATTTACTGTTAAAGCTGCTTGTAGGGTTTCATCTTAGACCGAATATCACTTGCAAAATTCATGGACGACACATTCTTCATTACACACATAATTTCACATTTTGTAAAAGTAAAATATATAAAAAAAAAATTGTGTTTCATAATTGTAACTGATATTTCTGACAACTTTCTCCAGGTAAATTTACGTTTTAACTAGACTCTATTTTATTCTGTTTTAGGTAATCTGTGTAAATATGCAACTGGTATTTGTAACTAATACATGCATGTGTGTGTTTTAACCTGAATAAACATCAATCAATGAATTTATTCACTCAAAGACATTTAAAATTCAAGTACAGCTAATTTTGCATTAAAGATAAAACATATATCGGTGTTAGTATCGGGATTCTAACCTTAAAGTGTTCAACTTCTGTCATTGCAGGGCTGTGCTGTTTAACCACTACGCTATAGTTCGGTATTGACGGAGATGCATGAAATATACCTATTTATTCTTGTTTGAGTAAAATTGTTAACAAAAAAGTGACGTCACTGTCAAAATTAAGCACAAGCATAACTTGAGTAAAACGCCAAAAAAAATCACGTATTGGTTTTTCTGATAACACTCAGGGAAGTTTGATGAGTTACCAATGATAGAATAACCTTAACATGAAATAATTACATAACAAATAGTAAATATGTTATGTATATTTGTTGACTCTTAAGATGTGAATACTTACAGTACGATCCTGTGGTTTATTAAATGTCCCGAGATCCAAGAAGAGCAAGTATGGGTACACGATTGGAACTACCACAACAATAACAGAATGCAGAACGGGCTCCCTTTCTGGAACTACCACATACACTTGCACGGCAACATCAAATGAGACCCAAGAATGGTCACCTGCCGTCACAGCAACGTGTGATGGTAAGCCTTATCATAGATTATCATTTGTATGGAAGAGGGCTTATAAGTTGCAACCGTTTTTTTTATTAAGTTACATTTTAGTTCAAAATATGTTGATGTGTGCACACTGCAGTCGAAAAGCTTAAAGGTTTGATATAAAGCGTTACACTGTTTGAAATTGTAATATCACCATTTCTTTTATGTATCAAAGTCCTTAATGTCTTTTCGCCGCAGCTGCTCTGTTTTGTAGTGGGCAGGGAAAAATATAATAGGAAAAGGTATAGAAGTATATAACAAATAGATTGTAGCGTGTTAACATCTGCGCAAATGCAGATACAGAAAAAGGGCATGTTAGTGTACGAACAGTGAATTGAATTGTTTACGGTACTGCAACATATTTTAAAACGCTGATTTTATCGATAATAACTGGAATGCATATCTTGAACTATTCGGTTAAAGGGACATACCCTATAACTGATGTCGACTAAATAACCTCCAAAACATAAATAATGGAATGTTTGGAAGTATTTTAACTTAATCTAAAAGTGTCAGCTTTGCATTCCAAGTCACTATCGATTAAATCAGGGGTTTAAAAATGCTGCAGTTCCGTAAACAATTCAATAATCAATGTAGAGCTGTTGTTGTACAATTAATGGGTTTAATTTACGTTCACTAAACACATAATCTATGTTTCGAGAATATACTCTGCTAGATGAAGGGAGTGCCCCTTTAAGTTAACAATCTTCCGAATATTTGTGAGGTTATTTAGTTTGACATAAGTGAAAGGGTATGTCCCTTTAAAGGAAGGTTAAATGTCAATGAAAAGTGTAACTATATTTACTATAGCATGAAACAACATATTTTCAGTGACGACAGAATCAGCTGATATTGGCATGATAGTTGGCGTAGCTGTCGGAGTGGGAGTTGTCGTTCTTATTGCAATAGCTGTTGCTATATTAGCTGTCAGAAAGAGGAGGAGGAAACAGTAAGTCATACAAATGATTTCATTCTTCATTGAACTAGACAGTAATGTTACTGTTACATAGTTATGTGATTGATATAAATAGTATTTACTATCTATTAAACGCGTTGATAACATTACAATGCAATAATTTTGGCATGTTTAATCACGTTACTTAAGTATAATACATGCAGATATAACCTTTTTTATATATTTACATAATCTGTGGAACTATTTAAAATTCAAGGTAATTCGGTACTTCATAAATAGATTCCGAAATTAAGATTGTAAATATTTGTATGTATATTTTGAGTGAAGGAAAGTGTTTTCTGATCGACTGTCATTTATTTGCTTTTTAGTAAACGTTTCTTATTTTGTTCGGAGTATGGGCATAAAATATTGTTTAACATCATTCCTAACTATGTTGTTATCATTTAAGGAAATAATTCAAAGAAGTTTAGAGGAAAAATAATTGCTTAACTTGCATGTACAGACGCAAGGCAATGGTGTCAGGCAGTGACGGACAGTCAGGCATTTCTGTCTCAAAATATGTTTCAATTCTGTTTCTCTTCATCTCCGTCTTTCACCTGCAAATTTAAAGTGTTTTGATAATATATAAGTTTATTTGTACATGTAGCGTATTATAACATGTGACTAACATTTCATTTTTACAGCTTTAAGCTTAAGCCTGTTCACTTACTGATACTACTAGAATACTAACATGCTAGAATATATAACGATTTGATATCTTAGTTAGAGATATACAGAGTTTCCGTTTCTTGGAAAGCTTGTTTTAGAATTATCTAGGTACAATTCAAGTTCTTGAAAGTATATTTTGCACGTTTTTGCTTGAAAAGAAACTAGCTGTAGCTGTAGCTTTAGCTTTAAAATTTTTGTAGTCGTCAGCAATTTCTTTTATTATTTTTCAATTTTAAGTTGAAATACTTTGGATGGCCAAAGTAAAGTAATTCATAATTGCTAGAAACTTTTTTAATTATCAAATTACTCCATATCACAAAAATACAATTAAACCATGGGTCTATCCAACCTTTTTCACAAAATAAATCTTAACGCACCCTGTATCATAGATGAAATATTTGTGAATACATCGAATGTGGAAGTTTAGCTATTCTTAATAATTTTAAATGAATTATTAAAGTCCAAATAGAAATGATTTTTTGAAAAGAAAAACGACTTGGATAGGACTGCGATTCAAAGAACATGTACCCACCCACCCGATGTAGAATATGAATTCCACACTATCCTTTCGTAACGTTAATGAGTGCTATTTAGACATATTAATATTTACCATTTTACCATGAAAGTTTATGTATTATCTTTTTCATTCATTATTCTTAAAATAAATCATAAATAATGCAGGGTCACCGTGCTTGAATTGTTTCTCTATACAGTCGTTTTTAGACCGGGCGTATTAATGCGATTTCCTGGAGTAGCTGGGGTCTTCATGTTCGTAGTTTAAATAGCTTTCATCATACAAAAAAGAACAATAGATTTTACGCCCCTTTTGCTATGAATTCGGAGTGTATGATTTCTTATGTCAACTTTAACTATAATTGCAAAAGTAACCTTAGTGCTCTATTGCCGAACAGGCACCCTAAACACCGTTAAATTCGGTTGTAAAGTGCGTTCTGAGAACGCTACATTAGAAGGAATGAATACATTGAAATTCACCACTATTTCAACGTAACATACATTGTAAAATGCCTTTAATATATATTATGTACGCATGTAAGAAATTGTATAAAAACCAGTGTATAACCTTAATATATAACATCTGCTGAACTCTTAAACAGTCATGCAAAAGTGTGCTAAACAACCTAACATTAAATCGAACTGAAAACAATAGACATAATAGGCCCGCAAATGGTGTATGATCACTAACAAAATACTACAGAATACATCATTGCATTATTCCCCAGTAATTCAAGGTAAACAAAGGTAGGTGCTCACATATACATGTACCAATGTCACAGTAACAATCTTTAGGCGTACAAATTAAATATACAGCATTAAATCTGTAAAATAAGAAGTTTTGAAACAACCAATGCGCTCATTGGCTGGAATCAACTTTCATTTGAGTCGCTTTCATGACTGCCAATAAAGTTAATTCCAATAAATGCCGATAAAATAGTTTCTTTTTGAACTCCTTTACGGCAACCTGTTACACCTTTCCTTTCCCTTGGACCTTACAAAGTTATTTAAATTTGTTCTAAATGACATACTTCGCAATGTTTAGCCCCCCAGGGGTTTTTTTCCCCCCCCCCCCCCCAAAGGGCCCCCCCACTGTGTTCCTTTAATTGTTTACTGTACTAGTGTGTATGTTTCAATAATGTGTGTTGGTTTTTTTTTTTTTTTTTTTTTTTTTTTTTTTTTTTTTTTTTTTTTTTTTTTTTTTTTTTTTTTTTTTTTTTTTTTTTCTCCCCCCCCCCCCCCCTTTTTTTTTTTTTGGGGAGGCTGCGTTTTTGGTACGTGCATTCCCTGTTTGATATTTTTTTGTTTTTTGTCTAGTGTGTATGTTTCAAAATTTTGTTAGTAGAGGCCAAATCCATTTGACTACATTGTAATACCGTCTAGCATTTTTAGTCATTAGTTTCTTCATGAGCGTTCAAAATGACTTTTCTTTCTTACAAAACAGTATAATATTATACACATTCATTTTCTTATATCAAATTCTTATAAGTAGGGACAGTTGAATTTGAAGATTCGGTCAAAGTTTCTCACTGTATGGGTACATGTTTACAATTACATCGTATTCTTCAAACTAACTTACTCTTCAACATGCAGTCGCAATGTGACATGGTACAAATGTATTTCTGATTTCATCTTTGCAGAAAATTTAGATACATTAAAGCTTTGATATAGGAAATAATTTGTTCGGTATTACATTGTGTAGGTGCATGTTCGGGAATAGGCTCTGCAATAATTTTAACGCTGCTTTCCATTGACAAACTGTAAAGCTGGCTGGCCGTTTAAGACTCCATCTCTTTGCTTTGGTTCAGTTATACCAGGTGAGCAATTGGATCAAGGGTGGTAAATTCCGTTTACAGTACTTATTTGCAAAAGTCGTATTTCAAAGTAACTTTAAAGTTGCATATGTTGATAGGGAACAGTATATTAACACAAACATGCCACATTTTATTCCAGAAATATATACAGTTAATGGATCTAGCGAAACGCCATCTCGTCAACATTTTAGATTGACATAATAACTGGTTTCTCGGTAGCATGTACCGGTATACAATTTATACTGATAATATAGTCTCTATTATCTTATTAAAATCATCTCATCAAAAATCGCTAAGCTATGAGGCATCAGGAAGATCGCATGTTTTAGTCAGCTTGCACGTATATATTTTGAAATTAACTTTTTCTCTATCACCAGATTAAATTTGGTTAAGGAACAAAAAATGTATTAAACGAATTCAATTATTCAAGTTTAACCACCCTTTCGCTTGATCCAGCCCGGATATGTATATAATGTATCATCAGTTTGGTGATCTGAAATCAAAAGAGACAACTGAAATGTTTCGCGAAAAGTATAATTTTGTACTCGATAAATTACCAATGTTTTTTTTTTAAATTTTTATTGTCAACTGTAAATAATAATGAATCTTTTTTCGAGTTTTGTGGTACAAAGCCGTACATTTGTGTTGTATCCTTTCAGTTCTCCGATGCATTGTCATCACGTTTGTCTCCCTTTGACTTCAGATCATCAGTACTATCATATACAGTATATAAGTAGGGTTTAGAGAATAGCAATATTAGTTTGGAATTTAGGCATTTGTGAATTTGATATTGCCAGGGGATTTTGCCGTTTCTGGATTTTGATGACAGTTTAGGCCTGAAAGAATTTATTTACATACCCGTTTTTTGTCGGATATCACCGTCTACAGAGCTGCTTACCCGGTAACTCCAGTTGGTATATATCGCCGATACATTGTGCGACTGATTATTTGGCAATATGCATTTCATATATTTCAGCAGCTGAGATTTTTATTGGCACGATACGACCTTGCAAGGTTGATAAGTCAGAATTTTGAAAGCACACGTCGTTTCATTTGGAAAGTGTGAATTTTTTGACAAAGAAATAGTGTACGCCAAAACATTCTAGCTGTAGGAAATGCAGTTCTATACCGACAGTGTCACTGACAGAATGTTTTCCAAATTTCATAAGTTGGCTTATTAATACTTATGTAAAAAAACGAATTCAAACTATTGATCTGTCTTAAATAAACCTGTATCCCTCCACTAATCCATAAAATGGATTTCAATAAACAATATATGTAGTAGAAATATACTTATATAACACCATATTTGTGTGGCATGATATAGGCATGATGTTGATTTGCATGCTTTTAGATAGCAGTTACTCTAGATTCGCATTACATGCTATTCGTATATACACTCCACTCAGCAATCAGAAAATTACCAAACCTTTGCTTACATACGGAGATACTAACATTTTATTTCTAGAGAATGGAAGAGGTCTGGAGAAGCGAAGACAAAAGACGAAGCAGTGGCCATGAAAACAGCAGTGTAAGTTGCTGCAGATCAAGTTGTATCCAGAACAAGAGAAAAGTGATGGAAAGCGTGTGAATCAACATCATGAATATATTGCCTTGTGAATACTTGTATTTGTTCCATGTAGTATGTGTTAAATGTTTTAAAACTTTTTGCTTAGTTAATCCCCATCATTGCTGTCATTCACTGTAAACGTATGTTGAATGTATAACTTTAATTTCTAAGCAAATTGTATATATTTGTTT
Organism: Saxidomus purpurata; assembly: GCA_022818135.1. Classification (NCBI taxonomy): domain Eukaryota; kingdom Metazoa; phylum Mollusca; class Bivalvia; order Venerida; family Veneridae; genus Saxidomus; species Saxidomus purpurata. The sequence goes on from JAFMSR010000008.1 coordinate 16,081,513, forward strand.
AATGTCCTCACACATTGTATGGTATATGTCTAAATAACCCGTTGTGTAGCCATCAAACATGAGTGTGTTTCATGCACTGTCTGTAATTACAGTCTTTTGTGTTGTATGTTGAATGTCTGAACTTATCCATGTTTTTGCATTTTGTATGATAGTAAATGGTATAGAGCAAATATCACCTTTACTGCTTGGGTAACATTTCAATGAAATATGTATTGCATGCGATATAAATCGAATGAAACGCGTTGGGTGCATTTTTTAAAATCATATGGCTTAGTAACTTTGCTCTACATTCTGCATGAGAGTACATTGTGTTCATTTGATCATTTCTGTCCCGTCATGTATTAAATGTTTGTAAATGCACCACCAAAAACCCATCATTGCACTTAGAGTATACATAATAAGCGTGTGAATTTCGGATAGTGAAACTGTTGTAATTTATTTTAGTGCTGATAATGGAAAGGAGACTGGATATGGCGACGAGTTTGATACCGTTGAGACCAGGTCGCCAGGTAGACAACATGGGACACCCGGAAATGAATATAGTGTCTGATGTAATGTGTAATTGGTCTTCATAACATATGCCCTGTAAAATGAATAGACCATGAGAGCAGTTGATTTAATTGTGAAACAGTTCTTATTTGTTAATGCAACAACTTGTCCATAAAATGGAATTATTATTGTTTTTGAAGAGGTGTCTTTGAAAGACTGAAAACAATCATTTGATAACAGTAACTGTTCGTGCCATTACTATATTCTGAATTGTTTTTTCTTTAATATCATATGTATTATTATATTCTTGTGTAATTATAGCTGTTTGTCTCTTTCATAATGTATATGTCTGTCCCTTATAGTTGTAAACATGTTTAGCGCAAAATTTGATTTTATTTTGTTCGGATTTCATTCTCTCGAGTGCATTTTTCAGGGTAAAGTTATCATGTCAACACAACTCTTCACCTGTTCATGTGTAAATACACATTTCTGTATAGACCCTCTTTCTAGGTTATGTTCCTATTTATGTAACCGTATTGGCTCCGAGATTATTTCTGACGAAATATTGGTAGCTTTTATGACATTTTCAGACTTCAGCGTTAAGGCACATCTTTGCATTCATTATACACTTTCTTTGGTACAATTTCTTTTGGCGGAAAAAGCCATATTGTAAAAAGGTTTTTGTCCCATTTATTACTAGGAGCCTGAGTTTGGTGTTCGTGATGCCGAGAAATGAAGGAACTATTCCGTTTTGATTTCCTCGACTAATCGAGGCTTATTGCCTTTTGGCAAATGGGTGATTACCTGTTGACTTAACTTTTATCCCTTAGATTGCTTTAATTTGTAAAACTCTGGGCTAATGAACATATAAGCAGTGCCTTGTAAGCCTTTATTCATTAGATTGCTATATAAGTCTTTTCAAGACTAGGCACATAGGCTAGAAGTGGTTGTTTTCGAGTGTATTACATACACACGCTAGCCCGACTAATTTAAAATGTCTCTATTCTGTATACCAATGTTGACTGTTTTTATTGTTATACATTTTTATGTGACAACAGATTTTATGATAGAGACAACTTAATATGTAGATTGTATACAAGGGATTTATCTATACACAGGGACTATATCATAGTTTGTGTATACAAGTTTTATATCACAAACAATTTATACAGGTAATAAAGTGAGGATTTACTTTCAAAGTAAAAGACAAAATTAGTGAGTTGTGTTTTAAACTTAGTGTAGCACATAACATCGAGCATACACGTAAACCAAAATGTCAGTTATATAATATACATATTTGCTGTGTTTATCATTTCATTTGAATGAAATTGCGTCAGACGGAACATATTACTGGCATAATGTAGTTGTGGTAAATGTACAAAATGTTGTGTCCGCAGGAAAAAATGACTACCATACACATTTAGTACACATGAATTCACAAATTGTAGTCTAACTATTGTTGATCATTATATTTTACAATTCTTCACATAACAGACTTGCTCCAACTATGTATATACGCTTAACAAAACTTTTTCTATGTTGTACTTAAACAATTGAAAAATAAATATTTTATACTTATTTCTTGTGTGTCATATGCTTCCTTCATTTGATGAAACTGCGAAAGGAAAAGATGTAAAAAAAACATTTTGCAATAACGTTTGTCTAAAAAACGGAAGAGAAAAAATGAAGAAAAAAAGACACGTTCGCATTTCACTGATTGTTATAATGAGCATTAATGCGTCACGATTAAATTACTGTTAGATCTTGCGTTAAAGAAGTAAGTCTGTGAAACATGATGTGCGTATAAAAGGAAAGTATATGGCAATAGCTACGTTGTACCACTAGAAAAGCTCCTTTTGTATGCAGTTGGAATTTATGCAATACTTAAAAAGTTTTTGTTTGCTTACCGACAAAGGAGATGTACATATCAAGACAAATATCATTTAAGGTGAGCTATAAGCAAAAGGCAAAACCCTCGTAAAAGTGGTTATACCATCAGTAGAGTAATGAACAATATGGTGCAGTTCTGAGATTCTGAATGAACTGGTTACAGCCGTTAGATCAAGATCTCCTTTAACAAAATTCGATACTAACTTATGATTTAACTAAAGGTATTGCGGGAGTAATAAGTACTTCCTGTTTTAAGACCATTTGAAATACTGGATTTATTAGTTCTACACAGTTTGTATATTTGTACAGTGGCAGATCGTCCGCTTTGAGATCAAGATGTTCTGGGTTCAATCCCTATAGGAGCCACATTTTATTGCATCATTTTTTGTTGTTTTTATTTTAAGATTTATGTCATTTTGCAAGATATGAGAATTTTATCTTAAAGTGGAATTATGCACATTTTTTTCAAGTAAAAATCCAGCTGAAATAGGTGTGTGTACAAAGGGTAGAGGGAAATAATAGCTTTACTCCAATACAACAAACTCTTCCTGCTATCAGTACGAAATAATAACTTTTCAAATATTGCTTTTCCTATTTTGACTGGGAGAGTCAATTTAAGAAATAAACAACTGCATGCAGGAGTTGCTTCCCTTCCACTGCTGAAATCTCTACCGGCAACAACACAATAACACAAGGGAGATCACTGCCAAGAAAGGAAGTATTATTTTATTAGTCCAATTTTTTATTTCTGAAGAACCAACTTCAAATAATAATGCGGCATTATCATTAGTTTAACACATTTAAATGCACAGCAACCGAAAATTGCTTTTATAAAACTGTCCCCAAAAATACACTATGTGCAGGAAGATGCGCATAATGTCACTTTAACATGACTGTATTTTAAACTTTTTATCAGACCGTGAAATGTGCACACTTATCGATTAATAGATGTAGATTATGAACTTATTAGTTTAATATATTTAAGAATAGTGTCCATTACACCTAAAAACCTTAAAATGAAGCTAATCAGTAAAAAGTAAAACCTTCAAGCAATATTATCGTATATGTTTTCTAATATAAGTTACATTTATAAGACATCTTTTTGAGAAAATTTCTAGTGTTTTTTTTTAATTAAGTTAGAATACTACGAAATAGACACGCTAATTGGATGACCGTGGGAAAAGTACTTCATTTCTGAACGTTGAGTAAATGTACAAGTAAACGTTAACCATTAATTAGACTGCTGCTTATTTTAGGGTTTCAAGAAGCCATAACCATTCAGTCATAATTCTAACATCTCGGAAACAAAATATTAAGGTCAGAAAAATGCACTTACAGCAACCATGGATTTTTGTCACGAAATATGCCTTGTGCGCTATCAATTTTACTGTTTTGTTCATTTAAAGACTTAAAAGAAAATTCCTGATTTTTAATGATTTTAATATTGTCTAAATATGATAAAACATACAAATCTTTTGTAGATTTTCTTGAAAAAGTGTCAAGTAATGGTGTATGGTTACTTTTTAAATGAATACTACTTGTATTTGTCACAAGCCTAGTTTACCAAAGATAAGAATATCTTTTATCATTGAGAACGATCCCAATTATTATTAATAGATCTCTTTCTGTATAGTCATTTTCTTATTAATCATTTTGGATATAAGCAACATAGTATTTACTATAGACCTACAAACAAATCAATCTCAGATGGGTGACATGTACATGTAATGGAGACATTGTCCATTTTCTCAGGACAAAGACCGATTACTTCAAAATCATCAGTATTTTAAGTTCCAATGTTGAAGCCGTATCAAAAAGTTACAGAATGTGGTATGTTTCTTAATCTCTGTGAGCACTGTCGGAACATTTAACAAAAAACATTGTATCAATGTAAAATAGACTAGCTCTAATTTCTGTTACACTGTTACACTGAATACTGTATCTTCGGTAGAATGTAAGCACTTGCAACATTTGGCGTTATGGCGTTGTTGCACGTTTGTAATATAATAAGGCTAGGAAATCAATACATCAATGCATATGGACTGTATCAACTTTCACTTGGATCCAATACAATTCTAGATGTAATTATCCAGTGTCTTGCTTAAGGATCTTTTATTCTTTTGAATTCTAATTATGAAGCCATATCGAAAATTTACAAAACATGTAGTGTTTCTAAATGTCTGTGAGCACTGCCAGAAAATTAGTATCAAACTAAAATAGCAAAGCATTTAGTTATTACATTAGCTACATGTATTGAATCTTCGATAGAAAGCAAGCATTTGCAACATTTTGTGGTAATATGAAAAGTTGTTGCAAGTTTGTAGAGAAATTTTAAAATTTCAACTTTCACTTGAATCAAATTCAAATTTAGACGTCATGAAGATTGATCAATTCTCTGGTTCAACCTTTGAATGAACCAAAATGTATGTATTTCATTTCCAATGGCTGTATCGTTATATTCATAACGCATTTAAATGGTATGGAATGACATAGTTAGTTCCATTTAAGATTACCTCAAAATTAGCATAGCTTCAGGTCATGTGGAAATATACCATATTTAGCCAATTCCTGCATTTCTGGTTTAATACTACAAATTAAAATGATAAAAAAATTCCTTCTCGCATGAAATGGTCCAAACAGCTTTGTAATCAGCTTTTTTAAAACCAAAGCGCAGGTATATTGTCGCCCGTTTAAACATCTTTCCAATACCGAACTATTTCCGATTACATGCTTTTTCTACAGAAACGAACTATAAGATCGTTTGTGTGATATAATAACTTTCTCAATATTAACTGATTTTCTTTATGATGCAATTCGATCTTTTGTGTAATATTCCGGATTTTTACGGTCAACGGTTTCTACAGAAACGAACTTTAGATTTTTTTGGTGATAAAATAACTTTCTCATGAACTATTTTCTTGATGCTATTTGATCTTTTGGGTAATATTCGGCACTTGTATGATGAACAACTATATAAATAATATTCTTGTGAAGGCTTTCAGACAGTTTATCGGATAGTATATTTAGTTTCATTGGGTGGGTTTTACTTCAGTTTTTTGAGTTATATCTATAGGATTATCTAAAGGATAACTTCAGGCTAACTCAGTCAAACCAGTGTCCACTTCCTTTTAAAATCAACGCTGGTGTCTTTCGAGAAGCAATCTCGACTTTTCTACCCTGATTCGAATCTTATAACATCTGGGGTAAGCAACCGGCATAAAACATTTACACCGCTTACGCCTTTCTTTTCACTTAACGTATACTATTTTCTAGTTGCTTGTTATGCCCTTGCTTTATTTAAAATATTTTAGCTAAAAAAAATAACAAAAACTATCGCTTTGTTTGAAGCTTTTAATATGATCTCAGACAAAAGAGACGACAATGAAAATGCTGTACTATTTCTTATATTAATTCATTTCCTGTCCTTGTACAAGTAGTTCGAATGGAAAGATATTTGTACGTTAATCTTTAGGACTATCAACATATTACGCATATAGATGAATATTATACCCAAGGGATTAAGCCGAGAGCTTAATAGTAATAAAATTACAACTTATATTGGATAAATAACTATCATTTAAGATGTTATGAAAAATCGACTGCGGTCGATTTTTCATGACATCTTAAATGATATTTAATTAATATTCTCCTTTCCAGGGTAGTTTGTAAGCCGTTCGGCACTTCTATCTATGAAAGATAAAAGAAAACGCGCCATTGTGGTGCATTTTTGATAAACTTTCAAGTGTGCAATACGAAAGGAGAAGAAAGGCAAATTCATAACGGGCACATTAACATGACATGTGTAATAGAAGTACAAATGATTAACGATGAGGTTTGACTTATTCATACATATGTCAGAACACCAATATCAAATGTTGAAGAGTAAATGCTGCTTTGAAACTGCAGTAGTGACACGGGATATCATTCACAGGATCAGACATGTGTGTTGCGTTTTTGATGGATTTTCCCCCACAGTAAATATAATGTCCACTTATGTTTGCTGTTCTAATTAGGTGAAACACATTTTGTTTAATGCGTAAATATTATATTTTGTATTGGCCAGAGATTTCCAGCTCACACTTCTACATGTTCCATTCACAACTGTATCATGTAAAGCAGAGATTTCTTATGTTAAGTTCTCAAGATGCGAGACTTTTAAATATTAAATTTCAGATTAGTGCAAACATTTAACTTTTAGAAAATGATCTAGGTATAAACATTTCGGAGTGATTAGTATGCAATTTTCATCGCCAGTCTGCAGAGAAAGAATGGAGCAAAAAGAAATATTTTCTTCTGTCGACACGATATTGATAGCAGATGATTTATGTATTTCCGAGACATCATCTCGCCAGAAAGCAGTTTGTCAGTCATCTTTGTGTAATCCACAAATGTCTCGAAACGTCCTAGCTGCGATAATACCATTTATAAAAAAACTTCTGGCCTAGTTAGCCGAGTACGTTTTCAAGTTTTCGTTCGACAGTCTACTACTGTTAGGTAGAATTTATTTTCATCCTACAACTGACGCGGCACAAGCGTGCAATACTTTTGTGTAAAAGACATTGGGTATTTTTAAGCATTATTGCATCCCTTACTATAAATAGTAACAAAATATACTGAGAAAAAATTAATATCTCCTCGGTCTAGGCAATAACTTTCAACTGGGTTCGCCAATATCCATATATTGGCACTCCACGTGGTGTGCCAAAAATCGTATATTGAGCTGCTTCCAAATTTTGCATTTAACGTTCCAAGTTGAAAGGCGAAAGCAAGACAAAATAGCAACTTGGCGAGTTTTCTTGTTGTCGAAAACACGACAAATAAAAGGCGAAAATAATACGATGTATTAAAATGCGCTAACTAAAAAACTCGACGAAAAAAGACGTCGTGTTTTCCCTCTTTGTTTGTCGTGTTTTTGACCTTTCGCCCCGCCAATCCGGATGAAATAAAAGGTGAAACACGACGTATTAAAACCCACCAACTCGAAAACTTGACGAAAAACTATGTCGTATGTTCGCCTTTAATCTGTTACGCCCCGAAAAAAACCCGACAAAATAGTAACTTAGCGAGTTTTCGTTTTTCTACTTTTCGCCCCGAAATGTCGAAAACACGAAATGGCAGAAATCAGCCACCATAGTAGCCGCGGGACAGTGTGTTTAAAGTAAACTAATGTCTGGTCGGGCCTCTGAGTAAGGATAAAACGTTACACAGGGACTTATAAATAAGAAAAGCTCTATCGCCGTGACTGTACAATGCGAACTGGTAACTACTAGTCGCATTGAAAGATTTATAATACAAACCAATATGGCAATGCTAGAATACTTGTACTTTTGCGACTCAGGGCTAAAAATGTTAGGTCATGGAATCCCAGCAGTGGATAATGAAGAAATTTTCACACTAGTGTTACAGAAACGCGTTACAATAAGAGAGAAAATTGACAAAAAATCTTATTTTTTGTTCTTTATCTTAATAGTGTGACGTCTGTGTATAATGAAACAATTCAGTCAGAGTAATTCTATCTGGCAGATGCTAAATTACGTCATGGAAATTATCAGGCTCACGCTCACCAGGAAAAGAATCGTATAACGAGAAAATTGTGACATGTTTTTTTATCAGAACTTGTAATAACGTTGATTACAGAGGAGGCCAAAATGTTAATAAGGCATCACACGGAGAACCGTATAATGCTGAAGCGTAGAAAGTTAGATGTGACAAAATATCGCATTTCTATGTACGAGTAAATCACATCGCAAACAACGAAAGCTGACACGGCATTTTTTCTGGGACAGATCATTTTCTAACAAATATCACATTGATGTCGTATTGGTGATACATATTCACTATCCAGCCCTCGACATATTTTCGGTGAACTTAAGAAATAGGCAATCGAGTCAAAAGACGGAATCCATACATTTGTATTTAAACAGTAACATGATCTGCAATAACATTTTAACTGGCTTCGGTTACTAGTATATCTTGAGGCGGTCTATAATTTACGTCTAAGACTTACCTAAATTGCTCCAGATGCAACAAGCACGTTATGAGCTATATATAACTCTGGCTTGCAATGCAGCTTGAAAAGAAAGTCGATTATTGTTTAAAAGTTCGGTTCATTCGATTATTTTGGTAAAATATACAACAACCGGATTTACAGTTGGTTTGAGGTATAAAATGGCAAATTTTCAAATTTAAAATGAGCAATTTTTAATGGGCATACTGTATTACACCCTAACAGGACATACCCTATGACTGATGTCAAACTAAATAACCCTAAAATATAAATAATAAAATATTTATAACGTAAATGTTTCAGGTATGCATTCGAATCATTATCGATAAAATCAGCGGTTCAAAATATGCGGCAATACCGTAAAACATTCAATAATATATCGAAAGTTGTTGTTGTAAAATTAATGGGTGGATGCGATTTATTACAGAAGGCCACTACATTTATTATTGTGGTAAAATAAGACATTTTTCGCATTAAGTTCTTCCTTGAAATTGTATTTCTTTATCATTTTACGTTCATTGAACACATATGCAAGGTTTGGAGAATATAATATGTTCGATATAGGGAGTGCCCCTTTAATAATTATGGTAAACAAACACAAGTACTATTCACATTTAGATTAAAATGCTGAGGGTTACAGTGTTACGACCTTAACTGAGTTCCGTGGTTGAAATAAAACTAGAAAACAAATAACATATATGCAATCAAAATTAGGAAGCTAAAAACATTGAAATAAACTTCTCTAAATTAGATAAACTGCACGTTTCGTTACTATGCACCAATCGATTGTATATGTTGATTCAGACGTGCGGTCAATCCTTCGAAAATGTGAGATATACACAGATCCAGTTTATCGACATTAATGATAAAACATTACCGTATTGCCCCGTGTCTAATAAGCACCCGTGTATAATAAGCACCCTCGATTTGGGCTTTAAAAATGGGAAAAAAATTCTACAACGGTGTATAATACGCACCTCAAATATCCGAAAAATATGCCATTTTCGTTACGAAAATTATTCAATAATCGGAGCACCGTAACGATTTATACAGTCACTTAAAAATACAATACGTCAGTTATCGACTATATTTTGACAATCTGATTAGCATAGATGATATGAAAAACTCAAAAATGTCATGCTTATTTAATGGTACCTTGAGAACATAATTATTTTCTCAAGATTTCAACACCTTCTCAAACTTCTCATACCGGTAATTACGGCGCCATCAAAGAGACATGTAAAATCAATGCAATTATGCAAGCGTGTTTGTTTACCAATAAACGGAATGTTGTGTTGATCAGCAATAATTGTTTGATAATTAAAGAGACAACAAACTTTGTTCTAACAATGTTAAACTTTTATTGAAACCTGAAAGAAAACTATCAAATTCACCGGCAATGTTTTATCGCACATGCCGTACCGGGTATCGGCTTTTAGGAAACCTAGTGCTCTTCATAAAAAAGTTAGTAAAAAAAACGGATAAACATCCGCTTTCAGTGAAAATCCCAATATTACGTCTAATTTATACGATTTCAACATTTTCAATGCTGGAAAAAATTGTCGGAGATCCTACATTGGTGTATAATACGCACCCCTTCCTGGAAGCCCCAAAATCTGAATTAAAAGTGCGTATTATACACGAGGAAATACGGTAAGTGTCGAAATTCAATTGAAAATTCCATGTAAAACAGCTTACAGTAGTCGCTGCATTGTATCATAGTTGTCCATAATTTGTCAGAACAATGTCTTAAAGTGGATTGTCACATGCAATACCCGAACGTTATAGTGTCACATGTAAAGGATAACCAGAACTAGTTCTCAATTCTATAACTGACATTAATTGTATCAATAATTGATTTGTTTGACATGTCTTGTATAATCAAGCACTTGCTTGCTATTGAGGTATTACGTACAAAGTGCCTTTCTAACGAAAATACCAACACTGGCCTTATTTGTCCCATTAGTCAATATTGCTCTTCTGTGATGAATATCACATTAAATTTGGATTCCTTTTACGTGTAGTCAATAAAAATAAACTAAAATAAGTTTTCAAAACATTTTCAAAGTTAAGCTTGTTTAAGAACCAAAATAATATTCACATGTCTCAACGCTCAGCTGCGGGTAAATAGCTAGAGTTTGGACGCCTATAAAGTTTTTCGAAATAGAGTTTGAACTAGAGTGTAGGGATGGGCTATCCCGAGATAAACCTAGAAACCTAAGACATTTATATGCCAGGCCAATATGTCGCTTTCGCATACTTTAAGTGGCAACTTTTGACACACCCCTTGGCTGAAGTCTTCCGACAGGTTTGACTTTAAAACTTCATGCAGTCAATCGATCTGTGTAAGCTTATATATTTTCGGCTCTCTCCATATTCTCCAATTTAGAGAAGTGTATTGGATGTATTTTAAATTGATCACTGCAATCAATTCCTGAGAAATCACGGAATGTGTTGGAGTAATATGATTTCGAAAGATTTCATTTTCTTTCTGCATCTATTGTCTACCTGCAACTGCAGAGCAGGCGAAAATTGTGCATTAGATTTACATATGAATTTGCATTTAATTGTCTCAAAATATTCAGTGAACACATTAATATATGTACAAAGTACACTATATTTGCCAAAATTGAAATACGGACAAATCCATCTAAGACCTTTAGCAAGGTAAGGGTTTATATAGCTTACAAGCGATCGAGCAACTTAGATTAAAATAAACGATGATGAAATTCATGCGAAGTCTATGAAAAACGCTACGCCGGTATACTAAAGATCACATGTGTTGCCTCGTATATGTATTTGAATATTATCAATTTACCAAAGCATAAACTAATTCTTTAAAAAACTAATGTGTATTTGCATTTTCCTTCTTATGTTTACCTAAGCAGTTTGTCTATAATTCGTGTTACTTTGCTTCCTTTTCTTTGCAAACTTTCGTCCCCAAGTGTTTGCCTCTAATACTATTCCGATATCGTCTGCAAATGGAACGAACATTAGAGTTCTTTCCGTACAAGTTAATGTTGGCCAATGCCTTCATTTAAAAGTTCTTCTGAAATGCCAAAATGACAACAAATTGCCCTTCTGAAACTGAGACTATAAAAGCAAATGTCCACATCTGTCTGATTGCACTCTAACAAATTAGACTGGATTACTCTATATCTGAACTGAACGAAATATTTGTCTTTATTAAGGTAACTTGACCAAAACAGAATGGACGCGTAAACTGATGCTACATCTATCATTTAAATGTAGTCTGGTGGTGTTTATACATTACACTACACAAATATTTTTACATACACTACCAAATTACTGTTATATAAGCTTTGAAAATCTGTATTAGTGTGCGTTGTTGCAAATATTGTTAAAAATGTCATTTCTTTGGTTACTTACATCAAAACATCAAATTTTTGTGCAAGATTCTTCACACAGAAAACTGGTGAAATTCTTTAAACTGGTAACAGTTCTTTCAGTGTTACACATCAACAGTTCATAAAACATCATTAAAATGAGGAAATCAATATTACAGCAGACGGTACAGTTCAGTTCATGCCAGTGTAGTTGAGAATGTGGCTGGTTGGGGCCCACATGTTCAAAACTTGAAGCCCATATGTTCAAAATATTGAATGTGCCAACCATGCGTGTAAATGCTTGCAAAGCCATCTGGAGCAGTTGGTCATAGATAAGCCTTATTTTAAAGCAAAAGGAAAGCTCACTGTCATAAACAGGAAAAGAATAGTACAAGGAGTGCGATGTGCCATAAAAATGAGAGAAGTGCTTAAGGTGACAGAAGATTGGCTAGAAAAAAATTAAAGGAAGATATGAGAAATTGCGCACGGCATGTTATGGGAATTCATTCGGGATGTTCAACTGATTTCTGTACACCGTGTGAAATCAGACAAATTTGAAGCCGAAGAAACAAAAGTACTACAGGAGGAAGATGGTGATGCTGTAAAGGAGGCCAATGACATGTGGGTAGACACAGTAAAAGATGTATGTGAAGATAAAATGAAAGAAATAAGAAATGTTGGACAGTCTTATGAATGAAGGTTGATCAAGATTTGTTGAAGGATTGTTTTTTTCTGTTAAATAGAATGGCAGATTAGTTCAATAGGCTGATAGGTAACTTTACCACTAACCTTACAGAGTCATGGATGAACTTACGATGCAAGTTTAGTTTAGTGTATACACTAATTTATTTTAGCTCGATTGTGAAGAAAGCTTTAGCTTATTGAGTCACTCTCGAGTCCGCTTCCTGGAAAAACCAGTACTGGCGTTGATGGTGGTAAGATGTCGAACCCTACGTTTCGTGGATCCTTCTTTGCTCGCTGTTACACGGTGGATTGAGATCAAGCCGAGGACCAGCATGGTCCCTATGGTATATAGTAAGGTGGACAACTGTCAGGTTTAAGGTTAAATATTGTGTTCAGTGTTGAAATTTGTTTAATTTTGAATATCACAGAACACATGTGATATCAGCAGTTACCTTCATGTAACGAACGCCATGTACCTGTTCACAATTTAGAAATCCTTCCAAAATAATATCATTCTCCGTAGCCTGAACAGAATCGTTCCAATTCTTGAAACAATTTATGGTCTCTTGGATTTTCGTTTTTGTTTTCAGCCGCACTACATATGTAGCATAGTTCTTTGCGCAAACCAATATGTAGAAGCTTCTTGGTATGTAACCCAAAAATAACTCCAACATCGGCCATAGTATTATATGTATGCTTGTGCGAGCGTTTGCACCATCTACCATCACACACCACACTAATGGATAGGACACTTTCGTGGAATGCACCATTGCATATATCATTTTCCCTTTCCTCTTTAGCTGTTTCTCTCATATCCTCCTGTAGCACTGTCCTCCATCACTCACCAATCTGGTTCTCTGTTTAAATGTATTCACTTGGCGTTAGACCAGGAATGCCAAGAGTCCCCAAAAACTTATTCATATTTAAGCACCCACCACCTGAAACTATACTTCCCAATGCCCTCTCACATTTATTTCAGACAGTTCTCCAACTTCTCTATCAATTCTATCATTGTTACTCATTAAAAACTCTTTACTACAGCATTTACATTGTGCTTTTGTGATACTTTCTAAACCACGACTCTGATAGAAGGACAATTGGATCGATGCCAGTCAAAGCCTGTTTACGTGCTTTTAAACATAAGGATGAATGGGTACCACTAATATGTCGTTTCAATATGTTCAAATTGATAACTCTGTTTCTAGGTAATTTATTTACATCATTGGCTTGTAATCTTAGTTTTTTGCCATCAGTGTCTTTTCTACTTATGTAACTGTTTGCTCTCGCAACACACAAACCTTGCAAATGTGAATTTTAAATTGTCAGATTTCTTTACACAATCTGCAAAGGCTCATTTTCGTTTTTTCAATGCGCATTTAAAATTCGATGACAAGTAATTCATTTATAACAAAGGCATCTTAATTCTACGTAATTAGTATTATTGTTGGCGCCGCCGATGACGGCGGCGGCCTATTATGGAATAGTTTTTCCGGAAGTACATCCTAGGAGCGGTTATTAGAATGCGTTATATACTCAAACGCCAAAGAAAGTGTGCATAGAGGTTTTTCTTTATTTGGCTGATATCCATAATAGAAATTAAATGATGTTTGGTATCATTGTTTAGCGTATTCAATTGCCTGCAAACCCAATTAAGCTTTATTAAACTAGAGCTATCAGTAAATGTGATTAATACCCCCAAAAGACTGCTTTATAAACTGAAGAAGTTCGTAGTAACATAATACCTTGCAAACAAACTAAAAGGATATTGTTCTTAGCAATAACCTGTACTTCGTCAAGCTAGAGTTATGGTTCTGGTACACTGCACTTCCTCTCAATGTGCTTGACCATTGTATGAGGTTGTATTGAATTCAACCAGTAGTTTTCATGTTATGCGTCGGACAAGGAACACTAACAAAGGGCAATAACTCAGTAAATACTCAAGATAGAGTTATAGTTCTTATACAATCACTTCCTCTGAGTGTGCTTGATATTGTATGAAATTGTATTGAATATCCAACTAGTAGTTTTCAAGTTATGCTCCGGACAAGGAAAAGTAAAAAGGGCAATAACCTGTCATTAGTCAAGATGGGGTTATGGTTCTTGTGCGCTGCACTTCCTCTCAATGTGCTTGACCATTGTATGAAGTTGTATTGAATTCAACAGATAGTTTTCTTTATGCTCTGGACAAGGAAAAGTATTCAAAGGGCAATAACTCTGTAATTAGTCAAGATGGAGTTATAGTTCTTAAGCACTGCACTTTCTCTCAATGTGCTTGACCATTGTATGAAGTTGTATTGAATTCCAACTAGTAGTTTTTAAGTTATGCTCCGGACAGATGCAACAGACCGCCCGAACGACCGCCCGACCGAACAACCACCGGGTGACTCCTATATACCCCCCTAAACTTCGTTTTGGGGATATAAATAGCGATTTCTATAGATGCACAGAATACGGTAACATGTATCAAGAGTCAAAATGAAAAAAACGCAAACTGTAATATTGATGTCAGTGTGAGTATAATCACGTTTTGCAGCTGTCCTAATGGCTTTGTTTTGATAATTTGATAAATACCGGGTATGGCCACCAGTTTGTCGGTTAACCTGTACAATACGGCGTCTCATTGAATTGACGTAACGTTGTAAGACGTGTGCAGGAATATTGTTCCGTTCTATCTGCAGAGCATTGTGCATCTCCTGCAAATTGTTGACAACATGTTTTGACCTAACTCTGCGACCAAGAAGATCCCAAATATGCTCGATTGGATCAAGGTCAGGAGAAACGGCAGCCCAATGCAGAACGTTAACGCCATTTGCATTTAGGTATTCCTGTGTTAGTTAGCCGTGCCTTAATACGGGCATGCATTGTCGTGCATCAATGTGGCGGGAACAGCTACTGGTCTTAACACCTGGTATTGCCATTAATATTGACCAGAATTGTTTTCCTGTTTCCCATGATCCCGCCCCAAACCATAACATTACTAATACCATACCGTGTCGCTATAGCGGTAGCGCTTTAGAAACGACGCCTGGTGAGCGTCAGTTCAGAAAATTTGACGTTAGTTTCACGAGGAGGATCGGTAATTTCTCCTGTTTGCTGGAACCTGGCACGAAGTTTACCCACTGTTTTTCTGTGGCAATTAGATACTCGTGAAACATTATCGACGGAGCCACCTCTGCTAAGCATCATCAAAGCTTCAGTACGTTGACGCTGAGAGAGTCTGGGCATTGTGAGATTTGAAAATATTCAAATCGCTGTGTTTTTCTTACTCCTAGAAGTTGTAAGAAAGTAATGAGGAATTATTTGACCGATTTCACATTTGCCCAGACACTGCACGGGCAAATCATGCATAAGCTTGTATAGGGACGTTACGTAACATTTAACCCAATACTGACCGATGTAGCCATTGGACAACCCCACGAGATTTTCTATCCGACTTAGACCACGTGAAAATTCACGAACAATTCGTGCTTGAGTAGTCGGTTATGTACATAAAATCTAATCCGCCCGCTTTCTTTTAACAAACGTGGATTTTGATTTTGATTTGATTTTTTTAAAAATGATGATATTTCAATAACATTGCTTGATAATTTACCGACACAGGGTTTGGTGAACATCAATGTTGCAAGCAGTGGACGCTTTAATTTTGTAGACGTAGTTACGGACAGTGACTTGTGTAAAATGAATGTTGAAAAAGTTCCTAAAAGTATGAGAAAAAAACAGTTGGGCCATGTCCTGCTATATAACTGGGCCAAGACTCTTTTTGGTGCCCGTGGTTCTCCCCCCCCACATGGATTACTGAAATGAAAACAGTTCTTCAACTGGCCAATGATCCTGCTATATAGACAGCTGGGCTTAACTAATGCGCGAAACCATCATAGTATGAAGACTTCTTTTCACCGCGTAACCTTCCGTGATCTTCACATTCTGTCAGTTACGGTCGGAGGTCCTCTCATTGACATTGCATTCTAAAAAAACAAGATCTTTCAATCGAGATGACAAGTCTGGATTACTGGGTTTACTCCAGATTTACGCACGATGTCATCCAGTGACAGTGAAAGTAAAAAGGTAAATTTATGTTATTATCATGAAATAAATATTTTGAATTCGGTCGTTTAGACATACATGTACATTGACTGTAAAAATTATTCATTCATGTATATCTTACATATTCCGGTGAATAAATTACGGAATATACCATTTATTTTCAAACTTTTGTCCTGTAAACTGTCGCTTCCTCCTTCTGTCGTCCATCTTGATTGATATTATTACGCAAGTGCCCGTATGTCATGTTTAAAAGGCGGATTCAGGTGCCGATGAAAAAGTACGGAAGCCACGGCGCATCATAAATGAAATTTTAAGTTTAAAAATGACTTGAAATACGCGATTAAATTTCAAAGAATATTGAAAAGTAAATGCAAAAACAAAGGAAGTGGGTCAATTACAAAATTATTTATTGTTATTCCTTTGCTTATCACAGACCGTAAATTATGCGACACAACCCCCCCCCCCCCCAAAAAAAACATGCATAAAAAAGTAAAACCAGAAAAGGCCCTTGGGAATTATCATACTGGACCAATTAACAACTATGTTTATGAGGAAGATGACAAGAAACGGTCAAAGATATTCTCAAACCGAAAAAACACAGTTTTTAAAAAGGTACTTTTTGATAAATAAAAAATGTCACATCTTAGTTTACCTCATCTCACAAATCTAGTGATCACTGTCGCATACGTTTCGTATTCGTCCGTCTGCCCATTATTCACATTTTCACTGCTTACACGTTAACATATTAATTTCTATAACAATCTTAATCAAATTTTTACACAATGTATATGACAACGAAACGTTGTTAAACTATCGCTGTGTACTATGTTGGAGAAGTGTGTAATCAATCGTGTTCTTTTCCTTTGCACAAAATGACTACATTTCACTTTTCTTTACACTCTAGCATGTTCACGTTTTCACTAAACGTATATTTGGGTAATACAGTCATCAAACTGGATCGTGGGATCCATTATACCATCATGATGCAGAGTTGCGGTTCCTTCATTTATAAAAACATATGTATTTCCTCATATATCTTGTTTTGGTAAAGCCAAATATATTGTCAGCAAGTATGTATGTAAAATAATGAATTCTAACATGACTCACCATTATGTGTCTATATACACAGACTAATGCCACTAAACAAAATGTTGACGTGTCGGCCGGTATGACGTGAAACTGACGTTATATTCTTCGCATGACATTACAAAAATATTTCGATTTGAAAAAATCCTTTGCATTTTCAACTTATAACTGGTTATTTTTGAATGTAAATAACATCTGTTTTAGTGGTCTCAATCATGAAATAACAATGAAAGTTAGCGGAGCGGCACTCCGTAGGGGCACCTGAATCGGCATACCAGTAGAAATAAACTATTTAACAATGTTTCTGTCAGAAAGTGCAAGGTTCATAATTTACATTGTTGCCAAATAGTATTTTTGTGAAATGGTCATAAACTTGAAGAAAAACAATATGTGTATTTAGTAATTTTCATAAAAGATGATACTACATTGTAACTGATCATATACTTATATATCAAACGAACACTATTTATTAATATTTATACAATGATTCAAGGCAATGGCACTGGCAATGGTGTGTGGTGCAATAGTGAATATGACGATTGAATGGAAGGGGACGATTACGTCTTGGACGTCAAAGGTATATACAATGTATAACATGTAATATTTCAGCGATGCAAATTAAAAAAAATACAATATACATATAATCACACACTATTCATTTACATAGTATTTTAATAGTGATTTCAATATTACTGATCTTTACTTTGAAGTAAATTATTATAAAGTCACCGGTACTACTGTAACTATAGATTTGTATATTAAGTAATGTTTCATTACACAGAAAAAAAGTTATCCCAAGAAGAAAGTGCATGCAAAGTTTTCAGCCTCCGCCACTACTTCCGCCACTACATCATCATCAGCCTCCACCACTACTTCCGCCACTACATCATCATCAACCTCCGCCACTACTTCCGCCACTACATCATCATCAGCCTCCGCCACTACTTCCGCCACTACATCATCATCAGCCTCCGCCACTACTTCCGCCACTACATCATCATCAGCCTCCGCCAATACTTCCGCCACTACATCATCATCAGCCTCCGCCAATACTTCCGCCACTACATCATCATCAGCAACCGCAACAACTGCCTCCTATTTAACATCTCCCAAGCCATCAAAAAGTTCTACCAACAATCCTCCTCGTCACATATCTCCGGATTTTAATCTAAATCAAAATATTCAGAAACAGTTACCAATTGACGTTAACAATAATCAATCCTATGACAACTGCAAAGTGTGTAGGCTTGGTGACTCGGAAACAGACACTCAAATATGGTTAGGATACGAGGTACCAGATTGCATTTATTGGGCGCATGTAGAATGATTAGGATTTTACGGGTGTAAGGAGAAGACATTCGCTAAGGTTGAATGGAGATGCCCTCAACACCGAGCGCTATTTAAAGCTACCCCCGTGAAATCCTAAGCATTCTGACATGCCTAGTGTTCCACTTTTGCTATCCTCGTTTAGAGAGGGTTGTGTTAACATTGAAAATAAAAATTTAAATATGCACTGATATTAATAAGCGTTTACCTTCATTTTCCTCCAAAGCCGTAAGGTCTTCCAGAGTTTGGGTAACTTCCTTATAAAAATCTAGTAATCGCCTTTCGTTCCCTTCTTCACTGCTGACCAGGAGTCTTAAATTGTTGGAAATGTCATCAGCGTCATATTCAGATATTCTTTGGAGAAGTTTCAGAATTTCGTCAGCGATTTCAGCTTTTGTCTTGGTGGTTATGTCATGGTATTTGGATCTGTATTTTTATATTAAAATAGCATTGATCTCGGAACACATGCAAGTGTAGCGTTATTATTATTGAAATAACAAGAATGATCGTTAAATTAAACGAGGCTCACGTTTTATATGAAAGCATGTTTTATTATTAAGTAAACATCTGATAATACATGTACTTCGTAAATACATGAATAAAGTGGTGATTAATGTTTGTGTCTAAACATGTATACTTATAACATGTATGAAAGACAAAGGAGTCAATAATAAAGCAAATGATAATGATATCTTTACCTATCCTGCGGTGTAATGAAACCCTTTCACACTTGTAATACTTAGGGAAAACCTGACTGTATTTACAAAAAAATGTATTATAAAGGAAATGAATAGTTTTTATCCTAAAATCATTGCACTTATTTACATACAACGTTCTGCAACACATAATCACATGCTGTTAAATGCTATTTAAAAATCGATAGACATATTTACTTCTCTCTGTTTCTTTTGCATTTTTCATCAAACTTCACCAGTTCTGTATCCAAAGGCTTACCATCTAACGATTTGTGGCATCCTGAAATGCAATATTTCCCGGTAATGTACAGGTTTAGTAAAACAGTAATTATATATTTATAATATGAAAATAATGCCTCAGGTGAACATTTATGCCATATGAGCATTTCATTCATACTATAACACTGTTACAATACTAAAGCAATATATAGTTTGATTTAACTGAAATACATACCAAGGTCTGAAAGGTATTCCGAAGTTTGTAATTTCTTGCGCCATTGTAGAGTTTCTGTATCATTGTTCGGTGCCCTTTAATTAACATTTTAAAATATTTAATTACTAAACCACATTCAAATTCGGAACATTGATATAATTTTTTGACGCCGCTAGGGATCGTGCGTCAAAGTATTAATGGGTTTCATGAGCCTTATGGGGTTGCATAATCAAATAGGGGCAGCCAACATTATTATTGATAATCTAAACTAGGTGTTCTATATGTATGAAACTAATGACTTTTATGAATCATTATAATTGTATTAAGTCATCAAAAAAATACTATAAAGTACAAAATATTTACGTCTTTTGTCCCTTATTTTACAAAACTTTGAGACATATTTAATGAGTATTGGTATATAACTTTTTCAATAAACTCGCAGACTACGGTTTTTTCTACCTTTGTTTACGGAACCATACGACCCGATTCATCAAAGCTCAGAAAAAAGATTCTGGATATTGTATGTTTTGGCTATCTTAAACCACTCAAATAATAGAATACATAGCGCAAACGTGAAACTAAAATATTTTTGGTTCCCGTTTTAATTATACAAATTATACTTTTAAATAATATTGGATATATCTTGAAACTTCGTAATTAGAAAACCCGTTCACCAAACTATGTATTAAGATAGGCCCTAACGGAATTCCATTCCATCATTTGTAAATAAAAACAATACTCAGCCAATGCAAGTATCTGTAAGAATGTATACGTCACAATGCATAATGTAATCATGTTCATTTCATCTGTATTTGCCGTATATTGTTAGAGTCCGTATACGCTTCGGGAATAGAAAGAAAGAATAATCCACATTACCAGCTACAGGAGGGAGGGGGCTGGTATATCTGTTTTACAATTTAAATAGTTATTTTTCACAATATTTGGACCCGGTGTAAATTATACTTGCACAGGTTTTTTTGCCTCTGCTTCCTATAAACCGACCTGTAGTCAGTGAAATTGTGGGAGGAGCCATGGTTATAAATAGTTTTGTCTATCTAAAAATAGCCAGTGTAAAATTAGCATCCGAAAATAATTAATGTTGTGAAAACAGAGGTATTTAACAATATGGAAGATACACAAGGATTTAGCATTATGCTAGTTACTAATAAAAAGTTTATTTTTATGAATCAGTTTCATAAACAAAAAGTACACAGAGGTAATGATCATTTTATGTAGTAAAAAGGGTTCGCTGATTTTATAGAGAAACCTGTCCAAGTCATGCTTCTAAAACATGCGCGGCGTCTTTGATGCTTTGCATCAAAATTCGTCTTGTTTTATAGATACGTACGTTAAAATGAAATTCATGAGCTGATGATGTCCTTTATTGGTGTAGTGTTTAAACGCTTACCCCAACAGTAGTTTGATAATTTAAATAGGCGGTCAGTTTATGAAACTAACGTTCTTGAGAATAACCAGTACTACACGGATGTCATCCATAACATACTATGAAGGCGAACTTTTCTTTTGATGTGGTGAATATTTGTGCAATGAGACGGATACTTGCCCTATACAAATGGTATATACATGTAGTGATGACAATATAATCTCCCTTAGCAGCTTCTCCACCATTTGTACGGAACGCATCAAAGAAGAGAATAGCCATATTATGAGATTATTGTGTCCGTGCTATCTTTATATTGTAAATATTTCGGTTATTTAACAATTATATATGAAAAGAAATAGTTAAACGTGTATACTAAAATATGTTTTGGTTTGTTGTTCTGGTGTATATGGAAATTTACTTTTAAATAATATTGGTATTCTTGCCAAAAAACCTTTTTCCGGTAGAATTTAGAAATTTCCGGTTTTTAATTGATTGTTTTTAAGATAGTTTTAAGAAATGTTTCATGTTTTATATAAAATTTATGAAATCAATAACTGAAGAATTTGTACCAAAATTGCATTGTTATTTTCATTTCATTTGTATTTGTCGTTTATAATTGATGCATCCGTTACGCGCTAGAAATGACAAAGTAATTGCACGGGCACGATTAAATAGAGCCAAGACAGACGGACGGTGATATTTTAATATGCCAACGTTGTGTGTGAGAATTTTATATCAAATTACCTAATTCCTTCATGCTCCGGGTCAGCTTTAATTGATGCAACTCCTACGGACTGTTTCATCTGAAATCAAGAAATTAGAGATCAATTGCCGAACCACGCACCTCGTTAGAACCCGGAGGGGTACACTCAAACCTCTGTCACCTTTGCTTAAATTTCACCTGTCTATAAATCGCACCATATCTTTTCCGACAAGTGGTGTTTTTAAATAAAAAACATACACATTTACTGTATATTGATAATAACAACAGCTTGTAACGAATATAGCTGACTAATATTTATTATGAAAGAATATTAGATCTGCACTTGCACTTCATGTTTTACTTATATTTTCTTAGAAGTTATTATTGTTCAAGAATTCAATGTCATACTTTAAGTACAACATTTTTTTAAAACCATGGTATTTACATTCGAAGGTGTTTAAATAGTTTTATTATAAAAAACATACTTCTTCAAGAATAGGTAAATTCCTGTATGCCTTTAGCCATCTTTATTCTGTTGCAGATGCTGGAGGCATGAACATTTTAACTTTCCGATTGAATGCCTCTAAGATAAAGTCACCACCCTCAGCTTTACTGTGATGGCCAGACCTTGACATACAAGACAGGTTCTGGTAGATAGACTTGAGGTCTGCCGGACACTTTTCTTCCAGTATAAGCCGACGGATATCTATCTCCAAGGAACTTGTCATGTTTAGACCATAATATAATGACGACAACTTATACATTGAACAATTTATCGCATCTTAATAAAAACGACGGACACCGCTCCGGAAGAGTTTCAAAGCTAATAAGAAAGTGAAAGTACACTTTGTATTTGTTTTCGAAAACAAGTGTGCCCTATTCATTCTATTGGCTGAGCACGATTTTCTCACCGTTTAAATAGACAATGATAAAACGTTGTCTATACGATATAAACAATGATAAAGCGTTGTCTATACGATATATACAGACAAAATACTGGACGGTCATTGGCCAATTTACGATGAGCGTGGTCTAAGTATAGGATAGAAAACGAGTGGGGTTGTCTATACGATATAGACACGAGCGTTGGGGAGTTTTTATATATAAAAAAAAAAACAAAAAAAATTTCCCAAAAAAAAAAAAAAAAAAAAAAATTTTTTTTTAATTTTAAAAAAAAAAAAAAAAAAAAAAAAAAAAAAAAAAAAAAAAAAATCCATTAAAAAAAAAAAAAAAAAAAAAATTTGGATTTAAAATAAAAAAAAAAAAAAAATTTAAAAAAAAAAAAAAAAAAAAAAAAAAAAAAAAAAAAAAAAAAAAAAAAAATTTTAATAAAAATATATAAAAATTAAAAAACACCATTAAAATAACTAAATAAAAAAAAAAAAAAAAAAAAAAAAAAAAAAAAAAAAAAAAAAAAAAAAAAAAAAAAAAAAAAAAAAAAAAAAAAATTTTTTTTTTTTTTTAAAAAAAAAAAAAAAAAAAAAAAAAAAAAAAAAAAAAAAAAAAAAAAAAAAAAAAATCTCATTATAAACATAGTGTAGCAGTGCCGTTAAACCTAACTCACCAGCATTTCCAACAGCTTTTCACAAATTGCTACCTAAGTTTTAACCCATGTTTTTGATTCTTGCATTAATTTTGTTCTTTCATGTTTTAAACATCATTTTGGAGATTTTTTTCACCTGAATCTGTGAACGAGCAGCTTTAATGCAGTAAATATAGTTACGGACAATCAAAATTAATGAAAATTGAAAGAGTTCCCAAAAATACTAGATAACAAAACGTTTGGGCCATGTCCTGCTACATACACTGGGCATAACTACACGTAATATGTGTTATTTTTGTTTTTAACCCCTACCTTATTTGGTAAAAATTTACCTCATTTTCTATTAACCTTTGGCCACTATTATTGCTCTAAACGATGCATCAAATGCATATACAACAATGATTATCCCGATTTGTTTTCATCAAGCTATGTTCAAGCAAAGTTAGAAGAAATTTCTTATTTTTTAGTATATTTTCAAAATGTCACATTTTTTTCTATATACATGTACATATATATATATTCGGAGACAATTTTGTCCTACTTTATTGACTGAGCACGATTTTTCTCGCTGCTTAAATATACAATGATAAAGCGTTGTCTATACGATATATACAATGATAAAGCGTTGTCTATACGATATATACAGGCACAATACTGGACGGCGGTCATTGGCCAATTTGCGATGAGCGTGGTCTAACTGTTTTTCTATTAAAACAACTCTTTAATTCAATTTTTCGGCAATACTGCATTTTACTGCCAGACAAATGTCTTGTGTTGGTGGTGTGCACTTCTGGGTGCTGTGGGGCTCGTTTTGGGGAGGCTGCGTTTTTGGTACGTGGCATTCCCTGTTTGATATTATTTTTATTTTTTTGAAAAAGGCTGTAATAATTTCAATTAAAAAAGTTGTTTTCAATAGAAAAACAAGTATTGTTATAGTTTATATTGATTTATTCAAGCTCGATTGTGAAGAAAACTTGCAGCTTATCGAGTCACTGTCGAGTCCGCTTCCTGAAAAAATAAGAGTACTGTTGTTGTATGAGGTACGATCGTAACCCCAGTTTGGCTCGAACCCGCAACTCCGGCATGAGTAAAATTGTTATCATTTCTATCAAAAAGAAATGAGAATTAAAACAAGGACGCATCTCAATTATTATTTTATTCTTGGTTTAAAAAAAATTATAAAAAAAATTATTCTTGTTAAATAAAAAAACATTTTGAAATATTGTATTTATGATACTTTTTAAAATATTGTATTGATGATAACTATAGGAAAGACGTCGCCAACAGTTAATTCCACTAATGGTACAGAGGAGGCGCCTGTGGTGGAACCGCAATCTAGTACTTCTACAATAATATACCTTGAGCCGCCAGAGGTGACAGATGAAGAAATGGAATGTTCTCAGAAAACAAAATGTGATGTTTGTCACAAGAAGTCCGCCAGTAATAAAAATAAAAGAGACATACATGTACCCTTAAGCTATATATGATGCCAAACTAGATAACCTCAAAAACATAATATAATATTTGGAAGCTTTATAACTTATCCTAAAAGTGTCAGCTATGTATTCCCATTATTATTGATAAAATCAGCGGTTTAAAAAATATTGAAGTACCGTAAACCATTCAATAGGTAGATGTAGAGGCAATCCTTTCATCTAGCCAATTTTATTCTCGAAACATAGATTATGTGTTAAATGAATGTAAAATGATAAATAGATACAATTTAAAAGAAGAACCTATGGCGAAAAATGCCTCATTTTACCACAATTAATGAATATAGAGGATTTCTGTAAAAAATCGCATCTACCCATTAATTGTACAACAACTCTTTATAGATGTTTGAATGGTTTACGGTACTGCAGTATATTTTACACCGCTGAATTTATTGATAATGGCTGGGAATGCACAGCTGAAACTTTTAAGTTAAGTTAAAATACTTCCAAATATTCTATTATTTATGTTTTGGAGGTAATTTAGTCGACATCAGTGATAGGGTATGTCCCTTTAACTGCAAAGAAATGCAATTACAGGATTCACACACTGTGTGTTGGAAAGTGGCTAAACGTGCAAGCGATTTGGAGGACAACAAATTCTGTCTTTTCCCTAAGCATATAAAATCATATATACATTGAAATTAAATAAAGGTATTCACGTTTCCCATTGTTGCTATACTCCAGTCCGTTTTATTTTGTTCTTATGTAAGTCTTTAACATATTTTACTTTATGCAGTTGTACTCTTGTTTTGCACGTTTTTTTCGTGAGTTCGTATCATACACAGTATTTATTAATAAGCCACTGACTTCACTTTATTAGTTACTCGAAGTGGTTGATACCACCAGCTGTTAATCTACATGAGCTTTTTTGTATTATGTCGCGGGAAAATTCACCACGAGGTAGAGATTATTCACGTGAATACATTGTAGATGAGATGAAAGGATACTTTGATAGCAAATTCATTATCTTCAACACGACCTAAAAAGGGATTCGGAGTGGACGGCCGATATTGCAGTTAAAAAGGTAAAAAGAGATTCATTATTGTCGTTCAAGAACATTTCTAACAAGAAACAGTTTGAGTTTAATACTTCAATATTACAAATTGTCGACAACATTGAAAAGGCAGTTGGTTACAGAGAGGCAAGTAAAGCCCTGAGATGTGTTAAAGAGGCAAGGAGTGTCATTAAGCACAGAAATAAAGGAAAGGAATAAGGGTTGCCGATAGTTCTGAAACGGGCTGGGCTACCATCAATGAGTACGAGCTTTTGGAAGGGTGACAAGAGGATTCGTCATGCAGAGGAGCGCGCATGGAAAAATGCAGGCAAAAAAGCTTACTTTTTTATGTCAATTCTCGTTTAAGTTCTTTTCGCAACAAAAGGGTCTCTTAAGCTATGGAAGGACGACATGTGGACCTCGGAGATGTCATCTGCTACAAGTGTGGTCAAGAAGGCCACTATGCAAACGCTTGTAAAACCCTGTGGCGTGGATTCGTGGGACAGCAACCCGGTGGAGTTGTTAAACCGACAGCGACAGTATCAAAGCATCCAGCTAAACACGCATTGGAAACCCCAAAATAAGAGTAACAGTCATGACCAGACTTTCAGAATATGATAGTTCTATTTTTTTACCAAACTTTTGATCGTGAAAGAGTGCGTTTGTGAAAGGAGCCAGGTAAGTGTCAAGACTAATTCAGTGAAAGGTAGGCTAAAAAATTGTATTTCGTTTTGGAAAGACACTATTCGTCCATCAAATAAAATTAATCATTTTATCGGACAAGGCTATGTGATTCCTTTTATTTAAAAACCTAATTCTTTCCATTTAAAGAATAATTGTTCAACCTTGAAAAACACAGAATTTGTAGACTGCTATAATAGAATTATTAGAAGAAAAAAAATGTGTATATGAAGTTTTTGTTAAACCTTATAATGTCAACCCGTTGTCTGTCTCAACCAATTCATCAACTCGATAAAATTGCCTGTATCCTACATTGGGTTTTGTTATGTTTTGGTTTTTAGTAACATGGGATAAGTGAATAATTGATTTACTCACGAGTAAGAGTAAGTAATATTGAATATCAACTGCGATAGATACATTCATTTACATGCTTGTGTTTGTCCGCTATGGCTTCTTGTATTATGCCACTGATCTGCTGTTTGGTCTTTTTCTCAATGACATGACATTTGGAACGGTCCAGTGTAGTTGAAAATACGGGAGTTAAAGAATTCCCTTTCCTGGCAATAATCCCTGTTATATTACATCCAGGTATGCATTTAGATTGCTTGTACACGTTTTTTCAAAGGCAACAAATTCCACGTCCAGCTTTTCTCCACAAACAGATGTGTGCTCACTAAATAGTAAATATATGTCAGTACTATCCAGCCGCCACTTTTTGTTTAATAAATATGTATATGATTGCAGTACTCATTGGTGATGGTTGAATTTTGGTTCCGTTTTAAGATATTAAAGGAAATATCTAGATACATTTAAAAAGGAAAGAAGTAACCTGTGTTACATGTATATTACCACAGTTTACAAAAGAAGCAAATAGTAATACGATGTACAATGTAATATTAAAATCACTTAGAAATACGATTTATGAGGGGGAGTTGCTGTACAAATATCATATCTATCATCTTGATTGACATTGCTAAAGTAACTGCTTCTAATTTTCACTCTCCATTAGTATATTTCAGTCGTAAAATTTCTTTGATAAACTGTTGGGGTGTCCTCTGCCATACAAATCTTCCATACACATCTTTAAATGTGTTTCCTGTACCCTGAATTGTGATTTACATTTAATCTAATGAAACTTCGTGACAATAGTGACGTCACGTTCATGAATTATTGGTTGAGTTTGATACTGAAACTACTAGGTAAAATTATAGAAAAAAGCGTTCTAGAGGCCACAATTCTACCTGATCTTCATTGATCAGAATATTTGTATTTGTGATTTCTAGGTGAAATTTTTCTACTGGGATCCAAAATTAGATGACGCGGTCAAATCCGAGAAAAACCTAGGTGAACGATTTAGCATCATGTTGGCCCTCTTGTTTTGAAAATACCTTTGCTTAAAAACAATATAACATGATAATTTTCAATTTCATAGAAAAACAACTTCGCAAGAAATTGTTTTAATTTTGAAGAGAATATTATAAAAACATTAACCTTTTCAAGCAAGTTCAAATTTTTGCATACATCTATCCAGTGATGTAATCCTCGCTCTCCTTTCACCGACACCACACTGGTCTTGTATGTGCTAAACTATTTAAATAAAAAATGAGGAATATGCAATACAGACTGCATTTTTATTCCATCCTCCAAAACTAGGTCACATAGTCAAATCATAGAAAACCCTTGTGTTTGCAGAGTTCGCATTTTTCATTGGAATTGGATCTGCATGAAACTTTGTCAGCATTACTGTGTTAATGAAATATATGTCAAGTTTTAATATGAGTCATCTGGGGTCAAAACCTAGGTCACGGGCTCCAACATCTTGTGTATGCAATACAGGTTGCAATTCTCATTTGATCTTCATGTAACTTATGTCAGTATGATTGTCTTCATGAAATCTAGGTCCAGTTTGAATATGTGTAATCTGAGATAAACTAGATGCCCACGTGCAACATGTCGAGCCCGCCATATGTCAAAAGGGCTAACTCCTTACCAAGTAGAGATGGGTCAAAATACACCTAAATATTGGATGTAACATGCATGTTGTACCACAGAAAAGTGGTCTCGATTTTTCTCTACGGCCAGTAATAAAAAAGTTACAATATAAGCTATTTATAGTAACAACAAAGGGAAGTAATTCTAAAAACAAGGGTAGCCCATGGTGAACATTTGTACAAAGTTACATCAAAATCCCTCCATGCATGAAGAAGAAATGCTCCAGACAAAGATATTCTTGACTTTGAACTTTAACCTCTAAGTGTGACCTTGACCTTAGACCTAGGGACCTGGTTCTTGCGCATGACACTCCGTCTCATGATGGTGAACATTTGTGCCAAGTTAAATTAAAATCCCTCCATGCATGAAAAAGATATGCTCCGGACAAAGTCATTCTTGAATTTGACCTTTAACCTCCAAGTGTGACCTTGACCTTAGACCTAGGGACCTGGTTCTTGTGCATGACACTCTGTCTCATGATGGTGAACATTTGTGCCAAGTAACATCAAAATCCCTCCATGCATGAAAAAGATATGGTCCGGACAAAATCGGACGGACGGACGCACGGACGGACGCACGGACGGATGGACGCATGCACATACACCGAACCGCCAAAAGTGACAACTATATCGAGCTCACCGCAAGCGGGCTCGACAAAAACTAGGTCACCATGTTAAAATCATTGTGTATGCCATACAAGTGACATTTATAACCCAATCATCAATGTAACTTGGTAAAAAGGTTTGTCTTTTCAAGGTCAAGCAAAATGTTTCTCTTTATTATAGAATAAATTAGGGTTTAAGTTTGGCCGAATTGTCATAAGTGTGTCTCAGGTGAGCGCTATACGACCATCTTAGCTCTCTTGTTATAATGTAGGTGTGCAGAAATTTCGTACAGTTATTATACCCCCAAAACGAAGTTTAGGGGGGTATATAGGAGTCACCCGGTGGTTGGTCGGTCGGTTGGTCGGTCGGTCGGTCGGTCGGTCGGGCGGTCGGTCGGTCGGTCGGTCTGTTGCATTTTCCTTGTCCAGGAGCATAACTTGAAAACTACTTGTTGGAATTCAATACAACTTCATACAATGATCAAGCACATTGAGAGGAAGTGCAGTGCACAAGAACTATAACTCCATCTTGACTAATTACAGAGTTATTGCCCTTTGTTAGTTTTCCTTGTCCGGAGCATAACTTGAAAACTACTGGTTGGAATTCAGTACAACTTCAACAATGGTCAAGCACATTGAGAGGAAGTGCAGTGCACAAGAACTATAACTTCATCTTGACTAATTACAGAGTTATTGCCCTTTGTTACTTTTTCCTTGTCCGGAGCATAACTTGAAAACTACTGGTTGGAATTCAATACAACTTCATACAATGGTCAAGCACATTGAGAGGAAGTGCAGTGCACAAGAACCATAACTCCATCTTGACTATTTACAGAGTTATTGCCCTTTGTTTTTTTTTCTTCTCCAGAGCATTACTTGAAAACTACTGGTTGGAATTCAATATAACCTCAACAATGGTCAAGTACTTGAGAGGAAGTGCAGTGCACAAGAACCATAACTCCATCTTGACTCATTACAGAGTTATTGCCCTTTGTTACTTTTCCTTGTCCGGAGCATAATTCGAAAAGTACTAGTTGGAATTCAAAACAACTTCATACAATGGTCAAGCACAATGAGAGGAAGTGCAGTGCACAGGAACCATAACTCAATCTTGACTTATTACAGAGTTATTGCCCTTTGTTACTTTTCCTTGTCTAGAGCATTATTCGAAAAATTCTGGTTGGAATTCAATACAACTTCATAAAATAGTCAAGCACAATGACAGGAAGTGCAGTGCGAAAGAACAATAACTCTATCTTGACTCATTTCAGAGTTATTGCCCTTTGTTACTTTTTACTTGTCCGGAGCTTATTTGAAAACTACTGGTTGGAATTCAATACAACTTCATACAATGGTCAGCACAATGAGAGGAAGTGCAGTGTACAAGAACCATAACTCTATCTTGACAAATTCAGAGTTTTGCCAAGAACAATATCTCTTTTTCTTTGTTTGCAAGGTATTCTGTTACTATGAACTTTTCAGTTTATAAAGCAGTCTTTTGGGGGTATTAATCACATTTAGTGATAGCTCTTGTTTATATTGCACGAATAAATCATGGCTATTGTCAATACTGGTACATAGTGTACGCAGATTTGCGCGCCGTTTACTTCAAAATCCGAGCTTCACGATTTTACCGTGCTCTTTGAGGCAGACAGAAAAACACTTTACTCCGTAATTGCTTGTTTATAGCCGCAACGGAATTAATGAGGTAGTTTTTGTAATATTGTAGAAGACTGAAAAACAAACAATATAGTATATGTGGTCTAAGTCAGATAGATCACTCGTAGCCGTTGTCTATGTAATTTGTAAAACTAACACAGGCTTTCGTTATGCACCACTGTGTGCAGACGCAACAGTAATATTCCATACATAGCACATGCATATCGTTTGAACATTGAACTAGAAACTTACACAGGCTTTCGTTATGCACCACTGTGTGCAGACGCAACGAACAATGCATGAATAAGACATATAAACTAAATTTGTGCGCGTGCAAAGACAATTACAATGGAAACATATTCCCATGTTCCATATACGTAATCGTACAAATATTACTGTTTCATAACATCTTGAACAATAAATTTAATTCGCTAAGTTACCTCAAGTACTTTCTTACAGAGTCGTACGAGCATTGGTTATAATGTACAGGCTCTCCAGCTTTAACATCAGCTTTCTCATGTAGATGACCATCGGGAACCAATGCATATGGATCCACATAATCCTGATTTTGTCTGGGACCAATAAATTCCTAAAACAATTTGGAACAAGTATTAACATATGCACACACTTAATAACAATGAAATTACATGTACAGTAAATTATTGTGGAAATATATTTAATTTTTTGGTTAAAGGTTATATATTCTTCTACATTGACTGGTTTATTTATATACGACCATAATGGTATATGAAAATTCTGTTGACAATTTATTATGTTATGTACAAAACAATTACCGTCTAGCCATTCTTGAACGTTGTCTGCTGCTAACCTGACTTCTTCTAATCGATTGGCAAGGTAGCCATTTCGAACTGTATGAAACTTGCCTTCACTTTCTATAATAACATCTTTGATGTACTGGTATTGGCATCTTGATACAACCTCTGCCGTGGGCCAAGATGACGATTTTGCTGTAAAGTGCTTTTTAAAGAAGGTTTGATGTGTAGAATCAGTGTAATAACAGAGGCAGTTGTTTTGGGCCCAAACGTTACCCGCCAGTTTTTGGCAATTACCTGATTATTGTCAAAGGATGTAATTTGGTTATGTTGATAATCATTTTTGGCCTGGGGACTGAAAGTCCCCTAGGCCTAAGTTAGCATACCACATTTCAAACACTGCAAGAAATTTAACTGTGCTATGTGCGAATAACAACTGTAAACATGCGCTATGCGAAAGTAGTGCAAGACAGACCAGATCAATCTTCTGTTTTAATGTCGCATATGATAAGAACATATTACAAATAAAGAGAGTATTTACAACTTCAAACTATTGCAGGAAGGTATATAGCTTACGGGCTGCATTACACATTTTTTTCTGTTTTAGAAATTAATGCGCTGTTAGCTGATTACGGAAGATAATCATATGCATATCACGGAAAAGTACGGATATTTACGGAAACGTACGGAGCTCGATATAAGAGTTCAAATTTCCGATGTTATTTCATTGACAACTTTGTTATTTACGAACGATTACATATATATTTACCAAAAAATAAATTTCTCTAAAATAAAAGATATAATTTATTTGTTGAAGTTGTACAAAGCGCAGATCGAATTATTTTTATTTGCTTAAACAATTTTTAACTCAAGAAATGGATATTCGGCAAAATGAATCTGGAAAAAAAAACAACATACTCAGTCATTTTCTAGACAACCACCATTCCCCATATGGTCTCTTTGGCTTGGCTTGTCATGGATACAGCCAAAGCATGTGCTTTCTTCATCTCCCACTACAATAGGTTTTCCCTTAGTGCTAGAATCTGGAACTAGTGCTGAGTTCCGGGCCTTACAGTTTTTCACAAAGTTTTGAATAACTTCAGCTGATACATTTCCCTGTGTCAATTCTGTCAAAGTAATAATCTGATCAGAGGTTAATCTACTGTTATTCGATTTTCCTTTATCAGTTACAGTGCTCTCTGACACTAAAGGACTTGCAATCAGCTTCAGTTCCCCATCAGTTTTGTCTGTGGATTTAAAGATAGGCTCTCGTCTATCATCTATTCTGACCTTTTTGGGATTGGGATATTTAGACATATTTGTTGGTCTTTTCCTGTTTAAAGGACTTAAAGGTGCTGGAGGACTATCTCCCTCAAGAATAGAAGAGACTGTCATTTCCTCGGGACTCCCTGTTTTACCACTGTCTACTATCTGTTTTACTCTTGAGTACAGTTCCCCAAACATTTTGGCATACCGTCTCATTTTGGTTACATTTGTATGTTCTCCGTCTTTCATAGATCCTAACCAGTGTTTAATAGCATTCTTTATCTCTCCCATTGTGATCCACATGTTGCCAATGCAAGAGGTATAAGTAACATTGGCAGCATCGTCCACAATAGAGTCAGTGTGATCAAATTGACATTTCAATGGGCCTTTCTTGTCTGCGAGAACAAATAAGATGCATTCCATTAATGTAACAGCATCTTCGCTAGACGTTCTGAGAGTCTTAATGTCTTCTGGACTGATAGATAGACCATTGTCTGCTAATTGGTAGACTAAGTCTGCCCTTGGATCATCTCCAGAGTAGACATTCATGAACATTCCTTGTATGGTTTCTCGGATCATAGCCTGTTCTTTACTCTGTTTAAACAGGTAGGCTTCTAATGTGTCATTGAAGCACTCATAATCTCGAGTATCTCTCTCATATGGGAACATGTCATCGTCAGACACATAGTCTTTGATGAACTGAAACACCTTGGCAAAAAATACAGGATTTGGACTCTGAGGTTCTTGGAATGTGATTATATTTCATTTAACGTACGTTTTATAATCAAACAAACTTCCCTGCCACCCATATATTTGTGAATCATTCATTCAGTGTCATCTATTTAATTTCGTCCTCTGCACGTTTCGACCCGCGCTTTAGGTAAGTTTCAGCGCAAAACACGTAGGTCAAAAGTTGTTTTTCGGGGAGTTAACCTATAGCCCCCAGGCCTCACAGCGCTTTGATTTAGTGGTTGCTGTGAATTTGCTTTCAGCCAACGTTGCAGGGTGGAATAGCTGCCACATGCTGTTAGTCGATTATTTAGTTGTGAGAGAACCTTACTTCCACTTAAATAGTATGTTACTAAGTTTTTGCAAAATTTCAATGGGGCTATATGTGTTATCCGTCTTGCTTTGTAAATTGAATCAACAGCAGTTGCTATGCAAACGTCTTTTTTGGGTTATTCCCTGTACCAGCAGACTGGAAAAATTTAACTAGTACTTCATTCTTTTCATTGAACCACTCACATTGTATTTTCAAACTTGACAGAGTTGCTGCGTCTTTAAAGTGCCACTACAGTTTACACTGTCCACTTCAATGGCACTAGATATTTTTACCAATGGCTTCAGAAATTTGATTCGTTCTTTCATATCCAAAGTGTTTAAAACATCGTCAATTATCTCATAAACTTTATTTGTGTTCTTTCTGTTGGAAGGAGAGGAGTTTAGATATGTGGATTTAACATGATCTTTACACAGCTGGCAAATTGCAATGGAATTTCTTGGTATCAAATCGCTTGTTTTCATGTAATGAAGGGCATCTGCTTTAATTTTTGTTACTGAGTTTTTGAATAAAACTTACAATACATGTACCATTAGAAAACAACTCGTATTGTCTACATGCACCAGAGAAAGGCATTTTTAATCAGAGAACATTCACCTCTACTTGACATTGGTGGACTCTCTTGTTTACATTTTCTTGTGCATGAGATAACAGAAACGAAGTACAGTGGGCAGAAATTATTTCAAAATTCTTTACAAATTCTATAAAAGTTTAATACCACAGAATGTGTTTGTTGACATCCTTTACCGTAATTATTAAAACAATAGAATTCGTTTAAATCGTTTAGTTCTGTATGCAACCGAGCAAGGCGAAACACTCCGAATGACACTGGAAAACTTCGCTGTAAAATCAGACTTGACAAGTGTCGATTTATTACAGAACAACAAGATATTGGAGGTAATTTTCAAAATCTACAAGTTTTACCCCAACATTTCTAAAACATGCGGAGGTTAGATATTGATGAAACCATTCATATTGCAAAGTGCAAGTCAAAGGGAAGTGACACACTCCGTCCGCGTTCGATAATTCGTCTAAGTATGTAAACTGGGCTATTTTGTACGTTTGTACTGCTGTAGGATTTATAGCTCCAATACGCTATTTAAGCTCGTTCGAGCTATTACTGATTACTTGATGAACTTACAACAAAGTAAGCTACTCTGAAATTTACGACATCTTGAAAACGAAATCATATGAATCGAAATAGCTTACAAAAATCTTTTACTGAAAAAGATCCTATGTACTGAAACAATTAACGAAATAAAATCGAAAACTTTCAAAATAAATTCATTTACATTGATCAAGCTAAAGAAGGAACTTCATAACATCACGAATGTCAAAGTCATAAAACTGTGTGTGCAATTTTCTAATTGTTTTTAACCAGGTGTTCCGAAGGAAAAATCCTGGTTATTAGACTGAGGTATATCGGCGGGCGGGCGTAAACAATTTCTTCTGTGCGCAACTCCTCCTACATTTCTCAACGGATTTCAACCAAACTTTCACAGAAGTATTGTCATGAAGTGCCCTGGCGCATATTGTCCGGGTTTTGTGATTTGGTCATTTTTGACAGAATTATGGCCCTTTGTTTTTTTTCACATGTAATTCTTCTGTGCGCAACTCCTCCTACATTTCTCAACGGATTTCAACCAAACTTTCACAGAAGTATTGTCATGAAGTGCCCTGGCGCATATTGTCCGGGTTTTGTGATTTGGTCATTTTTGACAGAATTATGGCCCTTTGTTTTTTTTTCACATATGTAATTCTTCTGTGCGCAACTCCTTCTACACTTCTCAAGGGATTTCAACCAAAATTTCACAGAATTATTGTCACCAAGTGCCCTGGCGCATATTGTCGGGGTTTTGTGATTTGATCGTTTTTGACAGAATTATGGGCCTTTGTTTTTTTCCACATAATGTAATATATATAGAGAAATACTCTTCTGTGTGCAACTCCTACATTTCTCAAGGGATTTCAACCAAACTTTCACAGAACTATAATTGTGAACTAAAGAATTTTGAATATATAATGTTCTGCCCCTGGTCGTCCGTCCGTCCGTCCGTTAGCAATTTTGTGTCTCCTTATTTAAGTATATATAAAAAGGGAGAATACTCTGTTATTATAAAAGGGAGAATACTCTGTTATTACTTTCTATTTTTAGAATAGATTACCAGTCCTGTATACTTTGGAGTATTCTGTTACAGTAAGATGACAAAATTTCTCATGAGACCAGCGGTTCAAACCCCACACAGAGCAAGTTTTTTTTTTTTTTTTTTTTTTTTTTAATTTTTGCCTGAATTATGGCCCTTTGCTTTTTTTACACATGTAATATATAGAAGAAGACCTTTGTTTCTTTTTCACATTATGTATATCTACTTACTTTAAAAACACATTTGCGCTCGGCCAGCAGACTGGAAAATGAAAACCTGGTTTTGTGACAATTTCCTGTCACTTGTTTTTTAAATACATTACTTAAGGACAAAAGTTATTTACGGTATAATAAAACTAACACAAATACTGAAATTGGATATTTTATTCATGATTAGAAAAGCATAAGAATTTGATCACCTTCGAATCAATTTACAACTTTTCGATGTTCGTGACGTCGATTTGAATGTTCGTGGACGTTTAAAGCTGCTCGGTCTCAGAATTTGGAAAAAAATAAAGTTCTTCAAACTGCATGAAAACAACATATTTTAGAGCCTTTAGTCATATAAAAAAGGTTCAAGCATAATTTCCTGTAAAGTATATCTGTAGATTTGAAATAATACGCTACCAAATAATAAAGCGTTGCAAACGTTTTTGAAATTCCAATATAAACATACAGTGTAGCGGTGCCGTAAAACTAACATTTTCAATCGATTTCTGCAAATTCCTACCAAGATTTTTCCTTATATTTTGATTCTAGCCTTAAGTTCTATATTTATATATTAGTATGTCAATTTTTAAAATAAATTTTTTTTTTCAACGGTAACTGAGAGCGAGCAGCTTTAACACACGTGCAACATGTGTTGTAGGCTCACTGAACTCCAGTCGACATAAAACGCGCAAACTTTGCTATCATGAAAGCTTCGCGATAACAACATACGTTGAGTTTTTTTTTTTTAATTTTTACGACTTTCGATAGGACTATCCTTTGGTAAAAACATTCACTTGAAATTTTTGTAATTATAAGTTTCATGTACATAAAATGAGATAAATGTGAAATTCATGGTTTATGCCGTCAGGGTTGATTAAATGCTTTTGTATATAATTTTTAACACCCTGTGATGTAGCAAGTTGGCACAAAATATAAATTGGCAAATAAGAAATTAAAAGTAACGTACAATTATAACTTAAGGTAGTGGATGTGTAATGAGTACTTCCTGTTTAAGGATCATTTGGAATACTTTGGATTTTATAGCAGTACCTATTTTGTACTGTGGTGCAGTGGTTAGAGCGTCTGCTTTGAGATCAAGAGGCCCTGAGTTCAATCCCCGAAGGAGCCAAAACTTTTTTCGTTATTTTTCCCCCTTTTAGTTATCAAACTGAATAACATGAAAAATTAAGCCATTTAACAGATTTGAGAACTGTATCTTAATTTTCCTTGGTTTAATCAAGTTGTACAGTTACTTGAAAATACAAAAATTGACTGTGCTCATTTTTAAAAGTTGAATATCTCAAAAAGTAGACGGTAAAACATTTTTATTTTTTCTTATATTTCAATTCATATACTACTTATAAAAGTTTTATAATCATAGTGATGGCCCTACTCCGAATCTTTTGCTAAAGCCGTGTATTTGTACAGTGTGATATGTCTCGTGGCAAAATTGGGAAAATTGTATACCCTAGTTTTTGGCTTATTGCATATTTTTTGTTACACATATTAAGCTTGTAGAATTATAATTCATGTTTTGTAATTCTACTTGCTTGTAGTACTTTTAGAACCTGGAAATTTTTTTTAATGTATATAGATACTTGCAAACATAACTATTTTAACTTTTATGGTACTTTTTAATATGGTCAGTATTTCTAAAGTGGGGGTATGGCAACAAAAAATGAAATTAATTTTTAATTAAACGGTGAAATGTCTTTAAATTTTGCACACTAGTCGGTTAACAGATGTAGATCATATAAATGTTAAGTTTAATGTGTTTTGGAATAGTGTCCATTAGACCCCCAATACCTTAATTAAACAGTTTCGAACCATACATAACTTTTGTCCTAAAGTATATATCTTCCCGCGTCTCTATAAATTCACGGGGAAATGATAATCTCCGTGCAGACATGAAATGCACGAATAAAATTTATGTCGGTCAAAATAAGTTATAAATCGAGTTCCGTTAAAGTGGTCTCAGTAAAATTGTTTTACAACAACCACAAATGCGAATATATGACTTTCTTATTACTGAACCGAATTCAATGAAATAAACGAAAAGGAAAAGTATCGCAATTTACACAATAATTCATTTTTTACAGAAACACTGATAAAATTGCAGTCACTATCTTTATATAGTTGATTGAGGTCCGTCTGTCATATTTGTGACAAATGCATCTCTTAGCGTGCAAATTGCACACTAGTCCGTCCTCAAAGTCTGCGACCTATGTATATCAGAATCAGGTAGTAGAACATTCATGCTGTCAGATCATAATCAACATTGTTCGATTATCAGTTGGTAAATATTTGACAGCATCCCTAGTAACAAATGTTATTTCCTTAATTGAATGATAGGCATGGGCATTTAAGAAATTAGCGGTGAATGGGCAAATACAGACTACAATAGCAAGTCGAGCAAATCTTTTTTCTCTCTTGACTCACTGTCCGAAAAAAGCAATCAAAAATTGAAAAATAAAAACATACTGACTTCTCATGCTTTTAACTATTTAACCTTACTTGGAGCCTGAAGAGATACTTTGTTCTACATCTTGCAAGTTCGTCCATAAATTAAGAAATAATCTATGGCTTGGAGTGCTTTATCGAAATTGAAGCATTCCCCGGAGGTGATGTGCCTGGCGGAATAATTCACGAGGGCGAAGCCCGAGTGAATTATTACAAAGGCACATGACCGACGGGAAATGCTTCAATTTCGATAAAGCACTCCAAGCCATAGGTTATTTCGATTCTTATAAGGCGAATTTATAAAAACTATCTTAACTACTACGGACCTTTTTCAGTTCGGCGGTAATTTGTAAAATAGCATAAATAGTGGCTGTTGGAATTCACTCCCGTATTCGGACAACCAGTCAAGATATCATACATAACTATATTATACAAATTTATTTTAGTTTAATCATCTAATACATAAAATTAAAAAAAACAATACCCGACTGTGACATTATGCAGAAGACGTCAGATTCAGAACCTAACAAAGCAGAAAATCGATTTAAAAGCGAACCGTTAATCTGAACTGTACAACGTTTTAACGTGGAGTAATGACGTCAGTGTGATGACGTCAACGTTTTCATTCATTGTTTTGTCTCCCGGAATCAAAACATTGTATGACGTTAATCCTGAAATTTTCTTGGCCCTTTTAAAGGAAAACAAGGTGAAGGTATTCTTAGCCTTATATACTTGACGCAATCAAAAATAATATTTAGGTTCTTAAACACAACTATTTCATGCGACTGATGTATTTATACAGATTTTATTTCTATTTCTATATTTTATTTTCTGCGCGGGAGTAAATTAGAAAAGTCGGAAGGAGCTACTTCCATGTCCGAAACTCCGCCTTCTTTTCCGAGTGCTTTAATCATATTAATGCACTCCAATTGACTATAGAAATATACCATAGGCATATTAGAATCACCATTAATCAGATTTCAATCTATGCAACAATACTTTTGATCTGATATCAAATTAAAGTCTAAACATGTGTGACGTATGACCGCAAACACTTGTTTTGTACAAAAGATTTGTTATTCCATCTCTGGCAGAAAGCAAACAACTCAAATGAGAGTCCTGTGCTAGTGCATGATAAAACTGTGTAATAGGAACATATTCAGTTGCGTACATCATATTTACAAATATCATGTTAAGCTCGTGAATGTAATATGTCTATAACTATTTGAACTAATTCATTCATTGAACTCGGTTATATTGATGCAGTTTATTAATGCATATGTAAACAAATCCGACTTGTCTAAATCACATATATGACGACAATAATTTTGATAAATACTAATACATTCAAAGATATCTCGACAATCGATGTAACGCAAAAACGTAATGCTACATTTAAACGCCAAATGACGCCTTTCAAAGACTAAAAATATAACATCAAGTGACATTCAAGAATGTCACAAAAGAAAGTTATACTTTCTTGTTATCTAGCAGAAGAACGTCAAGCGTTAGTCTGTAGATTATGTGTAATGGGTAACTGTCACAATACGTTAAAGTTTAATTTATCAAGTAAAGCAGCTTATTCTTAGGCGACGTGTATCATTCAGAGTGTCACCGACCGTTCTAATTTCTTATTAGCCTTTAAAGACCCATGATCACTTTGAATTTTCTCAAATAGAACTATGTATTTTCAGATTTCCAAATTTAAATTTCTTTAAATACATTATCTTGTCATATGTATGTAGATCTTTATTTTCATTTCGTGTTGTCCTCGAGTCTCTCAACATAAGGCCACTATGATTCCTTTTTGTTTCATTTCGGCAATATTGAAACAACAATATGTACACTGTTTGCTTGTACTCTTACAGTATTGTTACCGTCGCATACAAGGATATCAATAGTTCGACTGTTTGCGCGGTTAATGATACATTTTGTCCAGTGAGCATTTCAAAATCCTTTAAATTTATGTAACTACTCAAAATGGTCATTGTGTATTATTGTCAAGAAAGATGGTTCAAACACAATTTGTGTGGATATTGCATGTAACTAACGTATAGCGCTGGTAATATCAAGTTTTCTAAGACAATTAATAGTTGCTTAATGTGTTTCGTTAAATCATTATGGTCACGTTCAAGCCGCTCGCACTCAGATTTTGGTAAAAAATAAAGTTCTTTAAACTTTATGTAAATAACGATTTTTGGGCACATAGTCGCATAAAAACGCTCCAGTATAAATTCCTGTCACGTATATCTCTAAATTTCAAATAATACGCTACCAAATTCAAAAGCGTTGCAAACGCTTTTGAAATTCCAATTTAAACATTTATTACCCTTCCATGACGTCACGAAGTGACATTGAGGTATCATAAGGGGGTTTGAAGGTCTGCTTACGGTCAGCCGTTAAATAAATAAAACATAAATGGAATCTTTCAATATTTAAGAAAGGGAAGGGTAATAAAATTGTTATTTGTTTTTTGACGTGATATATCGGGATACATTATCCGCGTCGACATAACATCGTTCTCTGCACCGCTACACTATACCAGTATATTTATATTGGAATTTCAAAAGCGTTTGCAACGCTTTTGAATTTGGTAGCGTATTATTTGAAATTTAGAGATATACGTGACAGGATTTTATACTGGAGCTTTTTTATATGACTATATGTCCTAAAATACATTATTATGTCTCCCCCACCTCGGGGGGAGACATATTGTTTTTGCCCTGTCCGTCAGTCCGTCCGTCCGTCAGTCCGTCAGTCCGTCCGTCCATTCTTCGTTTCCGGACGATAACTAGAGTTCCTTTTGACCTACGCTCTCAAACTTCATAGGATGAATGGTTTATTGAGCAGATGATCCCTATTGTTTTTGGGGTCAGTAGTTCAAAGGTCAAGGTCCGTGACCGTTGGTCAATTTCTCGTTTCCGGATGATAACTAGAGTTCCTTTTGACCTACAGCCCTCAAACTTCATAGGATGATTGGTCTTATAGGCTGATGATCCCTATTGTTTTTGGGGTCAGTAGGTCAAAGGTCAAGGTCACGTGACCGTTGGTCATTTCTCGTTTCCGGATGATAACTAGAGTTCCTTTTGACCTACAGCCCTCAAACTTCATAGGATGAATGGTCTTATTGAGCGATGATCCCTATTGTTTTTTTGGGGTCAGTAGTTCAAAGGTCAAGGTCACAGTGACCGTTGGTCAATTTCTCGTTTCCGGATGATAACTAGAGTTCCTTTTGACCTACGCCCTCAAACTTCATAGGATGATTGGTCTTATAGAGCTGATGATCCCTATTGTTTTTGGGGTCAGAGGTCAAAGGTCAAGGTCCACTGACCGTTGGTCAATTTCTCGTTTCCGGATGATAACTAGAGTTCCTTTTAGACCTACAGACCTCAAACTTCATAGGATGATTGGTCTTATAGAGCAGATGATCCCTATTGTTTTTGGGGTCAGTAGGTCAAAGGTCAAGGTCCGTGACCGTTGGTCAATTTCTCATTTCCGGATGATAACTAGAGTTCCTTTTGACCTACAACCCTCAAACTGGGGGAGTCCGTCAGTCCGTCCGTCCATTCTTCGTTTCCGGACGATAACTAGAGTTCCTTTTGACCTACAGCTCTCAAACTTCATAGGATGAATGGTCTTATTGAGCAGATGATCCCTATTGTTTTTGGGGTCAGTAGTTCAAAGGTCAAGGTCACGTGACCGTTGGTCAATTTCTCGTTTCCGGATGATAACTAGAGTTCCTTTTGACCTACAGCCCTCAAACTTCTAGGATGATTGGTCTTATGAGCTGATGATCCCTATTGTTTTTGGGGTCAGTAGGTCAAAGGTCAAGGTCTACTGACCGTTTGTCATTTCTCGTTTCCGGATGAAACTAGAGTTCCTTTAGACCTACAGACCTCAAACTTCATAGGTGTTGGTCTTATTGGCAGATGATCCCTATTGTTTTTGGGGTCGTGTTCAAAGGTCAAGGTCAC
The DNA here is from genome assembly GCA_022818135.1 of Saxidomus purpurata. Classification (NCBI taxonomy): domain Eukaryota; kingdom Metazoa; phylum Mollusca; class Bivalvia; order Venerida; family Veneridae; genus Saxidomus; species Saxidomus purpurata. Next base: position 16,124,453 of record JAFMSR010000008.1, read on the forward strand.
AGTGACCGTTGGTCATTTCTCGTTAAATTTGGGGTCCTAACTCAAGGTCAAGGTCAGGGGGCGTTTTTTAAAAGTTTGAATACAGTTTAAAGAACTTTATTTTTTACCAAAATCAGAGAGCGAGCAAATTTAAAGAGTAATATCAATTTAAGCGATTGCTAGGTCTTCGTGTAGTAACCAGCTTGACTACGTATGAAGTTAGAAAAGTATTTAAGGCCGATACCATCTAGCGTATTTGAAATCAGGTCGTTAAATAAAAAAAACTGAAACTTTAACAATAACCCCTCAACTGTGTCAACCTGGTTGCGAGTTCGAGTCTCACAGTGGTCACGACCGTACCGTCTCATACGACACCAGTACTGTTTTTTCCGGGAATTGGACTCAAGGGTGACTCGATAAGCTTAAAGATTCTTTTCGCAAACGAGCTAGAATAAATTAGTATTAACTAACTGTTTACTTTTGAGTACATTATACATTTACCAAGTACTACATAAAACAGTTGGACATAAATATTGGCAATTTATTATATACCATGTAAATTACATAGTCGTTTGTATCTCAAATTTGATACGCAAGTTATTATAAAAGACAGAGCAAGTATGTCTATAAAACCCACTTTCTAATCTTCTCCTAGACAGAAATGACAGTGATTTATGATGTATATTTTTACATAAATGGAGACTACCGTCGACTGAGGTGAAATGTTATATCAATTATTAATAGACACCACAACATATCTACATAAGTTTGTAGGAAAAGTGTATACCAATTAACAAAAGCTGTAATAAAAATGAATTTACATATTCTCCAACTACTGTAAAAATACAATGAACTGCAATACCTTCAATACAATAAGATATCATATGAAATAATACAGATAGATTTAAAACAAATCAATGTCATGCTATAGACTACCAGACAGTACAATACAAAACAATACCAAAGCATAAACAAACACAAGTACCAAACAATGCAAAAGAAACATGACGGCCAAGATGACCCTATATCGCACATCTTGGTTCAGGTCCACTTGCCTGGTGGAAGATCACTAGACAATGTGATACCAAAGGTTTTTCTTTACGCCCCCCCCTACGTTAAGTCCCCCACCCCCAAAGTCTTGACCCAAGGCCGTAATTTAAACAGAGAGTACCAACACTGCCTGCTTGAACTTTACCGACAGACAGAAGACAATGAGAAGTTGTGCTGTGCCCAAGAATCATAACTCTACCTTACCTAAATTTTGAATTATTCCCCTTTGTTACATTTTCTTGATTTTGTTTTCCAAAAGTACTGAAAGGAATTACTGAAATCTGTGTCGTTTGGGGTGGGTTTTTTCCCCCCCCCCCCCCCCCCCTTTCTTAATACAGTGGGAGGGGGGAGGGGGGGGGGGGGGGGGCCCCGAGCCCCCCCCCCCCCCCCCCCCCCCCCCCCCCCCCCCCTTTGTTACATTTTCTTGATTTTGTTTTTCCGGAGCATAACTCCAAAAGTACTGAAAGGAATTACTTGAAACTTAATACATTGGTAGAGTACAATGTGGGAAAGTGCAGTTTCTAAGAACCATAACTCAACCTTGCCTAATTTTTAAATTACTTCCCTTTGTTACATTTTCTTGATTCTTGTCCGGTGCATAACTCCAAAAGTACTGAAGGGAATATACTCGATACTTAATACAGTGATAGAGTACAATGATTGGAAGTATATGCCTCAAGAACCATAACTTTACCATATCCATTCCTCTCACCTCAATTTTCGAGGTCATAGAGTTCTCTAATTAGAAATATACTGATGACAGGTTAATTTGTGTGCCGAAATATTGATACAGATCATTTCAAGTGTGACATTGGTGTTGTTTTTCATATTTACTTTGCTTGAGAAATTAAAAACGAGAGGACTCGATGCAGATTTTCGGTGTACTTTGTTAAATAGGCAAATGAATAAAGAGACGGCAATCGTACATTTAAACAAATATATTTAAATCTTAAAAATCTCTGCTTGGAAATACGTCTAATTACTTTTCAACTGGATTTTATCATATCATGAGACGATATATAAATTATGTATTGTGTTTCTTAACAAAGAAAACGACAGGGAGAATAAGTAACTGTGAGAAACATTACCATGTGATGTGATTTATGCAATACTAGTTTTAAATACAACTTCATGAGGAAGGAAAGTGTTGTCTGCAATTTCAGATGATGTCAATATGGTTGGCAACATATATTATTGTACTTGCCTTGTTTCTCGTTATAAGAGTACATTTCCTATGTGTACAGCTAGAACGATGTAACACCTTGATATTTGAGCTTTTGGCTATCACCATCTTTAACTTATTTTTAACTTGTTCAGTTTGTGGAGGTGTATACTTCATATTGATCACTGCAAACTATTCCTGAGAAATCTAAATATGTGTTGAATTAATATGATTATGCAATATTTCATTTTCGTTTTGTGAATTTCTTTAGTGCGCATGTGTGAATAGGGCGTTTGATTTCCACATGAAGTTGTAATTGTTTAATTGTAACACTTATCCTGTTGCTGGTCCCAGCTTTTTAAACCGTGGATACTGTACCCGGGCAGTCTGCGCATTATCTATCTGCCTTTTTCGCTTGTCTTATCTTACGTCTACATGTCTGTTCAGACACTTAGTAGGAAGGAGTTTGAAAAAAGTACATAGCGAGCAGGTTAAATAAAAAATAAAATTTTATACATGTAATATCAAATCAAGCAATACTTAATATTGTCACAACGGTAATATACAAAGGAACGCATGGTGTTTCTTGCTGGCATATAAATACATCGATATAATTGTTTCCTGTCTAACATCATGGTTGTTTACAGAGTGTCTACAATTTAAATATTTGCTTCATTTTTTTCAGACAATTTCTTTATTGTATCGTCTGCAAATGGAACGAACTTTAGAGTACAGACAGTGCAAGTTGATATTGGTCATTTTTATCTAAATGTTCTTTTGAAATGCAATAATGACAGGAAATTACACTTCCAATCCTCCTGAAACTGACACCATAATAGCATATGTCCACATCATTCTGTCTGATTGCTAAATAAGGCTGGACGTCCTTTTCTCTAAGGCTTCAGCCATAAACAAAATATTTGTCTTCCATAATGGGTCTCGTGCTAAAAACCATAACCATTTTATAACAGCGGTAGTCCTTTGTGTTGATCTGTTAGTTTTCTGCTTGCATCATACATTTAAACAGCTTGCATATATAGTACATAAATAGTTTAGGGTCAAGTTTTGTCGCATAATCAGTTTGTGTTTGTCTGTGTGTGTCTGTCTGGATAATTTGGTATGTGAATTGCATTATACTATTTCTACATTTACATGCTCAGTTACATTTTTATTCAGAACAGTCCAAAAACAATATATAATGAATAATTCATATTTTACTTGTATCGTCAAAAAAGATTTACACCGTATTCAATTGGAAATAAAGCTGCACATAAATTGATATAATATATATAACTTTAAATTATTACCTAGTGTAAGATTATTCTTTAAAAAACAAATGACCATGGCTAAAGATGATTATCAAAATAAAGGTGGTCACTTCAAATGGTCATGTCACTTTAAGCGCTGCTTGGCTCTTGTTTTGAAACCATATTGTATCCGCATACTAGTTTGTACACTGAACAGGCTTTCAGAAAAATAATTCAAAAATATTCAAGGGAAACACTCATTTTTTAAAAAAAAAGTTAAAACCAAAGGTTTATTAACAGTAACAATTATCCTTTTACGACATTTTACGAGGGGTTAGCCGGAATAAACTCGACATTTTTAACTGTGACATAGTTTGCAGTATCAAGACAGAAGTCACACAATTCAATGTTCGGTCTCTATTTGACCATTCTTGGATATTTTATTCTATGTGTACGAACATTCAAGATACATACAAAAGAAATGGGCATGTAGCAGCAAGGGATCTTAAAATGATCATGAAAGTACTACTGTTTGTTTGAGGAGTCCACCTGCTTTTGAATTTCTTCACGTGAAACTGTTCTGGTAATGTTTAATGTACTTTCCACCGACTTTACCCAGTTTGATTGTTATTCCACAAAAATTTAGTATAATGACCTGCTTGTCACAATCAAACAAATTGAAAACATTCACGCAGACGATATTTCAACGAATAAAAAAATGCATGCATTATAACAATTAAACATCACTCTAGCTTTGAAATGTGATTGTCTGGCCAAGGTCACGTTCTTGTCACTACATCACATTTTACAATGAAATTAAAATAATGAAAATAAATGACAAGTCAAAGATGCATTCTTCTCATGTCTTCTTCTGTCTCGTTTTTTGTGATCACCACGTGTAAATGATGCGAGCATAGCATTTCCCTTTCGAGGCATGATTTACGTAACTGCGTAAAAGCGATTGGTTTTCGAGGAAACAAGAAATATCGTCGCCTTATTCTTAAAATGTCCTATCTACAATTTTGCTATTTTGAGAAAAATGACGTTGAACATTTTCAACTTTCATACCTTTTATTTGTTACGTCCCACTGAAATGATACGTTTGAGTTCGACAATCAGTATTTATATGAAACAGTGACACATATCAATATTTCATTATGTATAAATGAGTTTTGAGAAAAATGAATTATTTTAGACGTCTAGTACCCGAATTCATTCATCCGAATTGTATACATTCATACGAAATAAACAAAAAATGAAAAACAACTTAAAATCATAGCGGTAACTTATGAAAAAGAGAAATCTATCAGATGGAATACCGACTGCTTTCAAATAACACTAATACGTTCTTCATATTGTGCTTTAATAACAGAAGTTTCTCTTCTTGTCAGCATTGTTGTTGTTGCTAAAACTGGAGTTAGAGCAAACTCATTCTTAGATCATATTTAGTCATGTGACTAAGAATCTTCACATAGATTGGCTACAACAAATTTTAGACTAACATTGATGTAAGAGATGGAGATGTGATAAAATACAGGCCAAGTACCTCGTATTATAGTGGACATAGAGCAAATACCTATTCGGGATCTCAATTTCTATGACGTCAATGTACAAAACCTAAATTATTCTTACTTATATCATATTACGTCCTTGTACAGAAAGTAACCATAATGTTCAATCCCAAATTAGATAACCCCTTATCTCTTATCATGCATTGACCTTAAATTCTGAAAACGTTTCAACCAAAACATATGCTCAGATGTCAATGTACAAAACCTAAATTATTCTTACTTATATCATATTACGTCCTTGTACAGAAAGTAACCATAATGTTCAATCCCAAATTAGATAACCCCTTATCTCTTATCATGCATTGACCTTAAATTCTGAAAACGTTTCAACCAAAACATATGCTCAGATGAAAATTTATCAAAGTAAAACGAATTTAAAATAATATTCGTAAATGACGAAACAAAACCGTGTCAACATGTACATGTAATAAGCCATTCTTACGTCAACATATGCACAGCAGTTGATGTCAAAAGCCAATATTCAGTTTTTCAGTAGGCATTATTGTTGGCTCCAAAACCTCTTAAAGCTGCTCGCTCTCAGTTATCGTTGAAAATTTTTTTTTTGAAAATTGACATAATTAAACATAAATATAAAACTAAAGGCTAGAATCAAATTATAAGCAAAAATCTAGGTACGAATTTGCAGAAATCGATTTAATATGTCGGTTGCACGGCACCGCTGCACTATATGTTTATATTGAAATTTCAAAAGCGTTTGCAACGCTTTTGAATTTGGTAGGGTATTTTTTTAATTTAGAGATATACGTGGCAGGAATTTATACTGGAGCCTTTTTATATGACTATATGTTCTAACATATGTTATTTACTAAGAGTTTGAAGAACTTTAGTTTTTTACCAAAACCTGAGAGCGAGCAGCTTTAATAATAGTAATTATTTACATGTATATGTAATTTCCTCTCATCAGTCAGAAATTGGAAATTATAGAACTTACCACATCGCGCACACTGATATTAACTGTATATTCTTGTAAACGATATTGCATAATAAAGCTGATTGCAAGCTGGTTATATTGATAACATATTGAATTATGCAAAATGACCAACAACTGTATTGTGAATAATTTCGTAAAAGTATTATTCGGTTAAAAGCTTGTATACAATTTCCAACGTTATAAGTTAAACAGTCCTTTTATTAAAATAACTCTTTTATAAAATTTTATTATTCCCTGTTGAATATTTTTATATAAATTGTTAGAATTTCAGTATGTTTTCAGTCTCTTCATAAAATTCAGCGCTGGATACAGACGTTTATCGCTTGAGATGGCGGGACAATAATTCCAAATGCAATTGTGTTTAAACTAGACAGTGTACTGTCAACATTTTAAACATTAACACCATTAACTACATTACATTTTTATTTAGAACTTTGCAAATATGGTCTTGTTTCCATGTTGACATAGCTTGATGTGCATGCTAAAGGACCGAAGCGTGAGTTACGTTTTGCAAACACCAAATCTTGTTTTGACTTCTGGTCTTCACTTGTTTTCATCTTATATTGCTATAATCGTCAGGACGCTTTGTACGCATTTCAATTGTCAATGAAAACATACGCTTCTAGATAGTGTATGTTATATTATAAATTATTTCAGTAAAGATCACAGCACACATTTGTTTTAAAAGCAGTCTATGTTCCGTTACAGTTTTGAAAAGGTATATTACAGTTACAGAAAATAAACAAAATTAATATATTAATTGTTCTGAGTCCGAATCTGAACCCTAACAAGCTGATTAGGACTTCAAAAAATATTTCCTTTTTCAAATATGGTTTATTTTAAGAATTTTGCATTTTATATAAAGTTGAGCAATGAAAAGTAAGTAAATAAGTTAATACACTTTTTTCTTTATACTTTTGAACGAATAATTCCAAGCACTCATAAATTTGATATGCTTTTGTTAGTATTGTGAATATGAATTGAATATAAAATAAATAAAATGTATGGGCACTGCATGACAGGTACACCATAAAAGAACGTCATCGTTTTAGGACAGTCATTTGCCGATGGTTTGCGGGATTGGATTTATAAAAATGGGAAGATAAAGACGTATGTGATTTTATATGCATGGCATTGTTGATGCAACCATATGTTAGAAGACTACGCTAATACAGAAACAACTTTGGGAGGAGTTATATCTTGTTTCCATTTACAAGGCAGATATAATGTACATTGATATTGGTAGTAATGATCTAACATATCGTGTTTGTACACCACTTCACGTAGCTGAAGCTATATTTTGTATCAAATTGCACGCAAGAGGGAACATCATACATCCTTGTATCAAGAAGGCACGAGCTTCAAAAAACCCCCAACCCAATCGACAATATGGTTGACGCAACCACACCTATTCAAAGCATATACATATACTAAAACAAGCAATACTCATCTTCGCCTTTTACGGATTTGTTCGTTTTGGTGAAATATTACCGTCTTCAAATAAACACAATTCCATAGTCCTTCAGCTAGATGCTATTGAAATAAAACACAAAGCAATCAGACAATTATTAAGTAAATGTACTTACAACCTAACCTAACGGCCATCTGTATTATCAAAGCCACAGACGGCAGACACTGTCCGCACCAATATAAGAAACAGTATCTTCGATAACTATCACAAATACTTGTTCGAGCTCCACTGGGTTCACGACCGTTCCTCCTCATATGACACCAGTACTTCGTTTTCCAGGAAGCGGACTCGAAAGTGACTTGATAAGCTTTAAGCTTTCTTCACAATCGAGCTTAAATAAATTAGTATAAAAAAACTTACTTCTGATTGGTCGATAGCAATCACGCGCCGGGTCCGCAAAAGTACGTATAGACATGGAATATAACATGTATTCCACTGATATATCCCTGTTTCAAAGGTCAGCAGAATTATACATTGACCTCAAAATTAGTATGTCTTCACCTTGAAAATTACGTGTAGACCTGCGCATATTCCAAGACATCATTTCTGTTAATTTTTCGCATGTTTTGCACTACTTTTTATGAGGTATACGAGCACGTTCCAGGTCCGCCAAATTAAGTGTAGACCTTCGCATATTTCAAGACATTATTTCTGTTATTTTTCGCTTGTTTTTCACTACCTTTTATGAGGTATACGATATTATCATTTTTAGACTAATGTTTCGGTGATTTAGAGTTTTGCGGACCTTTGAAAAAGTGATATTGACCTCGAACTATGTCCTCGGCCAAGTAGTTTGGTCCGCAGGCCAAGTGTCCGATAGCGTTTAAAAAGGTCAACAAAACTAAATATTGACCTCAGCATGTTCTTAATTGAATATAATTGTAGTCATCTGCATCTGCCATTTATGCATGTACATTGTATATATCACTGGCAAACAGTTATAGATAAACTGCATCTGATTAAATTGGCTATTATTCTGCCAGAATAGTTTATTAGGATGCATTATCCTACTGAAAAGTGATCTACGTGGCAGATGGTCTTTCAAGCATGCATGTACATGCATTGTTGTTTTGCTATACTGTTGTGTTATATTGCCTTTGTTATTGTACCAACTGTTCAATGTTTCGAGCATTATGAACTTAGCTGTTTACCCGGGTTAAAATAAACGTTTGCATATACTTTTCTATATGCCTTTACTACACCTTACACTTTATATATCGATATACTTTAAAATAAGGCCACGTTGGTGCAGTGGTAGCGCTTTCGCCTCAGGATCTGAGGGTACCGAGTTCGATCTCCACCAGTGCTCGAGTAACGGTGGTGTCCTTAGGCAAGACACAGATACTGCCACATTGCTTCTCTCTCTTCGAGGCTGTTTCTTTCTGGTGTGAGTCCCAGTTGTACAATGTAAAAACTTGCTTTGCAATCGAGATCAAATAAATTAGTTTAAATAAGTAAGAATATGAGTTATAATAATAAGTTACAAGAAGGGATCAAATCCATTTTTGGGGTTATGACCGAAATATTAGTTCACACAATTACAGCAGTGCATAATGAAGAAAACTGAATTGAGATGAATCAAAGCTTTTTGCATTATTGACAAAAACGCGTTTAGATAAGAGAGAAAACTGACAAAAGACTCAAGGTTTTTGTTCTGTATCTTATAATGTGACGTCAGTGTATAATGAAACAATCAAGACAGAGTAATTCTATCTGGCAGATGCTAAATTACGTCATGTAAATTATCAGTCTAACGCTCATTTCGATCTTTTACCAGGAAGAGAATCGTAAAACGAGGAGGTTGTGGCATGTTTTATCAAAAACCGGTAATAACATTGATAACAAATGAGGCGAACACGCCAATAAGGTACAACTTGGAGTACCGATTGCTTTAGCGTAGAAAGACGCAAACAAACTTGTTCTTAAGAGGTGCATTTTACTGTACATCAACTTAAGATGACACGCAACTATTTTTTAATTTTTGTGTCGAAGTGCTTAAGAACATTGTTATCATAGCGCTAGCCAAAATAGATTCCTGATCGTTCCAGCCCGGGGCGAACATGCTACAGCTGCGCTACGGTGCTCCACCTTTTGTGAGCAAAATATATTTCACTCTAACTAGCAACTTACTTGTGATTGATGCATATGCTTGCCGATTTGTAAATAAATTTTTTTTTATAAAAAAAATTAAATTTTTTTTTTTTTTGTAAAAAAAAAAAATTTAATTTTTTTAAAAAAAAAAAAAAAAAAAAAAAAAAAAAAAAAAAATTTTTTTAAAAAAAAAAAAAAAAAAAAAAAAAAAAAAAAAAAAAAAAAAAAAAAATTATTTTATATTTTAACAAACTTTGGAAATACGTGTAATATAATATTAACTACCTATTAAGTTACGTATTGTGATTTTAAGATAAAAAATCAACGCGACTGGTGAGAGGATAAACCAACACGTTATGAGCGATACAAATTTATTCAAATTATATACAAATGTCTTAAGGTTCGGTTAATGCACATTATACATTGTATGGTACAAACGAATCAAAATATAGCATGGTTAGTATTGAAATAAGACAAACGTATGGAGAATTAAAGGAATAATCGGATGTAAAATCAAACAAAACTTGATTTGTAATCATTTTTATAAAAAGCTACGTTTATACAAAACAGTAGTGTAGCAAAAATGCACATGCATTGCCTGTCGGCATATATACATTTATATATATATATCGATTCATCAAAAATAAGGAAAAACATAAATCTACTGTAAAAGAGGAATTGTTGTAAGTTCTTGTCTATTTCGTAAACTCGTTTCTTACGTTAACCTACATTGTAAGATGCATGTCTTTATCGTCTTTACAAACTGGCGTCCCAAAGTTGTTGCCTCCAGTTTTTCCCGTATCGTCTCAAGATGAAATTAACTTTCGAGTAGATTCAGTGCAAGTTAATGTGGGCCATTTACGTATAAGTGTCCTTCTGAATTGCCACAACGACAGCAAATTGCCCTTCCAGTCCTCTTCAAACCTAGACTATAATGGCCTATGTCCATATATGTCTGATCATTGTAGATTTCACTCAAGTAAATAAGACTGAATTACTCTCTGAGGCAACAGCATAAACACAATATTTGTCTTTATAAATGGGCCTCATACAAGTAGTTCATTCATTCATTCTGTATAAGAAGTCGAGAAAACTTATTCACAATCTAAAATGAAATGAATTTCACAAATTCTAATAATTAGATATTTTGAAAGGAGTAAATTTCAAGTAAGAGAACGAACGCGGAGGCGGTCGGTAAATTGTTCAGTACATCCTAAAAATTGATATTGGCTATACTCCAGTGAGAAATATTGCATCATACAGCTGATTGGTAATAACTTAAAATAAAGAGATAAAAGATTGAAATTCTTAATATATATGTAGAAAAACGATTTAGATATGGCATGGTTTATTTACTTCGGACGATGATATTATCCACATACATCCAGAGGTGACATAGCATCCCTTACGCTGCAAGTTGCAGACGATTCCGCCCTCAAAATTGCGGCCTATTTAGATCATAACCAGGTAAGACTTGCATGCGGTCAGATCATAGTCTATACTGTTCGATATTCAGTTGTTAATTTGTACTTTCTTGAAAGAATGACGGTCATATCGAATTTAGAAACTTATCGGTGAATTGCTTAATACAGACTCGGATAAAAAGCCAGAACTTATCATTATTCCTCTTAGAACACCGTCCGGGAAAGCAAACACGTCAAGAAAACACATCATGTTGACCTCGTATGCTTCTTGTCGTACTCGGCTTAATAATATTACAAAATATACAAACTGAACTGTTAATTCTTTAGCCGTGCTCGAAGCCTGAAAATACCCTTTGTTCTACATCTTTCCGTCCATATATGTATATAAACTAAGATATCAGTGTTGTTAGTTTTGTCAAAATCCTATATTTGACGACAACTATCATAATGCTGATCAACTCTAATGCATTCGAACCGAAATCCCATTTCCGGCAATCGATGCAGATGGCAAATATTTATGCTAAATTGAAACGTCAAATCATCACAAAGTAAAGCTATAGTTTCGTTTACATTAGCAAAGGAGCGTCATTTCGCCGTCTGTAAAGTATGTTGAATTGGTAACTGTCACATTATGTTGCAGTTTAATGTGTTAGTAAAACAACTTATTTTTAGCATGGCGTGTAGTGACAATCTGAAAAAGTATTGTGTATTACCGATCGTTTATGCCTCATAATAGTCTATATATTCCGACAATCTGTTTGAATTTGCTCATATGTAATTGTGCATTTACAGAGAGTATAACCACTGTGGTGTAACCGAGACGGTTAACATTTTTTCGGAATTTCCAAGATGGCGGACGAGAGTGGATGTGAAAAGTAGGTGTCTTACTTTTTTCCTCGTACTAGTTAAAAACGAATTTCAGAAATGAAATTCTTACACAGACCGATAGAAAAATGATTTTGCCATTCTAGGCTTTATCCGTTTCATTAAACAGTGTCTACTTTTCTAAATATCGTTGATAAAAGTGAACCAAATGCCGGTGCTCCGAAAGAAGCGAGAGGTCAGTGTGTTTTTACTCGGCAAAAGTTCATTCTTTTGATGGATAAGTCCACGAAAACCCTCCTCAGTAGATTATGTTGTTATCTTAAAGAACGAAAAGCAAATGTTGATATATGTACAGGAAATGGACGAAAAAGCCACTTACACGAAATATGCTCTGTACGGTCCATATCTATGTTGAATCCACGTTTCTTTCCCTGTACGGTTCGTATATGCATAAAACTGTTCGGTGCGTAGCAAAATTTAAACAAAATTACTGTACGGTCCGTAGATGAAACCTAGATGAAACAGTACGATGGGTTTTTGTAATATATAGTTTGAGCTAACAAAACAAAGAGCTTACATGAGCGTATTGCACTGTAATGTAAATAATTGCAAATAAATCTATTCCATAGGCTACTTTTCGTTGGTGATTTGTTTTTTTTGTAATATTTACGCTAAAAATTTCTTTTATACAATATCTACAAACTGACATTAGTTTCACTTGAACTTTCATGATCATTAGAAATCAGTCATGGCATCAAAATGTAGAAGAACATTGAATGCTAGTTTTTTCTGACAGTATTCATATCATTCAAACTCTCTTATTAACGTTAAATATTGTCTTCATGTTCGTTTTCTTCATTTTAATAGCATGTCCCGGAAGTATCATTTAATCTATACAAATATATACAGTTGTACTTAGCCGGTACTGTTAAAACTGTTTGCGACATTAAAACCGTATTTACGGTCGCAAATGTCAAAATCACTAAATAGTTAACCCTTTTCAACGCACAAATTGATGTGTTTTAAAACGTCGTTGGATTCTTGCGACTGTATAACGTTATTTATAGTCGCAAATTTAAACGACGTCACCGATCAGAAACGACGTTACTGTGTGACACCGGTCAACAAGTACTTCCGGGTCGTTGTACCTTAGGAAGTAGTTCTTTGGAGATTTGAAGTCTCCATTTTAGGGCTTGATGAAATGTATAAGTTGTTTATTGTTGTTCTGTAAATTTTTGACCATTTCTGATTACTCTAACAGTTGTTTTTTTGTCTTCTTCAGGAATACTTTTGTGATGGAAGAGTTCAAATATTACTACACGCCGGCACACTGACAGCTGTGTTTGGAATTTGTACGTGTCTCCAGATATTGAGTGATAGCAAAAAAGTTCATTGTTGACAATGTAACTTTTCTGGTGTAGATTGACTGTGATAATGATGAAGATGAGAAATATGGACAGGTGATTGCTTGAATTTTGTTGTGAAAGCCAGAGGAAATGTGCAAAAGTGCTCTAATTACGATAGAATCAAATGGGACAAAATGACCGGTGTAACACCTTACATCGGTACTGCGTTAGAAACGTCGATAACTGCGTTAGAATGAGCGTTCGCGTAGAAAATAACACTTTGCTTTATTCACTGTTTGTAATATCTGGTCATGTTAAAACCGAAATAACATCCCTTTCAGCGTTGTTATCGTCTAAAAACAATGATTTGGAGTACTGATACGCAGTTATTAGCCACGAATGCCGGAATTTTAAACAATGAACACCGCTGGAACGGACGTTATTTCAAAATGAACAATATCGTTCTATTCTAAAATTATTTATTTTCTTTGCTTATTGTTATGTTATGAATATTGTTTAACGTGTACTAATACATATAGCCATTTTCTCTTTCCTTGTGATTATTGTTCACTTTTTATACTCTGTTTGCTTTTTCTAGATTTTGTTTTTTTATACATGAAGGTTTTACGATTGGAGATGTATTCTTCAATGATTGAATATTTTACGTTGTAATTAATTGCCAAAGTTGGCTATTTATATCTTTTTATAATATTTATGCCTTCTTTTTTGTTTTTTTTCTAATTATATGTACCTAGACGGGCTTGATTTTTTATTCATATATAAAAGAAAATGATGAAAAGGTTCAAACATAAAAAGGATTTTTTACAATGTGTGCATAAGCGCAACATATAATTATCATATAGTTTCATAACATGTACCAATTTTTACGGACATATTTCTGAGTTAAAAATAACCAGTCGGGATATGAAATGGGAAAATACATTCAAATGATGCATGCAAAAGCATTCTAGTGAAATAAAATAATATGTATTATATTAGTGTTTTGTCTCATGGCATAGTACCCACAATCACATTTTTCAGGTGTTTTTTTTTGCAGTCAATGATACTTCATATTCTTACACCACACTGACAATACACCACACTGACAATGCTATTAGTATACGAACTACTCAGGAAAAGTCTGTTCAAACCCCCCCCCCCCCCCCCCCCCCCCCAAGTAGAAGAGTCACGTATCATATGTAAATTGTGTTCGTTCAATGTTTTCTGCATGTGTGTATTCACTTTCTACTTGTCAAGTTTAAGTCCATGACGGACATGCGGCAATATTTTTGCTTCACATGCTTTGTGGTTTTCTCGCACTGAAAATGGATTCCTGGCTGGTTCAAAGTTCAAGATACCTTTCCAGACTTCCTTGTCCGTTTACCACGCCTTCCTCCTCTGTATCGAAAGAGTGATCCCTGAAAAATATTAATTATTATGATCATTTTCATTACCGAATTATTTCCGGAATGAACTTACGCAATACGCTCATGTAAGCACTTATTGTTCATGTAAGCTTCAAACTATATATTACAAGAACCCATCAGTACGGTTTCATCTACGGACCGTACAGTAATTTTGTTCAAATTTTGCTACGCACCGTACAGTTTTTATGCATATACGAACCGTACAGGGAAAGAAACGTGTGATTCACATATGTATATGGACCGTACAGGCAATTTCGTGTAAGTGGCTTTTTCGCCCATTTCCTGTACATATATCAACATTTAGCTTTTCGTTCTTTAAGATAACAACATAATCTACTGAGGAGTGGTTTTCGTGGACTTATCCATCAAAGAATGAACTTTTGCCGAGTAAAAACACACATGACCTCTCGCTTCATTTCGAGCACCGGCTTTGGTTCACTTTTATCAACGATTTTAGAAAAGTAGACACTGTTTAATGAAACGGATAAAGCCTAGAATGGCAAAATCATTTTCCTATCGGTCTGTGTAAGAATTTCTTTCTGAAATTCGTTTTTAACTAGTTACGAGGAAAAAGGTAAGACACCTACTTTTCACATCCACTCTCGTCCGCCATCTTGGAAATTCCGAAAAAATGTTAACCGTCTCGGTTACACCACAGTATAACGATAACACTTCGTTCTATTTATTCTTATTGACAACACGCAAAGTTGTAACGTATGCCTTTGTTTCATATTCTTGCAATTTCTTGTTATGTCTCATGTTGTCTGAAAGCGTGTCTATAATATTTTTTGCAATATTATTTAAAAACATTGTACACTATTTTTTGGCAGGTACGTTTGATAAAAAAATAAATAAAGACAAATATCTGTCAATTTCGCCTACAATGCAGCTTTCTGTGTAATATAAGGGCTATGAGTAACACGAGTTGTGGTAACGTCCAAAGCCATCATGGACGATTATTATAAACCTATACACTAAACACTAAACTTTTTTCATAAAGTATACACTAGCAAGGCGGTGGTATTCATTTCGGTTGGTCTGTTAGTTTTCAGCTTGCATTAAATATTTAAACATCTTGCATTATGTAGTACATACAAGTGTAATAGTCTATGATCAAGCTTTGTCACATAATCAGTCCGTGTGCTACATGTATGTGTGATTCGTCCATGTACTGGATGTTTTAGTGTGAATTGCTGATGTTGGTAATGTTTAAGGAGACATTATAAGTTCTATTTGTGATGTGCAGCAGTCTCCTTACATATAAGGCAGACATGTTGCCATTGTATTCGTTTTTGTTGTCAATATTGAAGCAACAATGTCTAAATTACTTGCTATTGTCATATAAATTGTTTATTTAGTTAAGTTCGACTGTATGTACGCTTAGCACATGTTTGTTGTACCTTCCATGGAAGGGACACTTAGAATTGTACAGACACACTTGACTGAACAATGCAGCACGTAAGCCGTTTTTCGGTGTGTTTCCGTTATAAATTAAACGTTGCGATATTGAAAATTGGATTGAACCAACTAACAACCAGTAGCCGTTCTTTTCCGTACACGCTACATGTTTACGTTACTGTGGTTATTTCCCTTTATGTGGTAACTTCACTGGGTTTGCACTTCGAAGGCAAACCGATTTTACAGGTTGACATTTAATAGCTGTCCGCCTTCTACAAAATGGTGTGACAGTTATAAAATATCAGATCTGTGAAAGGTGTCACAATGAAACGCCAAATTAATTAGGCTAGGTAAGCCATTGCACACATAAACAAAATAAGCTATTTGCACGTTGGACTTGCAGAAATCGCCCGACAATGCGTTTGCTTTTGCATTACGAGTTTGACAAAAAGCTGAAAGAATGTTAATTTACATAATTTTTATCGTTTGCATAGCGTAGAAATATGCTAATATTGTTGCTGGAAGTATTGGCGCGAACTTACCATGTGACCATATAAAAGCAGATCTAGCGTGACGTAGTAACAGGTGTGTGGAGTATTAAATATTGTAGATACTAATGCCTGAATTTGCTTAGACTGTCGTAGTTTGTACTTCAATAAAATATATAGACAGATGTGCCCTAGAAGGAACTTTTGGAATGCTATAACTTGTAACTTCCAGAAGCGTGTCGGTTTTTACAATGGACAAGTGGTAATCGCACGGAGAACGTTAATTTTATACAGGCATCTCCGTCTGTTTTCAGAAGAGGGTCTCATACAAATTTCATTCACAGCGATTCCGCTCGTATCATATTATTAGTCCAAAAGGTAGGTCAAAGGACAGCTTTTTCAGCTGACGTTGAGAAACACAGAAACGTCCATAGAAACACACTTTCGAATCTTCCAGACAGATCTGACAGTGATTTATGATTTATATTTCTACATAAATGGAAACTAACGTCGAATATGGTGTAATTGTATATAAACTCTTTTAAGACTTTCCATATATCTACATTAGTTCGTAGGGAGTCGTTAACCTTTCATCGCTTACAACTGTAAGAATCGTGAATATACAATTTGCACCTGTGTATCAAATTAGAAATATAAAGCATACAAATAACATGGTAGGTTGTAATGTGCCGATATCACTGTCATACTGTTTACTATTTTAAGTCGGAGTCACGGGTCACTATTGACCGACGTCACGGGAAGTACAATGTAGTTAGACTGCACTCAGTCATTTTGTGTGGCAGACAATTTTTGTTAATGTGATGCATGCATGTACAGTGTACATGTATGTAAGCAAAGAATACTATGTTCTTTCCATGTAATTTTGTTATGCACTAGCGCGGATAGTAATTTGGTGTGTTTGTTTTCTGTCACATATGAAATCTCAAACCGTTGCTAGATCATCACACATGCTTCCCGACAAAAATACAAAATGTTTTTTGTTTTGTCAATCTCTATACATTGTAAATCAGTTGTAAATAATTTCTTAGATACAAGAAATGTAAAATGCAATATCATCCTTATGAGATATAGAAAGATGTAAAAACGTAACTATTCAAGCGTCATGCAAATTTACATATATTCTAGTATTCTAGAACTTGAAGAGAGAAAGAAGAAAAAACAAAATATTTCCAAACGTTGCTTTGATAATGCAGCGATGAGCAGTGACAGACAAAAGGGAGATCAATTGCGATTTTCTCCTGATATCGTTCAGCTGTTCTCTCGATTCGCGTTCATAGGAATCCTCGCTAAGATTTACCTACTAAATAGTGAACAATGTCGATCATGATAAGAGTACACGGATATATCTGTCGAACCCCAGACAGGGAGAAGAATAATGTGCAGCAAGTAAGGTAACCGATACATATATCAGCTGTGGGTGTTTGAATTTAAGCCTCAGGGAATCTTATCATGACCCAAAGGCTGTATAACATCCTGTAGCTACAACATTTTCCTAATGTAATTTAATGAATTCTGGGTCTCAATACATCCTTAACAAAACATAAGCAAAGCCACTATGTGCTTATGAGACTCGTTTATTTGGCAACAAGGGGTGATGCAAAAATTAAGAAACATTCAAAGACCTCTTAATAAGTAACATAAATCGAATACAACATGAAAATGAATCATCGTTTTGTTCACTCCTTTCGGCATGTCGTTCCCATACAAACATTTCCTGTCAGGAATAATAGCAAACAGATGATTAACAGGATCCTATTTTCGTCATTGGAATACTAGCCGTCTAGGAAAAACTTCCCTTCATTTTTTATTTATTAATATTTTCAGTGAGGTAGGAAACCTGTTTCCGTAGCTAGTCACAATTAAATGACAAATGTCGAAATTCTTTTTAAGCATTTCTCAGACCATTCCTCTTAAAATATGACAACGGATTTCTTTTCGTATAAGGAACAACAAATGCTATTACATGTTCGTTTCACCCAATCACGTGAAGTTTGATATGTCCACGTTGAGACAAAGGTTATCCACTAAATTGTGTAACTGTGAGAGCGATTAATATAAGTTGTAAGAACTTGTTTCGCATGGAATAAATTGTAGAACTAAACGTGGAGAACTATATGATATATATTATCTCTGCATCTGAAGTTATTAAAGTCCCAAGATCTTTTGAATTTACTGATATTGTAAAATGAATATACTAATAGGATATTGATAGAACCATGTTCTATTCACTCTAAAGCAATATTGACATATTCATTTCTTTTGTATTCAAGTCGCTGTTTCACGAATAAAAGTTACGGGAAGCCTTTTTTAATTTTTCGAATATCATTGCAAAAATACTGCTCTATATTTCTAACATGTACATCGTTTTTAGAAATAAAGTTATGAATGTGTTAGGTACAAATAAAGGTCATTTCCGCCGGTAAGACATCTTTCTTGGTAAAATAAGTGCTAAATGTCAAATTGAATGTGGTCCAGGGACTTTAACAATCAGACTTAGAATATAAAGTCGATATCAGTTTGTACGATGTAGTAAGTTCTGTAATTTTCCAATTTCTGACGGGTAAGAAAGAATTACATATAAATTTAGTTTTTGAGTGGTTTTGGAGTCAACAGAAATTAACCGAGTTTAGGCTTTAGCTTCCACGGCTGTGTGTGCATATGTCGACAGATGTGAGAATGACTTATTGCCAACAACGTTTTCTTTTAGCAATTTTCGTCATTTACGAATATTCTTTCTCAATCTACATAAATCATATTGGCCTTTAGTTTTCCTTTAAAGATAAAACTGTTTTTTCTATGATCAATTTTGATATGGAACGAAGTTTTAGTTTAAACAGGTTAAAGAAACACGGTGTTCTTTAAATTGAATTTGACATCATGTATGACACTCTAGATATAAATAGACAGATGTTCGGGAAGAAGGTGTACTTTGCATATTCTTCCTGGATGCCTGTGTTTGTTACCGGTTTACTTGATATTTTATAACAAATAAGATTTAATTATAACCTTTTACAAACACAATTGCATGTGGTTAGCCTTTAGTATTGTATTATATTGTATACTGAGCCAAAAAAGAAACACCACACTTTATAATGTGACGTACTTTGTTTGTTTATACATAACATTTGTATCATCATGCTACAAACAAATCGTCTTTCATTACACAACACGTGTTTAAAATTTGTATCGTACAATGTCTCTAAAAATCGGTTAATCTCAAAATTGCTTGTTTCGCACGTGGACCTTGTGCACACTAAACATGATCCGATAAAGTGTAAACAAGCATGTCACATTGTACCTTAACTTACGCCCTTCTCAATGCACATCTGAAACCTGATGTAAACATAATCATTATGCCAATATTGTAGTAGAGCTATCGGGATGTTGCAAGCGGGTGTATCTGTCGTTGACGTCAGTAGGACGTTCAACTGACTCTGTAGTAGGAACACATTTCCGGAACTCACTTGACGTTTCAGATTGACTGGTAATGTGTATGCTCTTCCTAGGTCAGGAAGACCAAGAGCAACTAGCCAGCGGAATGACCATGCCATTGTCTTGACACACCTACGTAATAGGTTAAGACTTTTGACTTTGGCGGCACCTATGTGTAATCGCCCGATTAGAGCACGCCGCCAATAAACGGGAAAGGGGGGGGGGGTGAACAGAGATAACGCCATGGCCAGACTCGTTTACACCGAGCACGTAGGCGTCGCCGAGATTATAACACAGTTTTGTTTACAGCTCAGTCCAGGTTCAATCTCAGTAACGCCGACAGCCATCAACGTGAATACCGTATTCAAGGAGAGCAATTTGCCCCAGCATGACAGATTCGGAGGCGGTGGTGAAATGGTGTGGGATGGGATCATGGGAGGAACAAAAGACCAGACTTATTGTCATTCGTGGAAACTTGAATGATTAGAGGTGCATTAATGGAGTTTTAGATGCGGAAGCAATTCCATTTACTTGATTGCAAGCTGGGCAGACGTGTACACCGTCAATATGTGCTGAATAATTTAATGACTTGGCTCATGCCCTCGTAACTGAATGGAACATCATGCATAACCGTCTGATACAACGGTACGTCAATTCAATCAGAAGACGCATAGAGACACTTATCAGAGCCAGAGGTGGCAATAACCGGTATTATTCAAACAAAACAAATGCCAGGAATATGAATATATCTAATTTCAAAAACACAAATATTCGCTGACACAGTTACAGGAAAGTTTTGCAACTTAAATCACTTAAACCATTTTCACTCGTCCCTTATTCACAAATCTCCACATTACACTGACATTAATCCTATTCAAACCCATTTCCTTTGCCACGCAATGCCATTCCATGGCTTCATTATGAAACAATCTAAAAACATTCACCCCGATTATATTTCGTTGGATATCGCGTTTGTAAAATAGCATGCATGGACCCATTAGTGCAAGCTTTACAAATGTGGTTGTCGGGCCTGGGTCACATTCATAACTCGACATCAGATTTTCATTAATTTAATTCACCGCAAAAATTGGAAATAAATGACATTTTGCCACCCATGCATTTGTAGTTATAATTGTGAGAATCTGTCACGTGATGTGAGCATATCATGAGATCACAGCATTTTTTATTTTTCTCATTATTGCTTGCTTAAAACCGCTTGCATCCAAGAAAAAAAGGATGTCTTAACAAACAGGCAGAAATCAAAGGCGAAATGTCCTTGTATTACCTTTCATATTTGCATTTAATAAAGAACTATAGCATAAATTTCTCAAAATCGAATTTATATATTTATGAGAAAAACGATCTTTGCTATTCTTATGTTATAAATTTAACGTCCCACGCATACACTGCTGATCATTATTTTTATATAGATAAGAATGATATGTTTGCCGCTGGCACAGAATATAACCATAAATTCCAAAATCAATTTCAAGATAGAAATGCTGACTACGCGTTATTTCCATAAATTTTCCTTGACATTTACTTTGTTAAATTCTTCCCGGAAATGTTTAAACCAAAATTTTAGCTGTAATCAGAGGTAATCATAGTGAAAAGAATATCTTAGGATGTTTTTGTTTTGTTTTGTCAGTTAGAAGAGTATATTCGTAAATGACTACAAACTTAAAGCTGCTCGCTCAAAGATTTTTGGGAAAGTACAAAGTTTCGAACTGTCTGAAATTAACATGTTTTAGAACGAATTATCAAATAAAAATGTTTCAGTACAAATTCCTGTTATGCATTGTTGTATTTTTGAAATTATAGGCTGCTAGATTATAAGGCGTTAGAAACGTCTTTGAAATACAAATAGAAACATATTTTGTAGCGTTGACTACAAACTTAACTCATCAACATTTCCTGCACATTTTCTCAAAATGCTATGTTGATTTTCGCTTGTGTTCTTGATTCTGGTATTTTTTTTACTCATTTTATGCTTAAAAAGGGCATACCCTTTAACAAATGTCAAACTAAATAACCCAAAAAACATAAATGATAGAACATTCTGAAGTATTATAACTTTACCTAAAAGTTTCAGCTGTGCATTCCCAGTTAATATCGATAAATTCAGCCGTTTTAAATATACTGCAGTACCGTAAACCATTCATAAGCTATGTAAAGTTGTTGTTGTACAATTAATGGAAGGATGCAGCCTCTGCATGTATATTGATTAATTGTGGTAAATTGAGGACTTTTCGCCATTAGGTTCTTCTTTAAAATTGTGTTATTTATCATTTTACGTGCATTGAACACATAATCTATGTTTCGAGAATATCATCAGCTAGATGTAAGGAATGCCCCTTTAAAAATTATTTTAAAGAAATTTAGATTATTCACCGGAAATTGTAAACGAGTTCCTTTTAAAGAACAACATATATCGAAAAATGCCGATTTTAGCACTACTAAGCAACATAGAGACATTCTGCAATAAACCAATAACAACCCATTAATTGTATAGCAACTAGATTACATAGCTTATTAAACGTTTTACGGCACTGTTACACGTTTTAAAAGGCTGCTTTTTTAACAACGATGACAGGAATGTATAGCTTAAACCTTTAAGTTAAGTAATTGTACTTGCAAATATTCTATTATCTATGCTTCTGAGGCTTTTTAATCGGCCCCTGTTGGAAGGAGTCCCCTTTACATTTATGGCTGCGTCGTATACATCAATCGCAGACTCAAAGTCGAGAGAAATAATTCGCACCCAAGTCAAACGGTTTAGAAGTCCAGTTCTGCTACTCTTGCACCATGAATCTTCTTTATATACGATTGCTTATACTATTCATATCCAGAAACTTTACATTTTGTACAATTGTACAGTTTTACCAATTGCATTCTAAATACAGATATGATTGCGAACGTTGTGATAACTTTCAGGCTCTTCAGTAACACAGGCTATGTATGCAAATTAGCGGCAACAATTTAGAAAAGAAGATGTATCAATAACTTTTTCAAAGACAGCTGCCTTAAGCAGCAGATTGTGCAGAATAGAATTGAATCTTAAGGTCGTATTTTCTCTGAAACGGATCCGACAAGAATTAAGAGCCGCGTAATCAATACATGTTTGGCAAGTAATAAATATGGAACGGGGGAAAAAGTGCAAAAACTCTACAAAAAAGTGGATATATGTAATTGATTAAAAATTTCTTTATCATCCGTAGTGTTAATTATATACATGTATGCATTTCAAAAAACGAGTGAGGCAGAAATGAAACGCTAGAATTTTGTGTGACTGGAATATATATCAACTGGTGTTCAGCTTTGTCAAATCTGGTAAGTCCGGTTACTTAAAAAACTATCGTGTTGTAATTTGTTTAAAAACAAATCTCCTAGCTCTTTTGTGAATGACATCGTATATTTTTACACACTGTGTGTATACAATACATACAACCACCGCGCGGATGTTACATAAGATAAAATTACATTGTAAACATGTCCGTCTTCCAAGATCCTATATATTGTAGAACTCACATTAAATTTTCGGATTTGTTTTCTGCGTTTAGTTGAAATATTATATTAATGTAGCCGGAGTTCATCGTGACTATCCCCAACGTCGATCTTTTGGGCGTTGTTTGTCCTTCAGAGGTCAAGTTTACAAATGTACACCCCAATTGTGTTTTATTCCCCTTTGCCATATTCTACAGCGAGCTGTTATTTGTAAAAGACGGAAACAGGGGAAAATTTCTGTCTTGGTGCAAAGCAGCAAATTCATGGAAATTGAGAACTGAAACGTACGTCTCATGATGAGACAATATCGAAACGCATAAGGAGTGGTAGCATATTCCTACAAACAATATTCTGAACGATCTGATGCTCTATTGAAAAAAAAAACACAAAAAAAACCTGAAAGATTTGATGTTGACCAAATAAAAAAGTGTTTTTACAAATTCATTTGTGAATTCACCCAAAATTGTGTATAATAGGTAAAGTGTTTGTTATAGTGTCACCCCTACATGTACTCAAATGACCAGTCATTTCTTACTAATGAAAAACACTTTAATTCCCGAATCCCCTCTTTTCATATTTGGAAAAAGGCAGGTAGGCATACGGAAATATATTTAGCTAGCATTTCATGTTGCTTTTGAAATGGAATTTTATCAAAATATCTTAGATATGTTTTTCGTACAAACTATATTATTAGTCGTTTGTGACGTGTAAACCATATCAAAAGTTTGCTACATTATGATAAGTTGAAGGTGATAGTATAGAACAAAAAGGTGATAGTATAGAATTAATTGATACATTCCAAATAATGTTTTATCTTAAATATATTACAGTTGAAGAGAAAGTGACTCCGATGGCATAGATTTTCATATCGTGTCTACAGAGTAACATATGTATGCAGTACATGTGGCATATAATTATCTAGGCTTGTTTTTACAATTTCTATGGGCAATTCTTATATTAAAGAGGCACTCCCTACATCTAGCAGATTATATACTCGAAATATAGATTATTTCAATGAACGTAAAATGATAAATAAACACAATTTCTAAGAACTTACCAAAATTAATCAATATACAGGCTTTCTGTAATAAATCGCATCCACCCATTAATTGTACAACAACTCTACATAGATTATTGAATAGTTTACGGTACTGCAGTATATTTTAAACCACAGATTTCATCGATGATGACTTGGACTGCATAGCTGAAACTTTTAGGTTTACTTATAATACTTCAAAATATTCTATTATTTATGTTTTGGAGGTTATTTAGTCGACATCAGTTATAGGGTATGTCCCTTTAAGAAATACACTCTTCAAAATAAGTTAAGGACCACAAACAATAGCCCTATCTAGCCTCTGTGATGGTAAAGCCCTGATATTCCACAAACTTAGAATGACGTGACCTCAAATTTGAAGTTAACAGCAACAGCGAGACAATGTATGTCCGACGGATCATGAAATTGACTGGTTGGGCAAGGCATTTTTGAAATAGATGTAAACTATTCACATGTATTTTTCTGGTATTTATCGAAATGCAAACAATATAAAATGTAAACTGTTTATTTTAGTTAGCAAGCAATTGTTCTGTTGGTTTCAAGCCGAATAACGAATATTGAGTTCTTAGCTGTTATGATAAGCGTATGCTAACTGGATAACTGTCATTATAAGTTGAAGTTGATGTATACTAAAGAGGAGCATGAAGTGACAGTCAGCGGTCGTGTATTACATGTGCGAGCCGTAACAACATATTGATATTACGTTTTAAAGCCCCGTAAGTACATGTAGTTTGAATTTGATCGTTTAGAATAATATATTTACTCAAAGTGGAATGATAGAACTTTGCACTTTTTACTCATAACAATGTTGACCTGTGCTTTCCCTTCAAAGACAGGTTATGTCTTAATAATAAAAAACGCGTTGCTTTTGCCATATCAATGAAATAAATACTACTACGCTTTATTTGAAACATGTACTTACATATGTACGATAACAAAACCGCTAGGAATATCTTAAAGTTTGCTCAAATAACGGACAACCTTAGCTATATTTTTTCCAAACCGTACCTTAATGTAGAGTATAAAGCCATGAAATACCGTCATGACTTTGCTATCCGTAAAAAACGATATTGACTTAATATATTCCAGTTAGCATATTGCATAATAGATATGACTGTTAATAAGTCAAAACAGATATAATAGTCTGTATCACAAAGATATATAGGAAAACAATATAACTACAGGATATTTTGTAGACTTTTGATCATGCTAAAATCCCCAGAAACTATAATTAAAACAACCAGAATTGATATATGTCTGTGATTTCTGCTACTAAGGAATGGACTATGCAGTTTGACCATGACCCGTGTTGTTCGCTTTTCTGCCTGTTAATTTCCACAGGAACAATGGCTGGCAATGTCAAACTTGAATGACAGTTTCAAACATTAAACAGGATATGGTTAAATGATTAATTTCATTTCAAGCAAACAACAGAACTGACAGAAAAAAACAAAACAAAGCCTAATACAATTAATTTTATTTTGACATTCAACAATGATTTTTCCTGTCACTGCTCCTGTCAGCATTGTGGAAGCAATGTTTTAGTATTGCGAGTTTTTTCTCTTTCTTCTCTCAAATTCAAAACAGCCTGCAACTTTGTTTGAACCTGAACATTTTTCACTTTTCCAATGTTATAGCCTCTTATATTACATTTCTCGTATCAGTAAAATTTCTGGAGATATTGATAAGTAAATACATTTTGCATTTCAATTTGACAAATATGTTTGTTGGGAAACACGCGTGTTGCATCCCAATTTGTCATTTTGTGCTAGTAAATAATAAAATTGCAAAGAACATACTTAAAGTGTTTGCTTATAGTTACGCAAACATCGAATCAATAAATATTATCCACCGTATGAAAAGACCAACAATACTACAGCTACTAAAACTAATACATTCACTTGTATTTGTCAACTTATGGTAGGCTATGCTTACATAGATATATAAATTAGCAAGACCATTCTAAGATAACCCCTGATTTAATATTAGTATTAGTATACATATTTGTGTGTTCGTTTTGTGATTTATTACGTCTTCGTTTAGTTTGTGTTGTCCTTTACATATTAACTTGTCCAAATGTTGCCTTTGCAAAGTTAATGTTTCAGGTGTAATGTGAACCATGTTTGATACCCTCTCTCATAGTTGGAGGATTCATTCTTGGGCGTTAAAATCTGGCTGTTAGTGAGTGTCGTTAGGGATTGTTTGGTGTATTTTATCTTATTTTTGGTCATACATGTAATTATGACGACCAATAACCTTCTTCGGTTAATCTAACTTTTTCACAGGTCCGTAAAACTACATCCTGATCTCACCATTAGTCTGTTATAACCTAAATTGCTGCTTGTGCTTTGTTCAACTATGCGTTCGCTTGTTTTCCTGGGAACTAGTTTGGATTCTTTAAATTGATTGCATACTGAACCTATATTTTCGAAAATACATATAAATATAAGGATAATGCAAATATGTATTGGAGTGTAATTTCTTAAGTCTAAAATGATCTTCGCGTTATAGGCAATCTTTTTTAATAAACAGGATATAAATATTGCTTTGCATTTAATAATAATGAGCACAACATTGCTACATATCATGCTAAACGCATTTCTTATTTTTCAAATATATCTACGTTATTATTAAAATCCAGCGAAAATATGTCTGTTAAACTCACTTTCTAATCTTCTACTAGACAGAAATGACAGTGATTTATGATCAGTAATTTTATATAAACGTAGACTGCCGTCGAGAGAGTAGTAATTTAATATAGATTCTTATTAAACCATAAAACATATTTATGTTATTCTGTAGAAACATTGTGAACTATTAAAGATCGAAAAATAAATTACAATGAATTACATTCTTTTCAACAACATACATGTACACACTGCATTTTTCCTCAAAATAAAAGTGAATAAAAAAGATAATTCAAACGGCATACATGTAAAACGACACGATGCAATATAATTCAATTTAGTTTTCTACATAGTTCTATTGCACAGTATGTTCTGTACAAGATTATCCACACAAGACCAACTCCAACCCGCCAGCATCCCTTCACATACCCTCACCACACCACATAACCTACGTGATACGCTTCCTCCAAATTTCCGCTCTATGTCATGACAAGCCCTCCCATCCAATGCAGCCATGCTAAATCCATCAATACCATGCCGAGCCATGCACAGCTATGCCATCACTCTCAGCAATGTTACATCATCTTATGACATGATACATGCTTACCCATTCAATGCCACCCTTACAATACACTGTCATATCGTTAGATGCTGTAACAGATTGAAAGTCATTTAGAACATATGTAGTACACGTAACAAACAGATTTACATTAGCGCAAATCGCAAACAAACAAAAACATTCAAGCAAATTATATTTTAGTTTTAGCATGACGTATCCAGACTTCAAACCTTTAAACTTTTGCCAAGGTCAGCCATGGTTTTAGAACTTTGTTGCATGATCGGCTAGATTCGCAAAACTTGTTGACATTTAATAAACAAATAATATCTAAAACAGTAGATGTTAGCAAGACTCGCTAGTAATATCAGTTTTTGTTTATATATTTTGTAAGCTTTCGTCTTTGTATTTTGAAAAGACATATTTTTTCAAAAATTCGAAAGACCAACGAAATCAAATTCATTTGTCAGACAGCTTATCTTAACCATTACAAAACTCAAATATCATTAATTTAACATCCTGCACATTAATATATATTAACTAATAAATAATAGTATTTATTTATACCACTGGGCACCACTAGAACAGAGAGAGATAACTATTAATCTAAAACACATTATTTGAACAAAATGCTGGCATACCCTCGTTTCTATCAATTTGCTTGACATTAACTTTGTTAAATGCTTTCTGAAACTGTTTAAACGAAACCGTTTGTTCAGATCAGAATTGGTCAGAGTAAAACTTTTTCTTTTAAATATATACTAAAGGAATTCATGATTTACAATGTTTGTAATTAAAAAGTGAATATTTGTAAATGATGACAAAATAAATGACTTCAGCATAGTATAGCATAGAATAGCATAGTCTGAACTTAATTTGTTGATCTTCATTGCAAACTTAAGGTAATGCGATTCTCGTATATCACTATACTGAAAGACAACTTCCTTGAATTTTTACAGGAATTCGAGCCAGGGCATGACTTTCGACACTCCTACGGATTTATCGATAGCGATTACATTTTGCATTAATCAATATTACTGCATAGAAACATTTACAGGGTGTAACCCTCAGCTTTAGAGATTGCTTCAGAGAAACAGAAATGCTTGCGCACGTAACATTTAAGATGACGGTGCGGAGCAAAATTGATTTCTATGGTCGTATATTCTCTGATATGGTTCCTGTACGAAATAAGACCCATGCAGTCAAGAAATGTTTAACAAGAACAATGTAAGATATAAAGCGGGCCGGTATCATAACGAAATCTTGTTAAGTTTATATGTAGTTGGATTGAGTTGTTTAAAATATTATTGCGATAAAGAAACCGGTGAGGAAAATTGTGTATTTTGGTACACATAACTGGAATTATAAGTAAAATGGTGTCCATGCTTACTTTGTAAGTTCTGAAAAGATCTGTTCAATTTCAAAAGGTTTCCAAATTGTTTGAAAACTAGTTAATCAATAAAAGTTATACACGATGGTATTTTCATGTATATATCTTTTTCATTTAAAGAAATCACAACTAGGAATATAGTGTATGAATTTAACAAAGTATGAAAGTTGCTCCGCGTGAATCTGAAACTGCGCTCATACAAATCAATGCCACAGAAGCAGTTTAGTAAAGAAGTGATTGCTTGCCTAGATTAGATTTCTTTTAATTAAATTGAAGTTCCCTTCTAACAAACCAATGTTTAAGTACAAAATGTAACACTTTAACTAAAATGAGTTTGCTTGCCTTAAGTAAATCATTCTGTAACAGTTGTGAATACTTTTTTTAAATTTAAATCTAAAACGTAAAGTATAATGTAACATTCAGGATACAAGACACATTGTTTCGTTAAGATATACTACGGTAACCATGTTATATACAGTCTGTCTCTGCAAATGTGTTACTGGCTATTGATAACATCTACTACATGAAGCAACTTATAAGTAAACGTCTTCCCAAGGGCTGCAATGTATTCTGAAAGCAGCTGATGTTTTGTCAATTATATATTCCATAAGTGAATATATGGTCTGTTAAAAGTCAATATTTATGCCGTCAACAAAATTAAGGTACTTGTAAACTTGCATATTGTTAGACATGTTTAAGTGTAAAATTTGTAGGCAGATTTTGCACTGTCTCTGCTTATTTCAAGAACTGAAGACAATATTCTCCCTCTATTTCCAAAAGTTTTGAAACAAAGTGTTTTGTCTAAACATTTTACAAACTTGTACTTGTTTCTAGAGCAAAGAAATATTATGTAAGCCATTTGCAAATCATATTACATCAAGACGCTTTTGAGAAAGAAATTCCATGTTATTCCAATAGTATATCAATATTCTTTTCACCCATTACTATCTACAGCTAGATCGGACGTATAGATGTAAATGGAGTCCAGACAAGTGGGGTTGGTATAATGTTTGTTTTATCATTGTATACATCACAGAGAAGGGTTTATGTACATCATATCATGTGAATAATATAATGTGAAATAAGTCTGTTGATGATGTTGCCAATCATTTGTTTTCACAGTTTTATTATAAATTTCGGCGGCAATTGGAAACGTTCAAAATTAAGCAGGAGCCGTAAACACTTAAAAGCTTCTCGTGGAGAATTGAGATTATCATGGCTACTAATTATTTACTGTCTGATTCTTAAAAAAGATATATCAATATACACATTTTACAGTCATGCTAACAATTCTACAATAATTAGCAATAAAGTTATTAATACTTGTTTTTTTTTAAAAAATTGAAAACAGTAAAAACAACCTTTTTATCAGTTGTACGTACGAAGGCGTTTAACTAATATTCTGTGAGTTTCAAGGATTCATGTTTAAAATTTAAAAAAATGATCATGGTTAAAATACAGGCTAACAATTGTATTATTTTTTCGAATTAGTTTTATACTTTTCTTATTCTATCAAGTGTATATAATATATATTCATGTGAACTCCTGTTTTTACTCGGATATCATACTAGACGGTGTTCTTATTGCACCCTTTGTCCCTCAAATTTAATACGATTTGTACATCCCGGCTGAGTTTCATTACTTGTGCAAAGTTACGAATTGAGCTTATTTCTCAAATGATCGAAAGTCACTGTCAACGGATGAGACAGAAGATTTATTAGAAAAAGGAATAGAAATGTCAGTTTTATAATTAGAAAAAGTATTGAAAGACATAAGGGAGGATGACATAATATTATTCTCGCCAATGATACTCTACATAATCAGATGGCTTATTTCCAAATCCAGGGCAGAAGATTAGGATGTTAGTATATGAAACTAAAATATAAAAAAGAAGTGACACTGATTTAAATGTATGAAAATTAAATATAATTGTCTTTATATACAATGTACAAGCACTAGTGTAACATGATGGTTTTGAATCAGTACCCTATTTAACTAAAATATATCTCTTAAATGTTAATATAACATGTTTTTTTTAACATTAAGTAAATTTCAAAAGAACTGTAAAGATATTAAACCTATACATAACGTTTACTTTATAATGATAAGCTGGATTTGATGGTTTAGAATTATTTGAATAGAACCCTAATAAACCTAATTTCATGACCGTCATAGAAACTGTCCGTGGGAGGCGGCATAGACTACCGCTTTTTGCGCATGTTATGCCGATGTTAGCATGCATACAGTATCATGCACGGAAGTCGCCATGCACAATTCCCACAAGGCTTGAGTTTAAAAGTAATTTGTGCGAATTTGTTCTTCGGAAATGATATTTTATGATAACCTCGTACCTTGCTCTCATCAATACATTACTATTTTCTCTAAGGAAAATAAAATACTACCTCTCACTGTCTTAAATTTTACAAGAGTCAAACTTCGAGATAATCGATGACAATTTCGCCTTAAGAATTTAGAGAAGACGCATTACTGTTAAACGTAGCGCTTTGGAAGATTTACTTTGAATATTAGGAATGGAGATATTGAACGTTTAAGGATCCGAAGTAGATCTAAATTCTAATAATTCTAAATTTGTACTTATTCTACATACACTATATTTATAAGTATTCCCATCGATTTATAAAAGCACTTGTAATAATACATCGTAAAATACAATTTTGAAAGAGGCTGAATGTACATTAAAACACATGGCTGACCTCGAAATACTGACCAACTGCGGAATCGGGTCCGATAGAAGCTTTCCGATTAAGATGTATCATTTACATATGTAATGTGGTAAACAATCATAATAAAGTTTAGGTAGTGTGAAAACCACGTGCTTTGTCTATCAATCTTCGAACTAAGTGAAATCATGTTTCATGGTCAAAGAATGAAAATATTTGATCAAAATGAAAGAATGAAATCGAAAAAATCTTAAAGAGTGAAATTGTACGGTTTACATTTTTTCCTCTGAATCAACGAAGACAAACAGTTAATTCACTATTCAATAGACATTTGTCCTATAAATATTTGAGATCGTAACTTGCCTTACAAATTCCTTTTTAGTAATAAAATCAGTTTATTCCTTATATCCCTTGAAAATATTAGAAAGTCACTACATGAAGCTCGGAACTATTCTTTGTCTCCAAGCTTTATTCCTTAACCATATCCATCTTATCAGGAATACCTAGTAGAGATTACAGCGGGTCAAAACGCATTAAATTAATAATGTTCTTTTCTATAGTGCCTAAAAGTTTATGTTGAAGTGAAAAATATACTTAGGCATACTAATCTATCCTCGATGTCCAGAAAATACCTAAGCATTGCAGCCATCGTTATTTTTTCTATTCAGATTGTTCTTTAACTGCATTTGAAACAGTCTCGGTCGTCCCTTGCTCTTCACAAAGGTCCCTATGGAACTGAAATCAAAATGCAGGTCTAGAATTCATGTTAGAATGCAAAAGGTTTTAACAAAAGCTTATATAAACAACGTTAAAAGTGATCTGCTTGCATTAATTGCATGAAGAATACTATAGTACTGCAATTTGTAAGCTTCTTAAAGTAATTATAATCTGTATTTAAAAAAGTTACAAACGATCTTAACTTTTACTTGGAAGTACACATTTCAGAAACATAAGGCAAAAGGTGGTTTCTTAAAATTGAAGATCGCATTATTAGTACTAAACTATAACTACTCATTTATATATAATGAATTTTGTAAACGAATTTGTCTCAAGGCATCACCGACAGTCTGAAATTAAGATACTGAATGTTCTATGACGAAAGTTTCATAGCAATAACATACTTCTCACAACTTTATGTCTTGGAACTTATATAAACCATTATCGGTGACAACCTCTTTGAGTTCTGCAAAAAGGGGATTAAAGCCCACTAGTTCCTGGTTGCGACTGCGCTACATTTACTCTAACCATACATTTCAGTAGCGTTTGTCTGTTATTCTTTGTTTCTTCATTATGGTCTATGATTATGGTACATGTTTACGTAACTCAACATCTCAAAAACTAACATCACTTGTTTAAAATAAGCTTTCAAATTTATGATGAAAAACAAAATGATAAAAATGTTGTAATCTCCAGCATTTCGTGTGTGTTCACCATTTGCATATAAGAAGCAGACATGCTGCCGAACGAAGCATTGTGATACGAGATTCAAGCTATGCACACAAATTAGCGACAATAATTTTGGAAAGTAGACAATGTCAATATAGTTCCAAAAGACAGCTGTAAGAATCAGCAGACTGCACGGGACAAAATTGAATTCTATGGTCTGTTTTCTCTGATTCAGTTCCTCCTTGCAATCAATAGATGTTTGGTTGTATTGTATTTTGAGCGGGATGGTATCCTTGACAAATGTCGGATTATATGATAGACTAAACTTCGTTATCCAACCTTTACATAGATATTACTGCAAATGATAAAAGCTGTAAAAAATAATTGATTGTGTTTTAACAGGAATCTTTATTGGAACATAAATCAACTGGGGTCGACTTTGTAAATTCGGGTAAGTGCCGTTTAACTCAAAATACAGCGTGATAATTTTTGCCAACTTAGTTTTAGAATATATTTTTCGTAGGGGCTTAATACATATGCATACTTTTCTGTAGTGTTTCACCCGAGTATGCAGTTCGCTAATACAAAGACATGTTACTGTACCAGATTGAAAAAGGTGAGTGCATGCCTCGAAGAGGTCTGTAAGTTATTTTGTTACAGTGTACATACTTGTTTAAAACTATTTTTAAACAATAAGGGTACATTTAGAACATGCATATTTTTCAGTCGTCGTGCTCACGGTATAGAAGATCAAAAAATGCGTGTGTGTCTCTAAAACTGTACATGTATAAGCCATTGGTAACATTAAGTGCCTGAAGCAACATGTCAAGTTTGCTTCCATAGCGTCAGTGCAATTCAAAAACAGCTGGTAGTTCAGTCTGTTGTTAGCATACATTATAATTATTGTATTATTTTAAGGAATGTAATGTATAAATGTACTCCAAAAACGACCACGGTCTATTAAAACAAAAGGCGGGGTTTCCGTACGCAGAGCTAGTAGAAAACTTGTACATGTTGTATATATTATCAAAAATGTTCAAATATTTGTACATTACTGAAGCAATAGTCTCTGCAGATACAATTTCTAGGGCATACAGCTCAACTTACCCCATCTGTTCCTGTATACATTAAGACTATTGTAAAAAGTCGAAGCCAACATGCTGCAGTCACATGTATACATGGATAAGATGTTAATAGAAGAAATGTAGGTACGCTACAATGTGCATACCTGTAGATAAGTTTAGTACTCAAGTTTTCAGGATAACGTTAACATGTTGAAAATGTACCTAAGAAATAAAATCGGCAAGGAGTCACATTGCAGCTAAATAACAATTGCAAGGCTTTTCCTATATGAATATGTTTATCACTGAATCTCAATAAAACTTAGTCAGGATGACTACCTTGATAAATTTTAGGTCGAGTTTGAATATGGGTCATCAACGATCACAAGGTCATATGGTCAAATCATAGGAACACATTGTGTATGCAATAGAGGTTGTATTTTTTATTGGATTTTCATGAATTTTAGTCAGTATAATAAACTTGATGCAATCTATATTGAGTTTGAATAAGGATAATCAGAAATCAAAAACTAATTCACGGGGTAAAATCACAGAAAAACTTTGTGCATGCCACAGAGTTTGCGTCTTTCATTGAATCTTCATGAAACTTAGTCAGTATGATTGTCTTGATAAAATTTAGGTCTTGTTTGAATGTGGGTAATCTGGGGTCAAAAACTAGATCACCCGGTTAAAAGCCTTTTTGTATGCACACAAGTGACATTTACAACCAAATCATCATGTAAACTGGTCAGAAGGTTTGTCCTGTTTATGAAATATAGTCTAGGGTTGACGTTTGATCACATTTTATCATAAATTGGTCTCAGGTGAGCGATAAAGGGCCATTTTGGCCCTCTTGTTTAGAGATTTGTTTTTGAGAGATATCAGTTAATACATTGCATTTCAACCGCAAAAAACTAATCAAATATCATAAGTATGGCAACAACTGAAAT
Organism: Saxidomus purpurata; assembly: GCA_022818135.1. NCBI lineage: Eukaryota > Metazoa > Mollusca > Bivalvia > Venerida > Veneridae > Saxidomus > Saxidomus purpurata. The sequence goes on from JAFMSR010000008.1 coordinate 16,159,549, forward strand.
ATTTTTCAAATACTTCATCACAGTTTTAGATCTCTATGCCGTAAATGATTGTTGAAAAGCAGGTTTTGGCAAAACAAAAACCATATTAAGAATCCTGATTCATCATTTTTTCTTATGACAGTACTACCCTCTAGCTTCCGTCCACGTGTCGTTGTTTGTGAGTTTTAATAGGTACGACAAATGTAGACTGATATACACATAAATAGTATATAAAAGGTTAAATGATACGATACTTGTATTTAAGCTATGAGGATATTGTTCCCTTTCTTTTACTCGAGCGTCGTTCTTTTCGCACACCATATTTCTTGCAGACGCTTTATACCCTGGTGCAATGTAACAGAATGAGCTTAATTCTATAAATGATTGAAAATGTCTAACTCTGGATGAGACAGAAGATTTATTGAAATTGAGAAAAGATATGTCAGTTCAATAATGCAAAATATATTGACAGACATAAGGTTGGAGGGCATATTCCTAGCAACAATAGTCAAAGGGGACATATGCCTATTGGTTTATCAGGAAGATCCAGACGGTACTAAAGGGCGTTAGCACATGAAAAAAATTAATTGAAGTGACAGGTCATTTTTTGCGAATATATTTTGATGTTATTTTCGCGTTTGTACTCTGTTATTTCAAAACCGCACAAAAACGCAGCACATATCACACAGGTCTAAATGGAAATAAAACCGAAATTGCACATCCTGATTTCACGTATGAACGTTTATTGGTAATATACCCGAAACAAGCAACCACAAAAGTAAATTGCTTTCAGTAATTGAAGAAGAAGAGTTTAAGCTTCAATGTTACAAACGCTCTTGGGCTTTATTGGAAAATAAACATTCCAAAAGTTTGGAATAGAGCATGTGTTTTCAAAAGTTAGAAGACTGTAAAATACTCTAATGTGTAGCAAATAAAAGTATCTATCTACTTTTTCTAAATTAATAGAAACACGGCAAAAAACATTCATCATAAATTTTAGTCATTAATAATTACTAAATCTCTAAGACATAAGCAAGAAATTGTATCTTTTTTCGTAGAAAATTACAAATCTCTGGGCGATTTTTTGATAAAGCGGTGTTAAATTATACTCTTAATTGAATTCTTATCAATTGTTAAGCAGGTAGGTACATCACAGTTCTGTGGTACACGTACTAAGTAGATATATATACTAAGTTCACTGAGGCGTGACTATACTGCTAGCTCATCAGAAAGAGTAATGCGTAAGTCATTGCCTTGTTTTAAACTTGCCTTGATTAACTGACAGTCTTCTCAAAATTATTCCGTTAAGTATTTCTTACTATGTAAATGAAAACAGCTGGAATACATTCATAATGAAATAAGTTTTCCGACAATCGATGCACATGACAAAACTTAATGCTACATTTGAAAGTCAACCACCGCCATTCAAAGACTAAAACAGTTATCCACTGGCATTAAGACCACGTTATAAAGGTAAAGTTTCTAGTTTACTAGCAAAAACGTCAATTATCCGTCTGTAGTTTGCGCTTAATGGGTAACTGTCACAGTATGCTGAAGTTTAATGTATTAAGTGAAGCAGCTTATGAACTCATGTATTGTCAGTCTGAGATCGTCTAAAATGTTACCTAACGTTTCGAGCTCTTATTACTTTCACAAGCCCTATGCTCATAATTAGACTTGTTCTTTTTAGTCTTAACAATGCTGAGGTGCATAATGCACCTTTCTATTGCCCTCATTTTTCGTTGCTTATCGGGATAAAACGTTGTCTAAAGGAGTGTGTTGTATTTTGCAATATTGTTAAAAACACTTCGCTGTCTTTATAACATGTAGTTTCGATTAAAAAACGTAAGGAATGCATTTTACAAATAAAGGTTAATTGCGCCTTTAAGACATCTTTCTTGGAGATAAAAATGCTGAAAGTATTTTTTTAATAAAACCTGAAGTGATCATTAACATTTAACTGACAAGTTTGTACAAGTATCGTAAAAGTACTCATTACCGTTAGCTGACCTTTCAAAGACGTTTGTCACGATGGTTTACTTGAATGTGTGCTTTCTGCCTGCATTATATATTTCAAAATCTAGTAAACATGTATACATAAATGGTCTAGTTGACTGTACAAATTCGCAAACATGCTGCCTTTTCATTAATATGTGTTGGTATTAAAGCAACAGTGTATATTGTTCTGCTGCATATATTGTTATTTGTACCTATTTCGACGTATTTGTACGTTTCAAACCTTTAATTTTCAAAACATTCTGTGTCAAAGAACGCCAAGTCTTATGCCAATTGATGGATTTGAATTTTATTAGTTACATATGATATGATCTTTGCTTTAAAACCATCCTTACGTGCACAAAATGATATAGCTCTGTGGTTCAACAAAAAGCTCGATATTTATATCGGCACTTTATAGCATACAATGTTAATTGTCCGTTTTGTCTTTCGAATTTATACCTATGTTATTGTTAATATCAGGGAAATATGCCTGAAGATATTCGTTTTCCAATATTTGCTAGACAGAGATGACAGTTATTTATGATATTTTTACATAATCGTAACCTGCTGTTGAACGTTGAATGAGAGGTAATTTTATACCAGTTCAATTAAAGCACACAAAATATCATTCTATCTACTTCTGCAACTTCAATAACAGTGAACATAATTCTTTCCAAACATGCTCCCAGTACTTTTGTACGAAGGATATTACACTTCAAACTGTTATCGCAAATTTAACAAAAATAATACAATATGATGCAACAAAATACAATTTAATTGCTACAAAGCTGCATTACATTGTAATGTATTGAATGCATTGCATAATGTCATGCACACCTTTTTATTTATAAAGCACCAACTTGAAATACTAATGCGGCATTATCATAAGTTTAATACATTTAAATGCACACCAACCGAAAATTGATTTTATAAAACTGTCACCAAAAATACACTATGTGCAGTACGATGCGCATAATGTCACTTTGAGGAACCTAATATCTGTTACATGCATACAGCATTGGAAAAGAAGCACACCCGCAATCAATTCAACAATTAATGGATAGCAAGCTTGCATAAAAAGCATACACGCAGACATAGTTCAAACTTTGAAAATGTGATTGTCTGTCCTAGGCCATGTTCATAACACTACATCACACTTCGAAATAATCAAATTCACCGAATAAAAGATAAAATTAATGACAAGTTTAAGCAGCTTTAATTTCCTGCTAGAGGGCTTTAAATGAAGTTAGCGCAATCATGAAAACATAGCATGATTTCAATTTCGCAACATGGCTTGTGTAAAACAAAACAACTCATTTACAAACAAACGATGTCTGAAAAATGTGCGCAGGAGGCGAAATGCACTAATTTTATAATCTTTGCATGTTGATCAGAACCACATAATATCTAAATAGTTCAAGAAGCCAGTTTTATAGAGACAACTTATCTACGGTAGGCTTATGTCCTAAGATTATGTACTACGCATAAACCTAGATAATCCTTACGTCTGTGATAGAAATAAGATTATTATCTACGCTACGGGCAAATTTCAAACTCAATTTCAGGAAAGGAATTCTGACTGCGCTGTATTTCCATAAATTTCCCTGACATTCATTTTGTTAAATTCATTCTTAAACTGGTAAACACAAATCATTTGCTCACTGTATAAATTGGCTAAGTTATAAAAGATCTTTCTTTAAAAGGAATATCTTAGGAATTTATGGCAATTAAGGGAGAAATTTCGTAAATGAAAAAAATCTTAATTCATAGCATAGTGTAAGCAGATGTTTGTTTCATAACTTGCCGGCTGTAAAACTTGCAGTTTGGAACTATACCTTGTTACAAAATCACGAGGTGATAGAAGCTATTCGAACTCACGACCAAAGTGGAATCTGACGCTTCAGCACTTCTAGTTATCGTGTTATTGTTTCGAATACTAGGCAAGAAAGGTTTATGGGTTTTGTGTACTTCTCCTATGATGTTATTATTCGTTATTTGTTAAGTTTCAGCAAAACAACTTTTGTAGCTCTGGAGTCAAATTGTGACGATCGGACGGACGGGCGAACGGATCAAAAGTCACAGTGGTAGAACATACTCACCCTTTTCGGTATAATATACCATGTACTATATATTATTCACGGAAAGAAATAATTCAGTATGATGTATATTCAATGAACCTTTTATCAACAGCATACAAGAAATATAAATAATATCGAACGTACCGATGCGATACGGTATGGTTCTGCCAGCGATATAAGCTATGCACACAAATTAGCTGCTATGATTTAGGAAAGCAGAATGTGTCAAAACTTTTAAAAGGCAGCTGTAAGGATCAGCAGACTGCGCGGGACAAAATTGAATATGTTCGTATGTTCTCTGATACGGTTCCCGTAAGAATTCAGAGCCATCCAATCAATAATTGTATTGCAAGTGTAATATATTGAGCAGAAAAGAAATCTTCCGGTAAATCTTGGATATTTATACTGAGTAATTGAGTAATAAACGTGTGTATTCAACCACTGTGTACAATTTTATTACCAGCGACATAGAAAGCTTTCTTTAAAAATATTTAATTGTGTATTTTATTCTAAGAAAGGTGACTGGAATATATATCAACTGGTGTCTGACTCTGTTTATTCTGGTAAGTGCGCTTTAATTACAAAAAGTAGCGTTCACAGTTTTTGGAAAAGCAAAACGGCTCGTTCATCATTAAATATTATATGATTCATGCATATTTATATATTGTACATTCAATGAGATTACCTTAAGTAATTTATTATATGAATTAGCAAGGATAAAAAAGTTGCTCTTTCAGAATCGGAAAATGCCAAACAGTTTTACAATTATAGCAGTGTAGTGAAACGTCTGAAGGTATAGCAGCGAAGAATATAGTTGGACGTTCCTTTGTCATGCCACATGACGTAAATGTTAACCTTTGTTTAATTCTTGTTCTCATAGTACCATAAATGTGTAAGCATGTTCTATCTGCACCTATGAAGTGTAATCGAACAATGAACAGAATCGTTAGAAATAGCTTTTGTTTTTGTTGATTTGAGGTGACATCTATAATGGCTGAAGCAGCAATTGACAGCATAAAGCTTGTAAAAATAAAGCTTGGAAAAATGTTGTGCATTTTATGTCAGACTAGTGATATTCCGATTTTTGTCATTAAAAGGATTTTCTTATAAGGGCACTAATTAATGCTTTTCTAAAACATTACTATGGTTATCTGTATGATTCGTTTGTGTCTTAGACTAAAAGAAATACTGAGATATACAGGCTAATATTTCATGATTTCCTCTGATTACTATGTACAAAAAAACTTATAATTGTTTATTATTTTGCGTATACAATATAAAGTTCGTGTGAACGGCAGTACCATAAGTCATAATCATTTGGGATGTCGTTCGCTTTCTGTGATTTATGTTTTTCGGAAATCATGCTATTTGTAAAACCCAGTTGTGGCCCATTGCCGTGTAATGAAACGAGCTTAATGTCTTAAATGATTGAAAACGTCTTAAGAATGAGACAGAAAATTTCTTGAAATTGAGAAAAAGAAATGTAGCTTAATAAATTAAATATCAAGTGTAATTAAACTCCTGTCATTATGTTGGATGATGTATTACCCCCAATGATATTCCATACATTCAAATAACTACATGTATATGGCTTATTTCAAAGACCAAGACAGAAGCATAAAATATTAGTTATTATAACTTGACTCACGATTTGTTTCTATATACAATGAGTAGAAAAAATGATGTTATATTTAAGAAATGATATATATCCATGTTTGGTCGTAGAATAACCCGAGTTTGGAGTTTTTATGCGCAAGAATATATCACGAAGGCCGCAGGCCTGAGTGATATATTATTATGCCTGAGTAATGATTACGTCATAAGAACGGCAAACGAGGGTTATTCTACTATAAACCAAACTTGGATATTTATTATTTCGATTCTAACACGACTTATTTAAAACAAAATTTGAAGAAAAAGATAAAACTTTTTGCATCGAACGTATTTACACTTGCGTACTACGCACCTAGATTTTGCCGTTGAAGTTACCTCCCGCGAATTCAATGTGACTTTCATTCATGAAAGATGTATACGCGGTGTTTCAGTTTTTTCATCAAAAACTTTAATAATCTAATATTTCAAGTAAATGTAACAGGAATTTCATTTATAGAAGTGGTTCGAATTTTCAGGGTACACAATAACGATTCAAGTTACGAAACAATATTAGTTACGGGTATAGATAAATGACGTCACAGTCGCTTTTGCAGCACTGTTATTTCGCAATGCATAACTTTAATATACTAAGATTAACATTAAAAAAGGACTTAATATGTCAACAAGCGGTAATTATTAGTCAGGTTTTACCCCTAAGTAAAGTATTCCATAAACGAGTCCTGTACATGAGGGAAATGTGAACAACTAAGTCATGTGAGCATAGCGTAATATCAGGTCGACTTCTATTGTATATATTCTCATAGTTATTATTACGGTCGTGTAAAGACTAAACCATAATCAACTGGGGATTGGTTTATTTGTAACACCTGACGTCTATTGCGCCGCTGCGTTAAATGAGCATCTCCGAACCCTTTTTCCCTTTTGCTATGCAGGAATTTTAAGTTCACACCTGGTTGAACAGATACAAATGGCTAGTAGTCGAAGATTACTAGTGCTTCGTCTAATTACGCAATCTATTCTTCAACATTTGTATTATTAAACGATAACAGGTAAACCCAGGTTATTTCCAATGTGACCCAAATCCCAATGGCTTATAAAGAGAGTACCATAGAAGCAATATGCATGTTTATTGGGATTATTTCGAAGTTTGGTTTATAATAACCTGTAAACATGTTGATATAAATTCCTTTTTTAACACTTCAAATCTTGCAGTGTTATAATATAATAACTGTTACTGTATTAAGTAATTTATATAATAATCCTTATTTAACGATTGTAGCACAAATATTCTTAATGCTATTTGTAGGACACCCTTTATTAGTCACTTACTAAAGGACCTACAAACGATAATATTGATAAATTCACATAATTGCAAATATGCAGAAACTACACTTTCTCAGCATACTTTAAACTGGGTTCCTTGTACCTACCCACACAAAAAGAGATACATATAACTAAAATATTAAAACTGCGGTTCACATAAAATGTATCAACTCAGTTCAATTACAGGTATATAACTGCAGTTGATATCAACTGTTACTTCCTTTAATCTGTTATGATAAGCTGACTATGATGGTGTGGAATTAATGGATACAACCCCAAAAACAGTTACAAGCTTTATCTAAAATGTAGCATGATTGCAAAGAAACTGGTGCCGCGGGAAAAATGATACCACTTATCTGTTGTCGTAGCATTTATGCAGTGTTAATTATTTATGCAGTATCATGCAACATTTGTGATTTTCCGTTTTATAAATGCGTTTAAAAGTTGTAACCAGATTAGAACAAGAGACCTACCCGAGACCTACGGGTTATGAGTCCGACTCCCTTCCACTATGAGACGGTGTCTCCATTATCATTTCTCGACCTGTTGAGTGAGATCAAATATATTATTTTCTATCAAGACAATAGAATATCATCTCTATACTTCATTTTAATTTAACGAGAGTCACACTCCCGAGTTGGTCAATGACAGACCATATTTCTTTTAAACTCATAGCTTTAAAAGACTTTCGATTCAGAAAGCTTTCAATCGTGTTCTTGTTTATTGAATATGGAGAAATATAATGTTTACAATTCAAAAAAGCATAACAACAATGCATCCCTCAGGTATGCCCTTTACAGTCAAGTACTGCGAAATACAGCAGATATATAATCTTTTAGTTTCAGATATACCTTTAAAATTGCGTATTTAACGATAAAGCTTAGCTACTGTGATCTTTTGTCTGATGTCATTATTAATCTAGCAATGTACACATTTTATGCTTTTCAAGAGCGACAAGCAATCCTGAATCAATAACTGTATTTTAAACACGATGTCATATTACATTTATATTTGTAAATAGTACATGTATTTCTTCTCTGTAGATTACATGACAAGATATATTGGTACCAGTCTGTATGTATGTTGTACAATTTTTTTTTTAATATTACTTGAACTTGTTATGGGCCGGTGGCCGTTATCAAAAAAGTATTGTCTTTGTCTTAAGTTAATTAAATTTCAAAAACAATATGGGATTATGCTGGGATTATGCTGAAAAACGTTTCAGTGAGCTGTCGGAATAAACGCATGCAATAAGGAGGATAAATGTACGGTACATTTGTTCTGACAAAAACATCAGCACACATCAGGGCGGATTATGCTTTTCTTTACTGGTTGCCATTTCACTTAAGGCAATATAACAATTTGAAATTCCTGCAGCAATTTATCTCAAACAAATGTATCTAAACATTCTCTTATAGTGAACTGTTTTCTTTTTTGTAATGAGAGATGCATCATTTTATTTTGAGATCGAAACTTGCCTTACGAATTCCATTTTAGCAAATGAGTTTACTTTTTATATGTCATGACAAAACCGGAAAGGCATTGTACGACGCTTGTAACAGTATTTCACATATAGCTGGTATTGAATTGCAGATTGTCTGTTTTTGCTTAATGCCTTCTACAGATCCATCTTATCGCGAATGTTATAAAGAGACTGCTTGTGAAATGCTCTCAAAAGTTACAGGGTGTGCATTGATGTCTTTAAGATACAAATTCTATTTAAGCATACCAAAATCTTCTTGACGTCCAAACTATACCACAGCTAGTGTTTGACATCCGGCTATTTGATTCTGATTGTTTTCTAACTGCAAATAAAAACAACATTTGTCGTTCTTTGCTCTTCACATAGCTTAGAATAACATGAACTTTGTAAATTTGCGGGTCGTAAATCTGCTCTCAGTTATTGAATGAAACATATTACAGTATTTCAATTTCTTTGGACTATAACTTCTCCAAACAGAGAGATATCTTTATTTTAATAAAGTCACAAATGTTCATGACCTGAACAGGAAAACAAACATTTCAGAAATATAAGGCTTGAGGATGAGTTTCATACAAATCTGAGGTAGTAAAAGACCCTTAATTAAGTACTGTTACAGTACTGGTAAATTCCTAAAATGATTGATAAATAAAATTAACATTTTTGGAATTAAATTAATTCAAAAAATTAAAAAAAAAAAAAAAAATTTTAAAAAATAAAAAAAAAAAAAAAAAAAATTTATAAAAAAAACAAAAAAAGAAAAAAATTTTGTAAAAAAAAAAAAAAAAAAAAAAAAAAAAAAAAAAACTTTTATACATTTTTAGAAACTGGGAATGATATCTGGATTCAAGAGGTTTTATATCTATTTTGGAGAGTCAATGTCCTATACTTCTCTCTGTTTAAAAATACTATTTTCAAATGAAAGTTTCAAGACGAAAGAGTAAATTTTACAAAAGTAGTATTTTTTATCTATAATATTACTAATATTTACACAGCGGAATAGACACTCTCTACACTGAAGATGCACGTGTATTTCGAAGGAATATTTCAAATGCGGTAGTTGAACCTCAAGGCAACACGAGAAACGATTATATTTCAACAGAGCTGATATTTTATAGTATGCAAGGTTTGTTTCACACTAAAATGGACGATATGTTGTTTCGGATGAACACCAAAATCACGAACAGAAAAACAGAAAACGAACTAATTATCACTGTAACTGTAGTTCTGTTCAGTTTGGACTTTAACTGGTCTCAAAGGAATACTCCTGATTTTCATATAGACAGACTAAAACTGCTCTCATATGTAATGATATAAAAACTTTCAAAATCAATCAACGTTTCTTAGATTATGTATCTTTAGAAACGACTAGTAACACTTTCAAATATAATTAAATAATTGCAAAATTGTACAATTCAGTTCGACCTTACAGATCTGACGCAGACATACACGACAGACATTAAACACCTCAACCTTTTCATTAGATCACTTTTTCTTAGCAAATGCTATGTCAGCAATTTATTTCCTTGTGCTCTCTTTATGAAGGAACCGGGTGTATTTCGAATCTCCAAAGTCTTAATTGCCACCAAAAATGTGTAAAATAACTGTGCAACGACGTGCTATTGTCACTTTATAGCACCGTCTCATCCCTCTGCAATAGAATTGCTAGCTTGTGATCTTTCAAGCGATTTACGAGACCCTTGATAAATTTCAAAAGGCACTTAAACACGTTGTTCTCACAAGTTTACGTAATGAACAAATCAATATAGCAATACAGGGCTGGCTACATTGACATAATTCCGTAGAAGCCTTAGAAGATGTATTTTAAGAAGCGCTTAGTCTGATATTTTTCACGTAACTAAAATGTATGCTGTTTCTTTTTTAATACAAATTATATCCACAAACTTAAAACAACTATACTGGCACACAAGTAGCTCAGATATGGGGAATGCTGAAAATGAAAGTATTCACAGGTATACAAGTAAGAAATAAACGAAAATGAAAAACCCGTAAACAACGTTTATTTTTACCCTGGAAGACTTCTAAACATTTCGACTTAACCTGTACTTTTTCGAATTTGTTGGATGCCCATAGAAACTCCGGAGCAATATTGTGTTAACTACATGAAAAATTTGACAGTCATGAAGTGTGTTTTATATGAGAACAGTTAACCAAAATACCCATACATAGTTTATTATCCTTTATAAAAGAAGATAACAGTTAAAGTAAATTGTAATTCTTTTTAAAAACCTTGTATCACTTTAAAGATTTGCTTTTGAACAAATTGTTCTTATGACTTCAAAATATAATTTTACAAAGTTACTGTCTGAAAAAATTGACCCTAAAGGAATGACAGTTGTTTATTAATTAATTAATTAATTAATTAATTAATAAATTTCAAATTCATTCATTCATTCATTCATTCATTCATTCATTCATTCATTCATTCATTCATTCATTCATTCATTCATCTTTTCATTGCATTCATCTTTTCATTGCATTCATCTTCTACAGAAGGCAACAATAAAACAAGATCAGCTGAAATATTTTCATTTCAAAAGAATGTCATAAGCTACACATTATTTTTGGTGAAATGCAGAGGAAATTCTAATAAGACAGTGGCGCCACAGTGAAGATGTATTGGTTTACAGAATCATTTATCATTGGGTGTCGGGGATTTCAAAAGCTGCTTTATGACAGTATACTAAACGTTGGGTTAATGATTAATACATTACCGATAAGTCTGCATATAGCGTTTGCATTGATTTTTTATCAGAAACTTATCTCCATTTATAAACGTGTCATTACGCTTTATTAAGAAGTACATTTTACTCTGGCCCCTTAAAAAGGTTTTCCCCCCCCACGGGGGGAAAAAAAAATTAAAAAAAAAAAAGACCCCGATTTTTAAAATTTAAAAAAAAAAAAAAAAAAAAAAAAAAAAAAAAAAAAAAAAAAAAATAAATATTTTTTAAAAAAAAAAAAAAAAAAAAAAAAAAAAAAAATTTTTTTTTATTAAAACAAAAAAAAAAAAAAAAAAAAAAAATTTTTTTTTTTTTTTTTAATTTTTTTTTTTTTAAAAAAAAAAAAAAAAAAAAAAAATAAATAATTTATTTTTTTTAATATTTTTACAAAAATTTATCCCAATTTTTTTCCCCCCCAAAAAAAAAAAAAAAAATTTTGAAATGGGGGGGGGGGGCCCCCTTAATAAAAAGTTTGGATCTCTTATTTCAGTTTTAAGAAAGGCTCCTTGTATTAAATATATTACTATGATACAATAATTCATGATTCCATGATTTAACAGAAACTCTTCTCTTGTATTTAAACAGGCTTAAACATACTTTATAATGCTAAATAGGGGAACAATCATGCTTTACAGCTTATATTGAAAACATGCAGGCGTACATTGAAACTTGAGGGACATAACTGTCAAATTCACAGATTTGTCTGCGGCTCTTGAATGCCAAATGCATGCTGTTTTAGGATTTAAGAACTGACAGATATTACCATATTTTTTTAAGAAGAACATCAAACACAATGATCATATCGAAATTCTAATCTCAAAAGAGCACGAGTCCGCAGGTTATAAAATCTATTTAAAGAAAAGATAGTGTTGAATAAGGAGGTTGTACAATTTTGGGGAAAAAAGTACGAGAGCTACTAATTGCCTTCTCGATTGCTGAAGGATCATTCGGAAGATACAAAAGCTCTCCATTTAAGTGTTAATCCCTCATTTGGACTTCTACTATACAGTGTACGTGTTTATAGTTTAGTAATGTGCTTACATTTTGTAACGTGTTAACTTTATAGTTTAGTAATGTGCTTACATTTTGTACTAACTATTTTCATAAGTATTCAAATTTAGCAATACTTTTGACGAATTAGATGTTTAGCCTGGTTCTAAAACAGGCAGTCATAGGATGCTACTCAGAGAAATAAATGTGTGCAGTAAATGTTGAAAGACAGCAGAATTTAATTTGTTTTTCGTTTATAAGTTTTAAAGCCTGTATTAAAATTGTCCTTATTAAAATAAATATAGGGACGACTTAGATCACAAAACATGTCTATTGCCGATACACATATTTATTTTTAATTTGCAATACAGTATAGACTCTGGTACAATTCTTAGAAAAGATGTCAGTCTTGACGAAATAATATGTCAAAGTTTATTACTCCAAGGAAATTTAGTAGTGTATTATCATTATGTTTTATTTTTTCAATGTATAATAGATGAGGGTCTGCAATATTTACTCAAAACGAAGGAAGAGCTTTCGTGTAGAATGAAGTGCGATTTATATACCAATGTCTCGATTTAAGGATTCATATATTCACTGAAAAAAAACTCGTTATTGTTCTTAAGATAAGATATTAAACAAGTGAAGATGTACAGTAATTGCCATTATGTAAGAGCGTAAATTCACCAAAAATATCATGAAAGATAAAAGATATTAACATAGGTAATCATATATGGAAAGTTTTAGTTTTATCGCTACTAATGTATTTTGTCTTTTGAAACAGTTTGTCACAAAGTAGGATGTTGCCATTTTTTTGTGAACTAATATTTCACAATATCATTTAGTCTTATAAGAAAATAGAAGCACACATAACATTCAACGTGCCACATCAAATTTACACGTGTTGCAGAGTGATAAATGTAAACAAGTGGGATTACCCTGCAATGCTATAAAATTCACGCGAGTATCAACAGCACTGCAATACGTAGAAATTTGTAGAAATGGCACGTAAACGATAAAATGTATGTAAACGAAATGATTATAATAACGAAATATGTAAATCACCAATGACTGTCACTTGCTTGGGCGTTTCAAATATAAATGAAAGAACATAATACATGTACATTTATTTTAATAGTTCAGTCACAAAGTGGCTATTTTTTATTATCTTCTACAATCTGCATACAAGATATTGGTCTTTAAGACTTCTTAATGTCATTACAATACTTCAGCACTTAATACGAAAAGAAATATTTCTTTCAATTAGAGATCGATTTCAAAATTGTATGGACCGTTTGAGAAGCTTCATCCTCAGCGAGATCTTGATACATGTAGTTGCTGCATATCGTGAATACGATCTTTTGCACTGTTCCGAGGAGACTCAGTAATAATGTCGGTAGCAATTGGTGCGATCTAAGACCGTGAGAAATGACAGAATTTAACGACATACAAACAGGTGTAAAGGTATATTATTTACTGTTCTTCTTTCACTGAGAGAGACATAACATAATTATCTAAATTTTTTTAATGACAGTCTCTTTATTCTGTAGTTGTACACTTTTATGAGATTGGAGGGTCCCGGGTTCTATCCCTACCTGAGTCATGTCGGTTGTATTCTTAGGCAGGACGCAGCTGATTCAATGGCTTTTTTTTCTCTATCTATAAATGATTGAAAATATCTAACTCTGGATAAAAAAAAAATTTTTTAAAAAAAAAAAAAAAATATAAAAAAAATTATTTTTTTCCCTCAAAGGGGACATATGACTATTGGTTTATCAGGAAGATCCAGACGGTAGGAATGGGCGTTAGTACATGAAATAATTAATTGAAGTGACAGGTCAATATTTGCGAATATATTTTGATGTTATTTTCGCGTTTGTACTCTATTGTTTCATAACCGCACAATCATAAACGCAGCACATATCACTCAGGTCTAAATGGAAATGAAACCGAAATTGCACATTAAGATTTCACGTATGAACGTTTATTGGTAATATACCCGAAACAAGCAACCACAAAAGTAAATTGCTTTCAGTAATTGAAGAAGAAGAGTTTTAGCTTCAATGTTACAAACGCTCTTGAGCTTTATTGGAAAATAAACATTTGGGCTAAAGCATGCGTTTCCAAAAGTTAGAAGACTGTAAAATACTCTAAGCTTGGCTTAGACAGTCAGCGATTAAAACAACATTTTTTGAACCACATTACTTCTAACTTTAAGACAGAGAATGAGTTTCTTACAAGTAGAAGGCTATAAAATACTTCGATTTTGGTTAGTCCGCGATGAAAAAACAGTTCTTTCACGGACTAACTTTATCATTTGGCTTTACTGCTAAAAATAGATATACCAATTCTACAAAAATAGCAGCAAAATCTCCAGCAAAATTAGTAACACAAGGTAGAATCATAATTTCTATGTTATACATTGACATTCGTTAAGCAGAAAACTAGTTGGTGTTCTTTTGTTAATAAAAATACAGTTATGGAGCTCTTGGCCAGTTTGACTATTTACTTTCACCTTCTAATTGATAATGCTATGCAGTCTTGAGGTCAGGGCTAGAGAATATTAATTCATTCAATTACACTGTTATCTTTTTTCAACCGAAAACTCCTCACTATAAAGCTGTTATAAGAAAGAAAGGCCTTACATGCTTTATCTGTTTTGATTTGTCTCAAATTTTGGATTAATCTCTTATTATAGGGCATTTCTCGTATATAAAAAGGTATGTATTGCCTGTTTAACAGTAAAGGATTGTGAAACTCTATAACGAACAAAAAATAAAACTTGTTTACATTAGGAAGAAAAACATTTTACATTTAATTGTCTGATTTGGTTTAGGCTCTTTATTAGTCCATGCCAATGTTCGGAAACTGCATCATTTGGTTTTAAAGATATTCAAATTTATCATATTTTGCTTGAATAGCTAATTGCCTATATTTTACTCGAATCTTCTCATATATATGTCAGATGTGGAGGAAATAAAAGTATCTATCTGCTTTTTCTTAATTTTTAGAAACACCGCAAAAACGTTCGTCATAGATTTTAGTCAATAATAATTACTAAATCTCTAAGACAAAAGCAAGAAATTGTTATCTGTTTTCGTAGACAATTAATAATCTCTGGACGATTTTTTGATAAAGCGGTGTTAAATTATATAGAAATAATCCTCTTAATAGAATTGTTGCCAATTATATACAATGCCATTATTAAGCAGGTAGGTACATGTACATCACAGTTCTGTGGTACACGTACTAAGGGTATATATACTAAGTTCACTGAGGCGTAACTATACTGCTAGCTCATCAGAATGAGTAATACGTAAGTCATTGCCTTGTTTTAAACATGTCTTGATTAACTGACAGTCTTCTCAAAATTATGCCATAAGTGCTTTTTACTATGTTAATGAAAACAGCTGGAATATAAGTTTTCCGACAATCGATGCACATGACAAAACTTAATGCTACATTTGAAAGTCAACCACCGCCATTCAAAGACTAAAACAGTTATCCACTGGCATTAAGACCACGTTATAAAGGTAAAGTTTCTAGTTTACTAGCAAAAACATCTATTATCCGTCTGTAGTTTTCACATAATGGGTAACTGTCACAGTATGTTGAAGTTTAATGTATTACGTAAAGCAGCTTATGTGCTCGTGTATTGTCAGTCTGAGATCGTTCAAAATGTTACCCAAAGTTTCGAGCTCTTATTAGTTTCACAAGCCCCATGCTCATAATTAGACTTGTTCTTTTTAGTCTTAACAATGCTGAGGTGCATAATGCACCTTTCTATTGCCCTCATTTTTCGTTGCTTATCGGGATAAAGGAGTTTGTATTTTGCAATATTGGTTAAAAAACACTTCGCTATCTTTATAACATGTAGTTTCGATTAAAAAACGTAAGGAATGCTTTTTACAAATAAAGGTTAATTGCGCCTTTAAGACATCTTTCTTGGAGATAAAAATGCTGAAAGTATTTTTTAATAAAACCTGAAGTGATCATTAACATTTAACTGACAAGTTTGTACAAAGTATCGTAAAAGAGACTCCTTACCGTTAGCTGACCTTTCAAAGACGTTTGACACGATGGTTTACTTGAATGTGTGCTTTCTACCTGCATTATATATTTCAAAATCTAGTAAACATGTATACATAAATGGTCTAGTTGACTTTACAAACTAGCAAGCATGCTGCCTTTTCATTAATGTATGCTGGTATTAAAGCAACAATGTATATTGTCCTGCTGCATATATGTTATTTGTACCTATTTCGACGAAACAAGTGTTGAAACGTATACTTATGTGTACGTTTCAAACATTTAATTTTCAAAACATTCTGTGTCTAAGAACGCCAAGGCTAATGCCAATTAATGGATTTGAATTTTATTGGTTACATATGATATTATCTTTGCTTTAAAACCATCCTTACGTGCACAAAATGATATAGCTCTGTGGTTCAACAAATGGCTCGATATTTATATCGGCACTTTATAGCATACACTGTTAATTTTCCGTTTTGTCTTTCGAATTTATACCTATGTTATTATTAATATCAGGGAAATATGCCTGAAGATATTCGTTTTCCAATATTTGCTAGACAGAGATGACAGTTATTTATGATATTTTTACATAATCGTAACCTGCTGTTGAACGTTGAATGAGTGGTTATTTTATACCAGTTCAATTAAAGCACACAAAATGTCATTCTATCTACTTCTGCAACTTCAATAACAGTGAACATAATTTTTTCCAAACATGCTCACAATACTTTGTACGAAGGATATTACACTTCAAATTGTTATCGCAAATTTAACAAAAATAATACAATATGATGCAACAAAATACAATTTTAATTGCTACAAAGCTGCATTACATAATAATGTATTGAATGCATTGTATAATGTCATACACACCTTTTTATTTATAAAGCACCAACAAATACTAATGCGGCATTATCACAAGTTTAATACATTTAAATGCACAGCAACCGAAAATTGATTTTATAAAACTGTTTTCAAAGATACACTATGTGCAGTACGATGCGCATAATGTCACTTTGAGGAACCTAATATCTGTTACATGCATACAGCATTAGAAAAGAAGCACACCCGCAATCAATTCAACAATTAACGGATAGCAATCGTGCATAAAAAGCATACACGCAGACATAGTTCAAACTTTGAAAATGTGATTGTCTGTCCTAGGCCATGTTCATAACACTACATCACACTTCGAAATAATCAAATTCACCGAGTGAAAGATAAAATTAATGACAAGTTTAAGCAGCTTTAATTTCCTGCTAGAGTGCTTTACATGACGCTAGCGCAATCATGAAAACATAGCATGATTTAAATTTCGCAACATGGCTTGTGTAAAACAAAACAACTCATTTACAAACAAACAATGTCTGAAAAAAGTAGGCAAGAGGCGAAATGCAGTTGTTTTATAATCTTTGTATTTTGATCAGAACCACATTATATCTAAATAGTTCAAGAAGCCAGTTTTATAGAGACAACTTATCTACGCTAGGCTTATGTCCTAAGATTATGTCGAACCTACGCATAAACCTAGATAATCCTTACGTCTGTGATAGAAATAAGATTATTATCTACGCAAATCTACGGGCAAATTTCAAACTCAATTTCAGGAAAGGAATTATGACTGCGCTGTATTTCCATAAATTTTCCCTGACATTCATTTTTTAAAATTCATTCTTAAACTGGTAAACACAAATCATTTGCTCACTGTATAAATTGGCTAAGTTATAAGTTGTCTTTAAAAGGAATTCTGGATTTATGGCAATAGGATTTCGAAAAATTCTTAATTCATAGCATAGTGTAAGCAGATTGTTTGTTTCATAACTTGCCGGCTGTAAAACTTGCAGTTTGGAACTATACCTTGTTACAAAATCACGAGGTGATAGAAATTATTCGAACTCACGACCAAAGTGGAATCTGACGCTTCAGCACTTCTAGTTATCGTGTTCTTGATTCGAATACGAGGCAAGAAAGGGTTTATGCGTTTTGTACACTTCTCCTATGATATTGTTATCTGTTACTAGTTAAGTTTCAGCAAAACAACTTTTACAGCTCTGGGGTCGTATTCCAGTAGCATCTTAAATGATTTCTTAAGTATTTTAACTTAAGTCCAAAATTCTTAAGTGTTATAATTCGCTAAAAAGTGAATGATTGTGTGTAATTTCATCTTCATTATAGAAAATGGTCATGGAAGATTTAATAAATTTTCAACATGCTGCAATGCACTTTCTCCTTTTTAAATTATCTTCTTAAGGAAATTGCTAAGTTTAAGGAATATCTTAAGATTTAACTTAAGATGCTACTGGAATATGACCCCTGGAGTCAAAATGTGACGATCGGACGGACGGGCGAACGGATCAAAAGTCACAGTGGTACAACATACTCTCCCTTTTCGGTATAATATATCATGTACTATATATTATTCACGGAAAGAAATAATTCAATATGGTGTATACCTTTTAACAACAGCATACAAGAAATATAAATAATATCGAACGTACCGATGCGATAGGGTATGGTTCTGCCAGCGATATAAGCTATGCACACAAATTAGCTGCTATGATTTAGGAAAGCAGAATGTGTCAATAAACTTTTAAAAGGCAGCTGTAAGAATCAGCAGACTGCGCGGGACAAAATTGAATATGTTCGTATGTTCTCTGATAGGGTTCCCGTAAGAATTCAGAGCCATTCAATCAATAATTGTATTGCAAGTGTAATATATTGAGCAGAAAGGAAATCTTCCGGTAAATCTTGGATATTTATACTGAGTAATTGAGTAATTAACGTTTGTATTCAACCACTGTGTACAATTTTATTGCAAGCGACATAGAAAGCTTTGTTTAAAAAATTTTAATTGTGTATTTTATTCTAAGAAACGTGACAGGAATATATATCAACTGGTGTCTGACTCTGTTTATTCTGGTAAGTGCGCTTTAATTACAAAAAGTAGCGTTCACAGTTTTTGGAAAAGCAAAACGGCTCGTTCATCATTAAATATTATATGATTCATGCATATTTATATATTGTACATTCAATGAGATTACCTTAAGTAATTTATTATATGAATTAGCAAGGATAAAAGAGTTGCTCTTTCAGAATCGGAAAATGCCAAACAGTTTTACAATTATAGCAGTGTAGTGAAACGTCTGAAGGTATAGCAGCGCAGAATATAGTTGTACGTTCCTTTGTCATGCCACATGACGTAAATGTTAACCTTTGTTTAATTCTTGTTCTCATAGTACCATAAATGTGTAAGCATGTTCTATCTGCACCTATGAAGTGTAATCGAACAATGAACAGAATCTTTAGAAATAGCTTTTGTTTTTGTTGATTTGAGGTGACATATACATGTATAATGGCTGAAGTAACCGCTTGGAAACAGCTATTGACAGCATAAAGCTTGTAACAATAAAGCTTGGAAAAATGTTGTGCATTTTAATTCAGACTAGTGATATTCCGATTTTGTCATTAAATGGATTTAAAAGGGCACTAACTAATGCTTTTCTAAAAAATTACTATGGTTATCTGTATAATTCGTTTTTGTCTTAGACTAAAAGTAATACTGATATATACAGGCTAATGTTTTCATGATTTCATCTGATTACTATGTACAAAAAACTTACATTATTACATTATAATTGTTTATTATTTTGTGCATACAATTAAAGTTCGTGTGGACGGCAGTACCATAAGTCATAATCATTTGGGATGTCGTTTGCTCTCTGTGATTTATGTTTTTCGGACATCATGCTATTTATAAAACCCAGTTGTGGCTCATTGCCGTGTCATGAAACGTCTTAAGAATGAGACAGAAGATTTCTTGAAATTGAGAAAAGAAATGTAGTTTAATAAATTAAATGTCAAGTGTAATGAAACTCCTGTCATTATGTTGGATGATGTATTACCCCCAATGATATTCCATATATTCACATAACTACATGTATATGGCTTATTTCAAAGACCAAGACAGAAGCATAAAATAATGTTTTTCTTGATCTTTGTTTCTATATACAAAGAGTAGAAAAAATGATGTTATATTTAAGAAATGATATATATCCATGTTTGGTCGTAGAATAACCCGAGTTTGGAGTTTTTATGCGCAAGAATATCTCACGAAGACCGCAGGCCTGAGTGATATATTATTATGCGGCCTGAGTGGTATATTATTACGTATAAGAACGACAAACGAGGGTTATTCTACTATAAACCAAACTTGGATATTTATTATTTCGATTCTAACACGACTTATTAAAACAAAATTTGAAGAAAAAGATAAAACTTTTTTCATCGAACGTATTTACACTTGCGTACTACGCACCTAGATTTTGCCGTTGAAGTTACCTCCCGAGAACACTGTAAAGATGCTATTTCAATGTGACTTTCATTCATGAAAGATGTATACGCGGTGTTTCAGTTTTTTCATCAAAACCTTAATAATCTAATTTTCAGGTAAATGTAACAGGAATTTCATTTATAGAAATGGTTCGAATTTTCAGGGTACACAATAACGATTCAAGATACGAAACAATATTAGTTACGGGTATAGATAAATGACGTCACAGTCGCTTTTGCAGCACTGTATTTCGCAATGCATAACTTTTATATACTAAGTTGTTTAAAAAAGGACTTAATATGTCACAGTGGTGATTATTAGTGGTTTTACACCTAATAATATTTGCACGAGTTGTACATGAAATGTGACAACTCAGTCATGTGATCATATAAAAACAGGTGACTTCTATTTATATATTCTCTTAGTTACTAACAGTGTGTAAGAAAACATAACAACTGGTGATTGGTTTATTTGTAACACCTGATTAAACATCTCACCCTTTCTCATGCTTGGGGGGATTTTAAGTTCACACAGTTGGACAGATACAAAGCTAGAGTGAAGATGTAGTGTTCCTAGCTACATCTATTCTTCAACAGTTGTATTTTACAGATCAGGTAAACCCAGTTTTTCCCTTGCCCCAATCCCCATGGTTTGTCCATCAATATCAGTTAATAATAAATTTGGTTATTTAAACATTTGGTGAAATTCCTTTTACCCAAATCTTGTTTATAATTAATAACTGTTACTGTCTTGAAGTAATTCATGATTCTACTTGAGTAATGTCTGTTCCAAAATTTAATTATTGTTGTGCAATAATTTGCTTTTGCTTTTAGTTGCTTTTATATGTTTTTATTTGCTTTATGCTTATTCTTGTTTTCTTGTATTTGTAGGACACCTTTTTAGTCACTGACTTAAGGACCTACAAAGGAAATATTGATAAATATAATTAAATATGGAAACTACATGCATATTATTTCCTTGTGACCTACCCTCAGAGAGAGATACATATAACTAAAATATTATAACGGTCACATACAAATGTATCAACAGTTCAATTACAGGTTATTTGATAAAGCAATACTTCCTTTAATCTGTTATGATAAGCTGACTATGATGGTGTGGAATTAATGGATACAACTCCAAAACAGTTATAAGCTATATCTAAAATGTAGCACGATTGCAACGAAACTGGTGCCGCGAGGTGAAATGATACTACTTCTGTTTTTGTAGCGTTTATGCAGTGTTAATTATTTATGCAGTATCATGCAATTGTTGTTTTTCCGTTTTATAAATGCGCCTAAAAGTTGTAACCAGATTAGAACCCGAGACCTACCCCAGACGTTCGATTTATGAGTCCGACTCCCTACCACTATTAGACGGTGTCTCTATTATCACTTCTCGGCCTATTGAGTGAGATCAAATTTATTATTTTCTATCACGACAATAGAATATCATCTCTATACTTCCTTTAAATTTAACGAGAGTCACACTCCCGAGTTGGTCAATGACAGACCATATTTCTTTTAAACTCATAGCTTTAAAAGACTTTCGATTCAGAAAGCTTTCAATGGTGTTCTTGTTTATTGAATATGGAGACATATAATGTTTACAATTCAAAAAAAGCATAACAACAATGCATTCCTCAGGTGATGCCCTTTACAGTCATGTACTGCGAAATACAGCAGATATATAATCTTTTAGTTTCAGATATACCTTTAAAATTGCGTATTTAACGATAAAGTTTAGCTACTGTGATCTTTTGTCTGATGTCATTATTAATCTAGCAATGTACACATTTTATGCTTTTCAAGAGCGACAAGCAATCCTGAATCAATAACTGTATTTTAAACACAATGTTATATTACATTTATATTTGTAAATAGTACATGTATTTCTTCTCTGTAGATTACATGACAAGATATATTGGTACCAGTCTGTATGTATGTTGTACAAATTTTTTTTAATGTTACTTGAACTTGTTATGGGCCGGCGGACGTTATCAAAAAAGCATTGTCATTGTCTTAAGTTAATTAAATTTCAAAAACAATATGGGATTATGCTGAAAAACGTTTCAGTGAGCTGTCGGAATAAACGCATGCAATAAGGAGGATAAATGTACGGTACATTTGCTCTGACAAAAACATCAGCACCCATCAGGGCGGATTATGCTTTTCTTAACTGGTTGCCATTTCACTTAAGGCAATATAACAATTTGAAATTCCTGCAGCAATTTATCTCAAACAAATTTATCTAAACATTCTCTTATAGTGAACTGTTTTCTTTTTTGTAATGAGAGATGCATCTTTTTATTTTGAGATCGAAACTTGCCTTACGAATTCCATTTTAGCAAATGAGTTCACTTTTTATATGTCTTGACAAAACGGGAAAGGCATTGTACGACGCTTGTAACAGTATTTCACATATAGCTGGTATTGAATTGCAGATTGTCTGTTTTTGCTTAATGCCTTCTACTGATCCATCTTATCGCGAATGTTATAAAGAGACTGCTTGTGAAATGCTCTCAAAAGTTACAGGGTGTGCATTGATGTCTTTAAGATACAAATTCTATTTAAGCATACCAAAATCTTCTTGACGGCACAGCTAGTGTTTGACATCCGGCTATTTGATTCTGATTGTTTTCCAACTGCAAATAAAAACAACATTTGTCGTTCTTTGCTCTTTACATAGCTTAGAATAACATGAACTTTGTAAATTTGCGGGTCGTAAATCTGCTCTCAGTTATTGAATGAAACATATTACAGTATTTCAATTTCTTTGGACTATAACTTCTCCAAACAGAAAGATATCTTTATTTTAATAAAGTCACAGATGTTCATGACCTGAACAGGAAAACAAACATTTCAGAAATATAAGGCTTGAGGATGAGTTTCATACAAATCTGAGGTAGTAAAAGACCCTTAATTAAGTACTGTTACAGTACTAGTAAATTCCTAAAATGATTGATAAATAAATTTAACATTTTTGTGATTGAATTTATCTCGAAAACTTGATGCAACAGCGACAGTCTTGATACTTACTATATGCACACAATATCACTTTAATAGACACGTCACGATGGCTACATTGTGGTCCAGATACAATTGTAAAATATAATTAAAAGACCTATTTCTTTATACATTTTTAGAAGCTGGGAATTATATCTGGATTTAAGAGGTTTTCTATCTATTTTGGAGAGTCAATGTCCTATACTTCTCTCTGTTTAAAAATACTATTTTCAAATGAAAGTTTCAAGACGAAAGAGCAAATTTTACAAAAGTAATATTTTTTATTTATAATATTACTAATATTTACACAGCGGAATAGACAACCTCTACACTGAAGATGCACGTGTATTTCGATGGAATATTTCAAATGCGGTAGTTGAACCTCAAGGCAACACGAGAAACGATTACATTTCAACAGAGCTGATATTTTACTGTATGCAAGGTTTGTCTCACACCAAAATGGACGATGTGTTGTTTCGGATGAACACCAAAATCACGAACAGAAAAACAGAAAACGAACTAATTAGTCTTTGTTACAGCACTGTAACTGTAGTTCTGTTCAGTTTGGACTTTAACTGGTCTCAAAGGAATACAGTAACTCCTGATTTTCATATAGACAGACTAAAACTGCTCTCATATGTAATGATATAAAAAACTTTCAAAATCAATCAACGTTTCTTAGATTATGTATCTTTAGAAACGACTAGTAACACTTTCAAATATAATTAAATAATTGCAAAATTGTACAATTCAGTTCGACCTTACAGATCTGACGCAGACATACACGACAGACATTAAACACCTCAACCTTTTCATTAGATCACTTTTTCTTAGCAAATGCGAAGTCAGCAATTTATTTCTTTGTGTTCTCTTTACGAAGGAGCCGGGTGTATTTCGAATCTCCAAAGTCTAAATTGCCACCAAAAATGTGTAAAATAACTGTGCAACGACGTGCTATTGTCACTTTATAGCACAGTCTCATCCCTCTGCGATAGAATTGCTAGCTTGTGATCTTTCAAGCGATTTACGAGACCCTTGATAAATTCAAAAGGCACTTAAACACGTTGTTCTCACAAGTTTACGTAATGGACAAATCAATATCGCAATACAGGGCTGGCTACATTGAAATAATTCCGTAGAAGCCTTAGAAGACGTATTTTAAGAAGCGCTTTGTCTGATATTTTTCACGTAACTAAAATGTATGCTGTTTCTTCTTTAATACAAATTATATCCACAAAAACAACTATACTGGCACACAAGTAGCTAAGATATGGGGAACGCTGAAAATGAAAGTATTCACAGGTATACAAGTAAGAACAAAAACGAAAATGAAAAACCCGTAAACAACGTTTATGTTTACCCAGGAAGACTTCTAAACATTTCGACTTAACCTGTACATTATTTCGAAATTTGAGTTATTTAGGGGCGGATGCCCATAGAAACTCCGGAGCAATATTGTGTTAACTACATGAAAAATTTGACAGTCATGAAGTGTGTTTTATATGAGAACAGTTAACCAAAATACCCATACATTGTTTATTATCCTTTAAAAAAGAAGATAACAGTTAAAGTAAATTGTAATTCTTTTTAAAAACCTTGTATCACTTTAAAGATTTGCTTTTGAACAAATTGTTCTTATGACTTCAAAATATAATTTTACAAAGTTACTGTCTGAAAACATTGACCCTAATGGAATGACGTGTTGTTTATTAATTAATTAATTATTTAATTAATTATTTCAAATTCATTCATTCAATCATTCATTCATTCATTCATTCATTCATTCATTCATTCATTCATTCATTCATTCATTCATTCATTCATTCATTCATTCATTCATCTTTTCATTGCATTCATCTTTTCATTGCATTCATCTTCTACAGAAGGCAACAATAAAACAAGATCAGCTGAAATATTTTCATTTCAAAAGAATGTCATAAGCTACACATTATTTTTGGTGAAATGCAGAGGAAATTCTAATAAGACAGTGGCGCCACAGTGAAGATGTATTGGTTTACAGAATCATTTATCATTGGGTGTCGGGGATTTCAAAAGCTGCTTTATGACAGTATACTAAACGTTGGGTTAATGATTAATACATTACCGATAAGTCTGCATATAGCGTTTGCATTGATTTTTTATCAGAAACTTATCTCTATTTATAAACGTGTCATTACGCTTTATTAAGAAGTACATTTTACTCTGGCCCTTAATAAAAAGTTTGGATCTCTTATTTCAGTTTTAAGAAAGGCTCCTTTATTAAATATATTACATGATACAATAATTCATGATTCCATGATTTAACAGAAACTCTTCTCTTGTATTTAAACAGGCTTAAACATACTTTAAAATGCTAAATAGGGGAACAATCATGCTTTACAGATTATACTGAAAACATGCAGGCGTACATTGAAACTTGAGGGACATAACTGTCAAATTCACAGATTTGTCTGCGGCTCTTGAATGCCAAATGCATGCTGTTTTAGGATTTAAGAATTGACAGATATTACCATATGTTTTAAGAAGAACATCAAACACAATGATCATATCGAAATTCTAATCTCAAAAGAGCACGAGTCCGCATGTTATAAAATCTATTTAAAGAAAAGATAGTGTTGAATAAGGAGGTTGTACAATTTTCGTGAAAGAAGTACGAGAGCTACTAATTGCCTTCTCGATTGCTAAAGGATCATTCGGAAGATACAAAAGCTCTCCATTTAAGTGTTAATCCCTCATTTGGACTTCTACTATACAGTGTACGTGTTTATAGTTTAGTAATGTGCTTACATTTTGTAACATGTTAACTTTATAGTTTAGTAATGTGCTTACATTTTGTACTTACTATTTTCATAAGTATTCAAATTTAGCATTACTTTTGACTAATTAGATGTTTAGCCTGGTTCTAAAACAGACAGTCATAGGATGCTACTCAGAGAAATAAATGTGTGCAGTAAATGTTGAAAGACATGACAATTTAATTTGTTTTTCGTTTATAAGTTTAAAAGCCTGTATAAAAATTGTCCTAAATAAAATAAATATAGGGACGACTTAAATCACAAAACATGTCTATTGCCGATACACATATTTATTTTCAATTTGCAATACAGTATAGTCTCTGGTACAATTCTTAGAAAAGATGTCAGTCTTGACGAAATAATATGTCAAAGTTTATTACTCCAAGGAAATTTAGTAGTGTATTATCATTATGTTTTATTTTTTCAATGTATGATAGATGAGTGTCTGCAATATTTA
The DNA here is from genome assembly GCA_022818135.1 of Saxidomus purpurata. Taxonomy (NCBI): domain Eukaryota; kingdom Metazoa; phylum Mollusca; class Bivalvia; order Venerida; family Veneridae; genus Saxidomus; species Saxidomus purpurata. The sequence continues at coordinate 16,186,371 of JAFMSR010000008.1, forward strand.
CTCAAAATAAAGGAAGAGCTTTCGTGTAGAATGAAGTGCGTTTTATATACTATATTTATATGTCTCGATTTAAGGATCATATATTCACTGAGAAAACTCGTTATTGTTCTTAAGATAAGATATTAAACAAGTGAAGATGTACAGTAATTGCCATTATGCAATAGCGTACATTCACCAAAAATATCATGAAAGATAAAAATATTAACATAGGTAATCATATATGGAAAGTTTTAGTTTTATCGCTACTTATGTATTTTGTCTTTTGAAACAGTTTGTCACAAAGTAGGATGTTGCCATTTTTTTGTGAAGTAATATTTCACAATATCATTAAGTCTTATTAGAAAAGCGAAGCACACATAGCATTCAACGTGCCACATCAAATGTACACGTGCTGCAGAGTGATGAATGTAAACAAGTGGGATTACCCTGCAATGCTATAAAATTAACGCGAGTATCAACAGCACTGCAATACGTAAATGGCACGTAAACGATAAAATGTATGTAAACGAAATTATTATAACATAAGATGTAAATCACCAATGTCACTTGCTTGGGCGTTTCAAATATAAATGAAAGAACATAATACATGAAATATTTCTTTCAATTAGAGATCGATTTCAAAATTGTATGGACCGTTTGAGAAGCTTCATCCTTAGCGAGATCTGCTGCATATCGTGAATACGATCTTTTGCACTGTTCCGAGGAGACTCAGTAATAATGTCGGTTGCAATTAGTGCGATCTAAGACCGTGAGAAATGACAGAATTTCACGACATACAAACAGGTGAAAAGATATATTATTTACTGTTCTTCTTCCACTGAGAGAGACATAACATAATTATCTAAAGTTCTTTTAATAACAGTCTCTTTATTCTGTAGTTGTACTTCTTTATGAGATTGGAGGGTCCCGGGTTCGATCTCTACCTGAGTCATGTCGGTTGTATTCTTAGGCAGGTCGCAACTGATTCAAATGGCTTCTATTTCTCAATCTCCGGTGTTTATCCCATCTGGAGTGAGTCTCGAGAGCGATTATTCTAAGTTAAAGAACTTGTTTCGCATTCGAGAATGAATAATTCAGTACGAACTAAACACCTTATTTGGCTAAAAGTTTTCTAGGTTTTTTCTGCGATTTTCATTTTATCTGTCAGGAGTTGTTTTACCATCTTTTACAACCATTATCAATATTGATTTAGGCGTATAATGTAGAATTACTAACTTTAAATGCATTTAATTTTCACTGATGCAATTTATATCCTTTTAACGTTTTCATTTACATTTAAATTGTTTTCCGGAATTCTCAGACGTTACACGTGCTGTTTTACCGTTTCATAAAGACACAACAGATAGATAAAACATAAAGTGTGCATTAAATGAAATGATATGAACTATTAGCACGGAAATAACTCGTTGTCTATGAACTTAGAAATAACTGATACCAGTCCATATTTACTAGCACGAAATGCTCTTGTGGCAGTCTCTCTCGTATTTTCCGCGACATGGGTATCAGGCGTCGTTGTTTTATCAACAACTGGACTTACTGTTTATTTTGATAATTGCCTTAAAGAAATTTGTTTACCGTTTTATCAACGAATTTCAATCTATAGGAACTGAATAATTAGTATTAAGTAAATGCAATCGATTCTCTGTTTACATGTATGCAGGCAGCTAAATTAAAAATGACACCTTTTCCTTTTGCCTGTTCAGTATGTTAAAAGGTGTTAAGGTGCTACTTCTGTGGCGGTTGAATCTTTTTTCTGGTTGATATTAACAGAGGGTCGACTGTTCGTTGTAGTATTACATGAGTGTACATACTGAACAGGCAAACGGAAAAGGTGTCATTTTTAATTTAGCTACCTGCATAAACAGAGACTCGACTGTATTTACTACACCATTTTAATATTTACGCAGAAGTTTTCATATAGATCGATATTATCTTAAAGGAATGACGCGCTGACAGATTACATATTTTCAACCTTCGTCGAAAAAAAGAGCACAAGTATTGTGTTACATATTACAACAGTGTTTCGTCACTGAGTAAGAAAAAAATCTGTAAAATAAATGATTCCCCGTGTTTTATTTCTGTGAGAATACGTCGTAATCTGAGCTTCAGATGTCTTAACTGTCACATGAAAATATGTGCATGATATCTTTACAATGACGTGCTATTGTCGTTTTATAGAGTCATGCCATTCCTCAGTCATACAATAAAATTACTATCTCGCGATCTTTCTAGCGCATAAAGGCCCCCTTGACGAATTTCAAAAGGCACTTTAACGCTTTCGTCCTCACAATTTTGCGTAATGAACAAATCAATGTCACAAAACAAGTCCTGTGAAATGAGAATTAGTTGAAACTAAGCTCTTTCAGACAAGTAGGATTTTCTTTATTTTCCTTATTATATAATAGCTACAAACTTTATTGTACAGAGCACAACGTTAGCTGCCTAATTACTGAACGAATTCAGGGTTTGCTATTTTAAGTTGTTACTTTCATTTTAACAAAAGTTTGAATATCGTTACCATTATCTGGAAATAACATGACATATCAATTCTTCATACTCTTTCAAGAAATGTTGATATAGAGAAAGAATGTCACAAGACTTCATCGTACATGGTCACAGTTTCACGTTAACCAAGAACAATAACACACAATGTCGCTATATCTCGGACGCCATAACATCTTAAACATGAAAAGATGTAACAAAAATCGTGTGAAAGTAAGAACTAAACAATACGTAAAAGACGTATTGGCAACAAAGTACAAAATACACAGGATGGAAATGATATGAATGATATCTCTGATCTCTGCAATAGGTTTGAACTGTCAGTTTTGCATTGTTTAATATCTAACTACTATAATTTATCATGCACGCTATGCATACACTCGCAACTTTGTTCAATAGCTTTCAGTTCTCCGATATAATTCTCAGATATTAACAGTTCTTTGATATAATGCAGACAAAAAATTGATGAGATTAATTGAAATACTAAGTCATGCGAACTGAAACTAATTCACCACAAACACTATCATTTAACAAAGCATGAATTTCATATATTGGCGAGAATTGCAACTGAAACATTAACAACATCAATTCCCAATGGTTCTGCTGCCACATATGATATGCATAGGACTCATTAATCAATTACAATTTTTATTTATTGGCCGCAAAAGCCTTCACAATTTCGGATTTGAACTATTTTTGTAATCAAACAGAAGTGTGATAAAAGCAAAGATACAGTACAAGAGTTAAGAACAGATTTCTCAGAAAAAACACGTCTCTAAAATTGATAAAGTTCATGAAAAAAGATGCTTCTGTTAATATAAAGACTGAGGTATTATAAGCTTGAAGTTCGTGATAACGCTGCAATAACTATTAAAAGACTCTTTGGTGCCTTGAGGGATTAACGGAATATTGTTTTACAAATACAGAAATGCTCTCCTTATTGGGGGTTAATATCTTCATATGACAATCCCGATTTATTCTATAGTTTAAACACTTATGAAATGTTTGTAATAAAAGTAACAAATGATTCTTGATTTCAAGCTCCAAATTTACTAAATCAAGCATTTATTCCATGGGGATACAGTCCAATTCTTGAGCTGAAATTCAGCTGAAATCGGGCGATTACCAAGGCTAGCGTGTATATTGCTGATACGAGGTGGACTTGAATTATCATAGAAAATGGCAACCGATAGAATTTGCAACAATCTGCTATAGAAATAAGTTACTAATGTTTTGTTCTCAAAAGAGTTTTATTCGTGTTTATTTCAGATATCTTATTAGACTTTTATTGCAGAACAGTGAAACGTAACCCTTACTATAAATGTACCATTAATAATGGTATTCAACCTTTAATGTTGTAAAAAAGACATGTTCTTAGTGTAGAGATTTGGTATTCTGTTTGACCACTGTATTGAATCAAAATTAGTATGCTTAACAACCCACAAACGTAATAATTATATTCAAAACAAGACATGATTTGAACACAATAATTTCGCCCCTAAATATCCCAACGCTATTCTCAACTATTTTATTGCCTTATAACTCGCTCTTGAGACTCTCCCTGATGGAATCTGCATCACAAGTTATGTGAAATTGGCATGTCTTGCCTCTGTACACTGCCTTTATACGAGGGATAAAAATTGAAACATATCAACGTAGGTTCTTTGGATTTATGATGTGTTAAAATTCAACACTAATTCTATATGTCTGAAGTAGAATGTTCCCATCCCTATGTGTGTACTTACATTTCAAACTGTAAATAACAACACCTTTATAGAAACTGATTTGTGTAGAAAAAAGACATATTAAACTGAGAATGAAAAAGAGTGTATTCGATTAAAGTGAACAAATTCAATATACTGCTACAGGTCGAGAGTAGAATACAACGTTCAGAAACATCATTGTTAGATTGTACTTAATTCACTTGAATTCGGTTGGTCAAGGTAGAAATAGCAGTGCATTCAGCTTGTCTTAAAAAATGTGCTCTGTCGCCAATTGTTGACATTTTTGGTTCATTTATTGACACAGACGATGCACAATCTTATGAGCACAATGAAGTAGAATATTTTGCATCTCTTTGTACGAATTTTGTAGCATGTAACACTGTCTACATAATTCTTTTAAATTTTTGTCTTTAGCACACCTAGAACGATTCTCCAATCGGTTTTGAAGGAATCTCTTTTTTACTACTTTTCTTATTTTATTTCGACCCGTTTGGTGAATCAGAACGAGTCGGCACCACTCTGCTTTACTTAACAACATAACCCTTGCACATCGTAAAATATTTACATATAGAGTTTTTTACAGGCAGGATAATATACATATAAAAAGGATGGAAAAACATTTAGACCGTAAGAAACACTTAAACATCATTCAAAACTGTTTTCATATGAAGACGCTTGATACTGGTTTCTTGTTTTGACATTTCAGACAAGCCAATATGTTTCCTAAGTTCTAAAAATACATTTAATTTAGTACAAGGCAGGCAATTTTCAAGATGATAAATGAAGTTCAAGTAATTTAATTTATTTGAAATTACGCTTCAACAGTCTGAAAAACACCCGGTTGAATTCATGTCTTCGGTCTTGTTAAAGTCAAATACTTTCGCCTAAAATGGTACTGAAAAATGAACTTACTTTTTACATATTATTAGAAAGATGGAAAGAACAAAGTGTAAAATAGCAGTGCAATAAAACACACTAAGTGATGCATTGTTCAATTTAAAAAGTCGCTGAAATGTTCTTTACCGAATAATCCCATCTGATCAGCATATATTTTATAAATTTGTTCAAAGTATTAAAACACTTAAGGGGGGTCACTGCTGAAATTAAAAAAAAAACAAGAAATTTTATTGACCCTGTTTTTTATGGAGACTAACATATTGCTTGTGAATTTCTGAAAAAATCTAGGTCAATGACCTAACTTTGTCGCAATATTCATCTTTAGTGATGCACTATCAGAAAAGATGCTTAATGCAGAATTAGCTAGAATTTTCGTATTGTAAACGATTATGTATGTGGTGTATGTTTCAGAACGGGTATTAAGTTTTAACCTCTGACAGAATGTAGTCTGTCATACTTTAGGATGAAAAATTAGATATAGTGGTATTTCTATCATCATCTGAATAAATATTACGCTTCTTATTATTACCCCACTCACTTTACTAAAATTCATTTTTTCAAATTTTGATAAATAAATATTTCATGACAAAGGAATAACAAGGTTTTTCAGATATTTTGCCTACACTTCGATTAAAACCTTTATTATAGAATGCAAAAATAAAAATTGAGGGTCAATGTGCATATAAGAAAGAAATTCAATAAAAACTGACAAAAAATGTGTTTTTTAGATTTCGATGAGCTTTAAGATATGACGGCATAGGTCTGTAACAAAAGAACTGTAAAAGGAACAAGTTTATAATGCATTTTTATATCCTAACCATTTTTGTTGTACAAAAATGTAATACAGTTTGAAGTAAGTAAATATCTTAAATGGTTTTTGAGAAATGACTATTTGTACCCCTACCCCCATTTGTCAGTTTAGTCACAAAATGTGAGGGAAAAATATTTTTTTCTCAAAAACGTTCAATATTTTTACACTAAAATATTTCTTTTGTGCCTAAGTTTATTACTACGTAATTGTTTTTTCCAGTTAACTCATCATTTTTGAAATATAACAAATGTAAATTTCCGGAAGTGCAAAAATCCAAAACCTCACCAGTGACCCCCCTTAAGTCAACGCATGAAATCAATGCATTTATCTGATGTGTTTGCGTTTCACCTTACTGACTTACTGCTACATATTCGGTTGATACGTTTTCGGATAAAACTAGAAGTATCATCTTTAACATCGCAGCTTGACCTTTTTACTTAGTAATGCATGTAGAGGTTGTTTTACTGAACCTTTATCAAAACTTTAGAGTATTTGATGATCATATAAATTTCGAAAATTGAATTCAACACAATTTAGTTGTTGTGAAGTAAATGAGCATTTATCTGGAGAAGGTTGTATACATTTAGGGGCTATTATACTTTTAGTTCAAGGAGGATATGGTGTAAAGCACGCTTTGATCACAGTAGTTACATTTGTATTCTTAAGAACAAATAAACCAAAATATTTCCATAAAGTTTAAACTTGTAATTTAAAATTAGATAAAAGCTCACATTTTTATCTGTAAAATGGTCCTCTTTTTGGTTTGACGGGGAAGTTTATTTGTGTCCATGGATTATAATTGATGTCACGAATTAAAAAGAATGTTTAAAACAATCTGTGTTTTATAATGATCCCTTCCGACTGCAGACGCAGCACAACAATGCTCAAAACCCTAAGATTTAAAACAAATCATAAAAGTTTTCATTTTCTTCAATAGATGTTCAAAGAAACAAAAACATTATTCTCTGTAATTTTATATTTCCGATGGGCGTTTGGTCGGGGTAGCACACGATAAATTTCGGATAGCACAACTTTTTCAAGGTTTTATTTTCATTCAAATGAATAATTTATTGAAAATTATCTGTTTTTCTCCTTTGAATCGGAATATATGGTGTAATTTGAGCCTCGGATTACGTTATTGCAACAGAAATGTGTACGATGTTGTTGATATGAAAGTGTGTCATCTTTCTGTTAAGCACTAAACTGCTAGCTTACGATCCTTCCGGCGAGCGTTTTACGACACCATTGACAGATTTTGCAGGTTTAAACTTGTTCTCATCAGTCTTTGCAATGAACAAATCAATTTGCTATTGAGAGAGTAGAAAGAGGTTCCATGGAAATTTAAGAAAATATTTTACACGCAAGAAGTGTGCTTTTATGTGGACTTCTTTATATTCGTTGTAATATTACTGTTTACTACATGTACATTCCATTGGACTCGAACTACATTATTATAATTGTATTTTAATTTATAAAAAGTCAATTAGTCAGTAACAGGTTTAATGTGTTTTAGGGCGGACAATTCTGAATCACTTTGTGTCACACTTAAATGATAAGTACGTCATATAAAATGCAAATTGTAAGGTACTTAAAAACTAAATTTGATTTGGTGCAAGGGCCTACTCAAGAGTGCAAGTAAAAATAAATTAATGTAGGTACATTGTCACACTGATTTACTCCAAAAAGTATATGAAATATAGCCTGACTTCTTTAAATGGAATAATTGAACATGTAGACATTCTGAAGAAAGAGACAATATATTAATTTCAAATAAATATAATAAGCACTGTTTTGTCTTGTTGACATGCTGAGGAAAATCCGATAGGATATTGGCGCCTTAGAAAAGATGTATTGATCATAAGGATCATTTATCATAAGATGTCGGTTATTTCAAAAGCTGTTTCATGAAAGTATAGCGAGCACTAGAGTAATGAATAACAAACAAACGGCATCCAAACAAACAAATCCTTTTATGAAAATTTCGTGTACTGTAAAGTTCCACTATTAGACCATCCCATATTGAGACCGACCTCGATATTAAGACCAAACATTTCGGAATCAAATGACCAACTTTTTAGTATGAAGGTCCCAATCAAAAGACAATTTCGATAGTAAGACCATTCTATGCCGGTCCGAACCGTGGTCGTTTTAGAGGAATTCATTGTATTAAAAATTTACGTTTACCGCTTAATAAAGGTTTTATATTAGAACGGGTAAAGATAACGTGTAATATGATTTATTTACGTGTAAGGTGGTGTTTAGTTTCAACTCGTCGTTCTTAACTAAATGTAGACATACGCACTTATCACGATAATTTAGACATGGCAACACATGTATGGCATGTGTGACATCTCTTCGCTTGTAACACAAATCATAGCAGTAGGTTTGAAATGTCTGATCAACCAACGCAATGTTGCGTGATAATAAATAAAGATTGTCAATTATTTTATGATGCACGCTCTGTGACATTCGCAAATAGCTTCTCAGTTCTTTTGATTTAGTACACGTACCGCCATGTTTTGATGAAGTGTTCACATCTATGCTATATTGCATCGAATAGATTGATTCAATTGATCATTACACCAACATAAAATTATTGAAAGCAAATAGTGATACTATTTAGCAAAACATCAAAGTAACATATGTTGCAGTTTACTTTGCTTTGTGAACAAGAAATTAGTGTTACATATACTGGCACATGTTCAGATGTTTCAGGTGCTTCAACACTCTACGACACAGTTCCATTTTCTGGTTAGCTTCTAACTGTTTCGTATTGATGATTTTACAAATTTCCGAAACTGTTACACGTTTTTATTAATACACTTTCTAATAACTCAAATTTTATATATAAGCTGTCCATAGAACATAAATAAAACTTTTAACTTCGTATGGTGATTTTCTTAGATTCATCATTACGGTATAAGACGTATCAAAAGCGCAATCAAATGACTTTTGTCCCACAGAGTTTACTAGGAGGACAAAAAGCCTTGGACTCTTACATTTGTATCAAAAGAAATGAACTTCATCTTTAGTTTCAAACCTGATGAATATAAATTGTTAAGCAAAACGACTTATTGAAAGTTTTGTGTATTTAATTACATCTACTCATTTATACAAGTGAGAGTTTGCCTGTTCCTTAACTGCAGAAAGGTCATGTGGCGATGGAAGAAACTTTCATGGTAAATATTAAGAGCTAAATAAAGGCTCCTTAACCAAAACCGAATTAGAAATGCACCAAATGGCGTGTACGAACGGTTTCCGTTACAAACATAGAAATTGCTTGTGCGAGTGGAAAAAAGTTAGCACAACCGTTTTCATGCATAGAATAAATACCTGTATGCAAAGCTTACTTTAAATAGACTTGTGATGTAAAAAGACAGATGTTTGTCTTACCATTGTCTCGAATAAGGGATTAGCATGTCTGTTGACAAGACAAATATCTCAAAGTAAGAAATATATTTACAAACTGAACAGAACTTTAAAATGTCTTGAATGATATAAATGTTTGTAGTTTGCGCTTAAGATTTTTGGAGTCTCAAGTTTATGCAGACTGTTTTTTACATTTTAACAAACTAGGATGCTTTGTGAAAACACTCAATATTTAATTGCTTCTGCGAAAGGAATGATTAAACGATAACGACACAACTAAGATACATATCCAACTATTTCTAAAGATTATTCATTTCGTGAACAAATCATTTCTTCGTTTATTATGAAAATAAAGCAGACAAAGCCATAGATTTCGTGTAGCTTTATCATGTAGTGATTTGCATGACAAGCAGGGTTTCCTATATTATTCTGTTTCAATTTAAGACAGACATTACATAATAAAAAATAGATCACGGAAAGTTCAATGTTAATAATAAAAACCTCCGCAACGATTTGATTTGAATCCATTTCAACTATTGACTACACATGTAGTACCTAAAATTTACGGGGTAATGCCGTAATTACATCAACGTAAATATATAATAAAATAGCAACATTGCAGAAAAACATTGTAATTCGAACTTGAGAATAAGATGCTCCTAAGTAATATCTTTCAGTTTACAGAGGGTATGAAGTATGGCGCAGCAGTAAGTCTTCGCAAAATGAGATTTAAACCTCTAAAATTCTTGATTTATTTACCTCATACATTGAATATGCAGTAATCAATGTCTGAAAGCCCTTGATGATGTGTTAGGTTATATATAACCTTTTATTTTTCTCTCATCAATAGACTTAGAAACTCGTTATTCATACTCTAGTATCTCATAACATAATTCGGAATAAAAATTTATGAACATTGTAGGCCTTTAATTCTCACAGAACAATAGGCATGCATCCTATCTACAATAGGCATGCAAAAAGCTATACATTATAAAAGTATTTAGATTTGACTTTGAACAAGTGTATTTAAGGTGTGAAGACAGAAACTGCTTATAAATTGTACAAGTCCTTCATTTTCATATATTGACATGTCTATAAATTGATAGATGCTGAGAGGAAACAGGCCTAATTTTGAAAACAAGCCTTTCGGTTAATTCGTATAGTCCTACCGCTAAATTTGGACAATGACGTATACGTGTGTTCACAATAATTTGATAAATCGATCATCTTTTTCTAAAAGAGATTTATCTTTTAAAACTATTTATCATTCAGCAGGCTAAGTAAAATGGTAAAATGTTCGGGGTTCTGCATTACTGGATGAATTGTGGGGTTGTTGCACATGTTAGAAGAAAGAAATTAAAAAGAACTCTAAAAAACTGTTGTCTTTTTAGATTCAGACGAGTTTTGATATGTAACGACATAGGTCTGTCATACACTGTTATAAGAAAGTCTTATTGCTGTCTTTTTATACCCTTACAATGACCTTTGAATTAAGTGAATATACATTTTGTATTATACAGTTTTTCAGAAATAGTTTTGTATCTCTACCCCCATTTGTCAATTTTAGTTATAAAATGAGAGGTAAAATATTTGTTTTAATGGCAAATATTCTAGCACTTAAATATTTTTATTGCACCTAAGTTAACTATTGCATAATCATTTTTTTCGTTTAATTATATTTTTTGAAATAAAATAAATTTATATTTCCGGAAGTGCAAACATCCAAAACATAATTAGTTTGCTTTCTTAATGTATTTAAATAATTAATCTGACATATCTATATTATTTCATTTAAACTTTAGATGTTGCTTAATCTTTAGATAAATATATGGTATAAAATAAAGTTCAAAATATAATATTTTAGAATTAAGACTACGTGCTGCATTTTAGTATGCTAATTTTACGTTAGAAGTAGAAAAAACTTGCGTGTACCATTTGGGATTTGAACCTTAAATGTTCAGTTACTGCGACTATATAGACACGCAATGATTACGAATGAGCTATCTTTGAATAAATTCAGCAGAGTTGAATACACATAATTGGCCTAGTCTAAATTAGAAAGTTGTGACTAAATGAAATGAAATGACATGTCAACAATATATATAAATGAATCCAAATAAAATGTATATATTAAATGTTACAAATGTTGTTTCGATGACTTAAAGAGGCACTTTCTACATTTAGCAGATTATGTCCTCGAAACATAGATTATGTGTTCCATGATCGTAAAATGATGAATAAATACAATTTCAAAGAAGAACCTTTGGCGAAAAATGCTTCATTTTACCACAATTAATCAATACAGAGCCCTTCTGTAATAAATCGCATCGGATCCTCCCTTTTCTTTTATTGTACAACAACAACTCTTCATAGATTATTAAATGGTTTACTGTACTGCAGTATACTTTAAACCGCTGTTTTATCGATAATGACTGGGAATATATAGCTGAAACCTTTAGGTTATGTTATAATAATTCCAAGGTATCTATTATTTATATTTTGAGGTTATTTAGTTCGACATCAGTTATAGGGTGTGTCCCTTTAAGTGTTATATTTAAATAAGGATTGCACTATACCGAAATAATGTCGTTTGAGAAGTGTCTTCCGTTATCAGAACGTACTATATAAGTCTTAAAATTCTTTTTACAGTTTAAGATGGAATATTTTGTTTAATATTCGAAAGTTCTAAATTTGGGGACAGACACACAAATGATAATTTTAGAGTGATCTTAAATCTAGTATTTGCCGTCGTCGTTAATGCAACGATTGCGAAGATATATTTTAACCCAGATTTTACAATGTTCTTAGTTTCGCTTCAAGTTCATTTTAGATATAGCTGTCAGCTGTTAAAGAAAGAATTTTAAAACCATGTAATTTTTTTATATTGTAATTTACTTTCCTTTTAACTTTTCAATTTACATTTAAATTGTTTTCCGGAAATCTCAGAAAAAACGCATGTTGTTATACTGTTTCACAAAGACGTAATAAAAAGAGAAAATTAGAAGTAAGTGCTTAATAGAATAATATAAGTTAACAAGAAGAAAATACCATGTTGTCTGAGAAAGTTGAGAGAACTGATACTAGTCCATAATAGTTTCTAGCAAGATAAGCTCTTGTGGCTGGATGATTGATAAGATCATTAACAAATGTACCATAAGTAATGGTTGGTATTTTTTCTAAGACATTGGTGAATCGGAATGTCTGTTGACATCAATGCTTTATTCCTAGGTGCATGCCAGTATTATTTTGTTTATTGAAGAAACACTGAATTTCAAGTGGTTGAATATTTGTCTCCGCTTCATAAACGCTTAATATCTAATTTCAGGAACAGAGTCACGATTTTCATTACATGTACAACTAGGTGCCATGGTCAAATGTAACATAAACGGCTTGCAAAAGGACATACCTAATTTTGGATAAGTCTAGTGTTCTTGGCTACTAAGCTACCTATTAAATCACCTAAGACCGTGTTTTACATGTGAATGGTATTTTAAGCAAACTGTAAAAACAATATTAATGATTCTACCGAACAAATTGTGTGAATTTTGATAGGATGTCGTGCATGTATTGCAACTCAAATAGAAACTGACTGATAACATATAGAGTTTCGATTCTAGCCGTACATAGAGCTGAATCATTTTATAAGGATCGTACAGTGTTATTACAATATAACCTGCTTGGTTCCTGAAGCATATCAACAAATCAATGTTTGCATTTACAAAAATTGTGCACTCAACTAATCAGAAAATATTAATAACCTTATAGCTAGTTTCATCAATACATTATTGTTATCTCTGATGACAATGAAATATTACCTCAACATTGCCTTGACAATACGAGAGTCAAGCTTCGAGATAGTTGATGATGAATTCCCTGTAAGAGTTCAGAGAAGTCAGAGAATTAGAAAACGTTACGCTTTCAAATATTTGAGTTTTGAGATATATAAAAGGATAAGGAAGTACATTTTACATTAATTTTCTACAATTCGTTAATTTCTTATCGTTGTGATTATCTCAAATTTATAAAACAATATGTAATATGAGACAACGTGTCGCGTGCAAGACCCACAACCCTACTTCAAAGGTCAAGGTCTCACTATGAGCTTATAGGTTACGTCATGGAATCCTGTACATATATTCGTGTCCGGACTGTGTCCTTGTTATACATTGATTGATTTTAAAATAACTTGGCACAAATGTTCAGCACATCATGACGACGTGTCGCATACACAACCATGGCCTTACCCCAAAGGTCAAGGTCACACTTTGTTTAATTGTAATGAATACTGTATGCATGGTAAGTCTGGCATGCATGGAAGGATTTTAAAATTACATGGCACAACTGTTGAGCAGAACGGCAACAGGTGATAGGTGATTGCGAGGACTCAGACTGTGAGACACCTCTTTCGAGGGCATTCTTCACTAATGAGGGCCGGTACTTGTTTCAACATAAGTAAACATATCACATTCCGTTTATACAGTTCTCTTTTCATCCTTACTGCTGATACACATTTCTTAACGGTACTAAAATAGTTGTCTAAGAGCTCATTTAAGTGTCATATGAAGAATATATTGCTCTAAATTGCTGTTATGAATATCTATGATACTCTAGGAATTAAGGCCTTTTATTTTCTCATTAATCCAGGCAATTTTTTATCTGTGTATAAAACAATGACGTTTTCTAGAGAATAATCCGATTTATCTATGTCGTGAAAAACATCAGCTTAAAGTTCTTGGAGAGGATTTTTCTCAATTATCCAAAGACACGAGAGCATATCGTGCTCACAATTATTATGGATTAGTATCAACCCTTTCTAATTTCTCAGACAACATGCGATTTTCTTCTCGATAGCTGATATCATTCCATTAACTAAAACCTTCAATTTCTCTCTTTTATTTTGTCATTGTGAAAAAGTGTAAAAACACGTGTTCGATTTGAGAATTGTGGAAAAAATTTAAATGTGATTAAAAAAGATAAAATGGAACACAGTTACATTAAACAAATTTATTTAATGATAAAAGCTCTTAAAATTTCGTAAACTGCTTTGTAAAATTGCATCTTCATTGACAATGAGCTTAAGACAATTAGATTTGACCTACAAATCAATGCATGTCAAGTAATGTGTAACAAGAAGACGCGACAATGCCACCAAAGCAGGTTTAAACAACGCCTGTAGAAATTGTAGAATTAAACCTTGACCCCCCCCCCCCCCTCTGCAAAGAAATTGTTTTTTGCATAAACAATTTTAGAAATTGAAAAAAAGATTACTTCTTAAATTTGTTTTTACTAACACTGGCCTTGACCTTGACCCTAGTGACCGTAACTGTAAAACAATTTAAAAACTAAAAAAAATAAAAATCTATTTTAGTAACAGTGACCTTGATCCTAGTGACCTTGTCCTAGTGACCCAAAGCTTCCTCTCCACGCAAGCACCCTACGCACAAAGTTTCATTGCAATTGGTCACTCCTAACTCAAGTAAGTGAGCGGAAACCATTTTTCTATTTTTAGTAACAGTGACCTTGACCGTGACCCTTTTGACAGAGCAGCAAAGCATGTCACGAAATACAGGATAAAAATCAGAGTGTATGGCATATGTCTTTCTCTCAAAGGCGTAAAATCTGTTAAAATATGCATAGAATTACAGAGCAGCAATGACTGATTCCAGAATGTATGAAGAGTCTCTATTATCATCGGCATTTAAAAAGTTATAAAATTTGATTGATACGGCGGGGGGATAATAATGCAACTGATACTCGCTTGAATTGCAATAACCTAACAGGCACGATAGTTTTAGGATCATAAAATCAAATATAGACTGCCCGTTCTTGTTTACATTCGTCTTGTCGACTTGCGACTAAACCGGATTTAGCACGCCAATTGCGTGCATTTTTCCGATTCTTTCATCAAAACTGAATATTTTATATGATCGTAAATTGTGCGAAATGTTTTCTTGCTTCAAATCTGATAGATGAAAGTGTGCCTTTGAAGGTAATATTCCCTTTGCTGTTTCGAGGAGATGAAAAAAACAGCATGTTTAATTTGTATATCTATGGCCTTATTGCATAATCAAAATTACGCCATATGCCATCTAAAGTTGCTCGCTCTCAGATTTTGGTAAATATATGAAGTTCTGCAACTGTATGAAAATAACGTATTTTAGAACATATAGTCATATAAAAAAGTTTCAGTATAAGTTGCTGTCGCGTGTATCTGTAGATTTGAAATAATACGCTACCAAATAAAAAAGCGTTGCAAACGCTTTTGAATTTCCAGTATAAACATTTGGTGTAGCGGTGCCGTAAAACCATCATTTTTGCTAATTCCTACCCAGATTTTTATTTCTATTGTTGATTCTAGCCTTTAATTTTTATATTGATGTAATAATATGTCTTTTTTGATTCTATTTATTTTTGTCAACGGCAAATGAGAGCGAGCAGTTTTAAATTCATATTTGTGGTAAATTATTATTTTAAGCATTATATTACTTATATAACATATATTAGTAATATTCTCTACCCTTTCGTTATATATCATGATAGTCGGTGATCATTTTTAATGTGATTCAGCTTCTAAGTGTTGTTTTGATTGAAAATTATGCTTCAAAGAAGGAAAATGGTTTAGACCTTAATTTTGAATCCGAAAAAGGCTACAAAAATGGAATTGTAATGTTGCAAGTAGCTGTTACATGTATTGAATAAATTAGCAATTGTTCGAAGACCCTATCCATTGACAGCAGGTATTTACGCCCATTTTCTGTACATTCAACCTCTATGTGCGTCTGTAAAACAATTAAACGGCGCTAAGTTATAATAACACATCAAAACCACAGAACCCATAGGTATACAAAAACATGACACGTTTCATATGTAATTGCCTACGTCTATCTCTTCTGGGAACTCGGCTTTCATAATGATTCCATCTAATTATCTTACTTCGGGAACTACATTGAGATTTCTTAATACACGTATTTATTATCTAGATGAGAGACAATGGTGAGTTAAAGTACGTCCATTTATGCCAGTAAAATGTCCATTAAAGTACATAATTATCATCATTAATGGTACATAAAACTTACATTTTATAGTTCAGGGCGGAACTCCAATAAGACATAAAGAATAGACACTACGAATTTCCTCGGAGACATAAAGGTTGACATATCATTTCTGAAAGACTGACCTATTTGCTAAGTATGGTATTAGAAACCATGTACTTTGTAGTATGATAACTATAAGGTCATCTCGTAAAACAATGTGCATGTTTGTCTGCAGGAAATAATACCAGTTCCGATTAAGCATTGCTCACAACACTTAAGGGTGATCTAACAGTACCCGCCGTATCTAACAAGGTTGTTAAAGTATCTGTTTACTGGCTTACGTCCTCATCATACTTTCATTTTAGAATTTAATGGAATCTTTTTACATGTACGTATCGTACTTTGCCATATTTAATAATTCATCATAAAACTTGCTAGAACAAACTGTTAACTTTTTAAGGTGTTATGGGTGTCGTAATGCGCTGGAAAGACTGCTTTATAGGATTCTTTAAGAATTAAAGGATAGCCCGGTCCTATTAAACGACAATTAAACGCCGTTGTAAAGTTATCATAGTAACGCTTTTCTGACAAATAAGATATCCGGAGTTGAAATTAAGCCGAATTATCTTTGATGATTCAAGAATACAGCTGTTTTACAGCTCATCTTAACATAAGTGAAGGTCTGTTAAATGTCTGCCGTATATGACCCTGACCGATCTTTTCTGTTGATCGGAAATATCAGTTTGCTGGTTTATATTTGAAACCGTTGTTACTTTGTAGCTTTCTGCCGCCTATTGGGAGAAGAAAATCTAAATTTCCAAGAAGTGTTCACATAGAGAGGGTGTGAATCCCGCCATGGGAAGGACACATGCTGTATGGTGACCACCAGAAGGGATTCAAATCAAGCTAACATAAGTTTTGCAACACACTTCCGAATAAATCAAGTCTTTCAATTCTTTTACTGTTCGTCATTTCATTGGTCATCAGTATAAACAAAAAATCTACAATTTCAAATCGAAACAAGGATTAAAGACAAAACATTTTTATTATAAACAAACTATAGTTGGACAACCTCTATCCTACATCGCTTTTCAGATAAATTATGTAATAGAATCCGTAGTAATTAGGTCAAATTAGCGGCATTGTCTGGGATACAACCGACCGAAGAGTTAAAACGCCTAGTTTCTCCAAACCAGCTAGGATAATTCATATCACATGTATGCTACTGATAATGCAATTTAAGCTGATTCACCGGTTAGTCATACATATGGATAAGACATCAACCGTTATTTGTCATTTTAAAACCTAAATGTTTAAACTCGAAATATTTAAAACGGAAACGATTATCAAAGACGGGTCTTGTTTCCTCGACTAGATTAATATAGCTGAAGGAACTTTATCTTGGTTTTTCTAAAAATGGGTAAATATTCGGTTGATAAATTCATTTTGGCTTTACATTATTTCACATGAATAAGATTATCGTATATAAGTAGAGCAGTTTGCAATTGGTTTTAAACTGCAGACGCAGCCTTGAAGTTATTTTAGCAAAACTAAATTTAATTTACAAGAACTCGTATATACATGTATCAATTGGTAAATTGTTTTAAGTTAGGTGATTATGTGGTGATTTATATAACTTTTATTGTACATTGTATTTAACCCCTTTATATTCACACTTGGATTGTATTAATTGCATATATCTATACATTTAGGAAAACAATGTACTGTTTTTCTAATAATTTGCATTGTGTATGGGGGCAGAGCTTATCTGTGATCTATATGTAAAAAGACAGTTATCTATTTACAATACAGAGCAATTACAATTGTGTAAAAGAGTAAAAGTGGCATAATACCAAAAAGATAGAGTAGTGTTTACATGTACGTCAATTCCCAGCGACTTTGCTTTCTCGAATTAGCGTAATTATTCTCGCAACCATAACACATAGTACCCGGTTAATTCTTCGAGAACGTGAATATTAAAAACTTAACTTTGTATAATTATGTAAATAATTACATTGTAATGTGTATCTCGACGATCTCGTCACTGATAAATATGTTACTATGTGCCGCCGTAGATGTTGTGATTTCAAGCGGAAATGTACCGGTAAACAACATGCACTTTACAAAAAGATATCCGGCTTGCATTCGCAAAACATTGTGCTTAAAAAGATGTGTATTAGAAAAACCAACAAAACATAAACTAAATCTGCCCATTCAATGGGAACAGTTTGTGAGACAAATGCGACAAGCAGCTCACGTTTTCCAATACAGACACTAACTGACAAAGGAAAACACGCAGAAGTTGATTTGCAAAATTACTTTTTTATATTAATTGATGGTGACTTTTAGTCAAAAGCAAACTATAGTTTAAGATTTCGTCCATATTTCATTTGCAGACTTAATAAAGTGCTAAGTTTAACAGTAGTGAAACGTCTTAAATCTTAAAGGGCAAATCTATTATTGATAATGTCGGAGTTTCACACTAAGTTTCAAGGCAATTCACTAACTTCAGAAAAAGAGATATATTTAGGTAATTGATTTAACAAGCTATTGAGTTATTACATTTTACAATGTCTCCAAAACACAAGCCACACGTGGCACACATTTAATGTGCTTCTAAACCTTTGGGGGTTATAGTGCATAACTCTGCAAAACACTACGATATTGACCAACATTGTATCGCGAATACATATACATGTATTGCTCAGAAGCGGAATCTCTTGATTGTTCTTGTATTTCTACATTTATTTGAGCGTGAAACATGAACGATATGCTGTAACAAATCATGTGGATCTATGTCACAGTGTAATATGTTGTCAATATTCATTTAACTTACTGTTTACTTTCCTTATCTTTCTATTTATGGATTTAATGTTTGATTCAGTGACGTTTCGGTTACGGCGTTTGTCAAAACACCAAAGGCACCTGTCAATATTTCACCTAAATATTGCATCGACAACCGGTTAAGCAAGCGAATTATGGCATGTTGTGGTCCCGTTAAACCTGTAGAACCTTTAAATTGATGTGCGGAAGGAATGGATTGCAAGGGCATCATTATGTGCACAAAAGAGCCATTGATTATTTTGATGGAATAGTCTGGTAGTTGTAGGTTATGTTGCTTCAAATAAACTGCTTGACACAGGTACATAATGTTGTAGCACTTCATGTTCTCGTTATGATTTAAGAAAATGAACATTTGTCGCATAAGCACAAATTATATATTGTCGTTGAAAAAAGTTAATCTGAGTGTATACAAACAGTCAATTAGGGATAAAGCATTGACTATGATAACATTATGTTACTATACTTCCATAGGACATTCGGAATACTTGTTTCTGAAACAAATGCCATACCCTGTGCACTGCCAGCTTACCGGCTGAAATTTACAACATAATTTATCTGACCGGTTTCAGCTCTGGAATGAAGCTAAATTTCATTCAGATACAATTAACATATCATATCTATCACATATGGGTTGTCATAAGGGTTAATCCTTGAAATGAAAGCCTTTGTGCATTTGCTAAACATAAGATTAATGTCAGTTTGGGAATAAGGCTGAGTCTAACTGGAATAAATTCTTAATTCCGTATGAGTGAACCCTGGATTAAGAGAATATTTCTTACAGAAATCATATAATTGTGTAAACCACCCAATAAATCGGTATTATCATAAAGAGTAATTATTCATTTAAACTGAGCCTTTGTGGACTTGTAAAGTAATCTTCCGTGTAATCCCCAAGGTACAAAGGGCTTTTAGTAGCTCTTTGCCGCTATTTGGAAGCTTTTAGAGTTGTTGGTATCATCGTTGACGTTTCTTTTAATGAACTTATTTCGTTCGTATGCGTGTGCTTTGGAAATGTGAATTTTGATACTGTTTTAGACGTTTACATGTATCTAAAAAGTGTGGTATCCTATTATTATGATAATTTTCAAATACAAACTCTCATGAATGTTCGTGAGGCCATGAGAAATAAAGCAATCTGTTTGTGAGTCGGTAGTATTCATTTCCTCACAAATGACGCTGCAACATATAAATGTTAAATTCTTCTTGCTACTTCTGCGTGATCATGTGAATAATTCTATTTCTAATAAAATGAAAGTTTATCATCTTGAATTATATTGAAAATGGTGGTAATAAATATTTAGGATGCAGGAGGCATCTACGCACGTACAAAGTGTGTGCCTAATAGAACATAAATATTAACAACTGATACGTTTTTCTGCAGATTTCTTTGTTAAAATAAGTATTTTTATTTCATTAAAATGTATAATTTATGGCATACAACCTGAAACTTTAGTAGCTCAGGCTTAATGAAGGATGAAAACATAAATAAGCAAAAATGGAATGATCGATTCACAGGTAAGATTCTTTCACATGACTCCCTTTTTACATCATTGTGACCATTGCATTCCATAAATTGGATATTATATGCGGTGATTGCTATCCGCTGTTCGGATGAATAATTATAGGAAAACCGTTGACATACTGTGATATGCTGATATATCGAGGGTTTAACGCAACACTGTTGTAACTCAGTTCTCTTTTTATTTTCAGCAATCAACAAAAACTATTGCTTTTTTTCATGGTACAATGAAACTGACTAAAAACTGGTCACTGTCACCATTTCAGAGAGAGATTAAAGCCAATGATTTTTATTTTTGGGTAACTTGAGTCAAAAATGTAATATTTATATTAATATGAGTTACAACAGTTTTCCACTTAAAACACTACATTTTTCTTGTAAAATCTTAACGCAACACTGTTGTAACTAAACTAAATCACCATACTGCAAAGAATATTTACTTTTTCTTTTATGCAGTATTACTGTACATTAGTACTGTTATAATATTAAATGCAATAGAGGTAACGCAACAGTTTTTACATTGTGGAAGTTTGGGCAAAATGTCAAGACAGCGCATGCTTATTCGTTTTATAATATTTGGCAAACTTTAGACAATTTAGCAAAGCTATTCAAATCAATGTCAGTGTGTTTTGAGACATCTAAATATTGTGATCACTGATCTGTTTGGATTGATATGATTGGATTAGAATTATTAACAGTAGAGTAGAATTTTGGACTGCAACTGTCTACCTACATCCACAGATTACAGATCCTATATAGTAACAGGCATATAAAAGACAAGAAATTAATAAGAACAATATCAAAAATGTTTTCTCAAAGTAATTAGCTCAATACTTCAGAGTACCAGTACTGGTGATTGCAGTTTTTATAATTTTACTCATGAACAATTTATGTTTAAAGAAGACTTTTACAGGATTTTAGGACTGGTGTCATTAGTGCTACTAAGCTCTAATGTCGGAAGTACAAAATTCTATGAACTTTGTTTTTAATTAAGTTGCAAGTTAGTGTCAGAGGATTAATTTTGGTGACATTATTTTTCTTTTTAAATGTGTTATAAGATCTGAAATAAGAAACTGAAACAGTACAAAAATAGTTTACCAGTGATAAGCTATAGTAATTACCTAGGAATACGGAATGCCAGTTTCTGCTGCTACTATCTATTTTCAAGCTAATTGACATCGCTGAGTGTGTTTCAAAATCCCTTTGGTTGAAATCCCTAGTCAAAAAATGGCATAGTAGTTATAATCCCCTCAATGGATCTTACAAGAGGAAAAGCATATATTGAATGAAAAAGTTTACTAAGTGTTTGTTTTGTCTCTAGTTTTACTTTACTATCGCGAATGATAGAACAAATCAAAATTATTGAAATTACAATGTAAAATCCATTGAGGGATTATGACTACTATGCCAGTTTTGACCAAAGGGGATTTTGACGAAGGGGATTTTGAGTGTCTCCCGGCATTGCCATGTACCAGTTGCTACCTGTCAGAGTTTTTTTGCAACATTCTCTTGTAATTTTCAGTGTAAAATGTTGGTGTGATAATGAAATTATCAAACTCAAGTGGATCATTGAGTGACCACTGTTAATGATACCATTTATTACCTGAGGGTGTAAAACAACAACTTTTCACACTTGTGAATTTTAAACTGACACCAGTCCTGCTTGGTCAAAATAATTAGGTACCATGTGCTGTAGGTACAAGGCAAGTTGCAGTTGGTCAGTGTATTAATTTGGTATGATTTAAAGAGCATTGTCTTTGACTTAAAAACAAACATAAGTATGAAAAGCGAAAGTGTTTTACCCAACTGTATACTGATTAATGATTTCAGAAAATGTCTGTGAGAGTTAGAGAGCGAAACAACCCCCCCACCCAACACATTATGAATGCAACAAAATATGCATCTACGGGTATCATGAATCTTAAAGCCCCATGGTCACTTTGAATTTGCTTGGATTGCGTATTTAATTACTTGTAAAATAATGATAGTACTTAAAAAATGTTGACGCATGTAACCTTTTCTTTCATGTTCATGTCATTTTTATGAAAAAGTATCGCAGATAGTCCTATCATTGAACAATTTTTGTACATATTATAACATGACTTTTTGTATAACTGATTCTTAAAAAAAGCAATGTCAGGACTTTTGTACAAAATATGCGGTCAATTTCACCAGATGTCTCTCTACGTAATATAAATGCATGGAGACATTGTTGTATCCAAAGTGATCCGGAGTTACAATCCTTCAATTTTTATTGCATCGGGGAGACCTGAAAATCCTTCTGCTATAACCGGATACCCATTCCTCCAACAAATTGTTTGTCATCTTTCTCTGCCAATTGCATCTAAAAAGGCCCTCTGAGCTCTACTATTCAAGATTCTGAGATGGCCCCATAACAGTAACTGTTGCTAATTGTATTGATACCTTAGTTTCAGATGTTTAAAATGGAACTACAAAATGTATTTGTTTCTTCAAGTTTTACATCCTTTACAGAACTACTGGTAAATTGTTACACAATGTTCTCAGTACTGCACAGTGTACAATTAGAAATGTGCATATTCCAAAATAATGGAAATTTCAGTTTTGTAATTTCACTCACAATAACATTAAGGTTTGTAGCAGCTAATTTGTAATATATAAGTTGAAGACAGTTGGGACAAAATTTGCTTTTGTGTTATAATATAAACATTTATAATTGCACCATTGAACAAAGTCCTGAAGGTGTAATAAAAAGATATGGTAGGGATACAAAATATCTATGTGACCTTAGAAACCCAAATTACAGGAACATGATGTATATCTAAGACAGTTAAGTTATTGTACAACAGTCTGACTGGACTATAGTAGGGCAATGTTAATATGAACATTTTTGGATCTACTCTTATGTGTCTGACATGGAAAAAGGCAAGATGCAAAGCAAGCCACAAATTGTAAGTGGCACGTCCCAACTGGCTTTTTCATACAAAAGTGTCTTTCATATCTCTTCAAGACTGATTTCACAAATGAAGTACTTTTGTATTGTTTTCAAAAAATAAATCTTATAATTTTTATAATAAATTATTGAATTAATGATTTCATAAACTATCTAGGTTTCAAAGTCCACTGATCAATATTTAGAACAAGAACTCTATATATTTTAGTACCAGAAAAAAGTTACAACAGTGTTGCAAGTAAAACCACTGTGACGTTTTTTCCTTCTTTAATGCAACACTGTTGTAACTCCAGTTACAACAGTGTTGCTTAAGGGCATGCTTTTTTGAGATACAACCTTTTGACAAATAATAATTTTTAGCATAAGATAAGGGAAATTAAACTAATTTTTTCATGTTTTGTACTCATTGAAGTTATCAAATATGATAAAAAGTCATTTTGTGAAAAAAGTTGAGTTACAACAGTGTTGCTAAACCCTCGATATGTACATGTACTGTAGTGTCAGTCACTTGAAGATATCAAACAAACTAAATTTTATACATGTAGTTATTTTCAAGGCAAGCTTCTGTAACGGAAGACTGTATTGAAACATTTCCCTTAGTTTTAAGTACGTGTCCGTCTTCTAATTGCATGATGAAATAGTGAAATCGTTTCAATTTGAAATTCTGCGGGCCCCTTTTTCCAAAAATCCAACATTTGTTTCTGACATGCATTCAGTCCTGTAGTTTATCCTATAGTTTTACCCCCTGAACACAAAGTGTAAGGGGGTGTATACTGGATTCATCTTGTCTGTCCGTCTATACTTCACAGAAGCCTGAAGTAGTGCAGGTCCAATAATTAAAGGTCCACAATTAACACCAAATCGAATTTTCTTTTTAATCTGGAATGTAACAGGGGAATACAGTTTGAAACTGGCTTCTAAAACTTTACAATAGCCGTGTAGTTTTTCCCAGTTTGAAAAACTGCTGCAGAAAAAACGAGTGAATGTTTGTGTATTTCCGTAGATTGACCTGGGTGGTCTTTTTGTCCTACTTTGGCTTTATTGAATGTTGTAAACAGTCCGACATATACTTTACACATCATTGGAAGTAAATTTCTTCAATTATAATTCAAAACATGCATGCTTATTAATGTACAACCTATTTACAGTCTCTCTCTGGGAGACATCTGGAAAATTACATAGATATTTGAAAACTGGAATTTTGAAAAGGCAAAATATGATTTATTAATTCTTTTGTTAAACTCAAATTTTCAACACAATATTGTCACATTTGATGCAGTATGTCATATTTTTCCTTCCGAGAAGATGCCCTTTACAATTCCAGATTTAAAAGAAAATAAATTCAAATTGGTGTTAGTAATGGACCTTTAAAACATCAAACATTACGTCTTATCTGGTAGAGCTGATATTATTCAAATGGTTGCTCCAATATTATATTGAATTGCAGAGAAAAGTGTTACGTTTGACACTATTTCATGCATGGCCTTTGCTTGTACTAGATAGGAAATATTTCGATTGTATCGTTACAGAAACTCCATCTAGATGTATCTATATGCGACTCAGCTAAATGCCATTAAAAGGACAGAATAAGGTAATTGACTTGAAGGCGTCTGAAGAACAAATCTTAAATTGATCTTCAAAACTCGGTATCCTGTCATAAAGCTGCTTTTGAAAGATTCAAGACTCTTTGATAAAATTAACGATTCTGTAGATAAATACATATTTACTAACTTAAGGCGCCAGTGTCCAATCAGAATTTCCTGTTAAAGTCAGCAAGTATAATATATAGCTCTAAATATCTGATAAATTGAATGTATATTCACTTAGAATTTTGATGATTTCCTTTATTGCAGACGTTGACGCAGTTGTTCAAATATTTTACACGCTTCAACATGCATTGATCAAAGAAATGGCATCCGCATCTCAGTCATTTAAATCTCTAGAACCGCTTTTCAACTGTCAAATAAACCATCATGATCGATTCAAATATTTGAAGGTTAACAAATCTGTACCAAGCAGTAACTTGACGCTTAGAACATTAATCATGTTGTTGTTTGCTGAAATACTGGAAAAAAACCAGTTTATATGTCAAATTTATAGTGGAGTGACATCTTTTGTAGTCGGTTTACAACCAACTGACTTTTATGTTTCGAGCAGACCTGGTGGAAATTATCTGCAGGTGCTCTGACTAATAGCCTTGTTATATAGCAATTAATGTTATATTAGAAGCATACTTTAAGGACCTCATATCATGTCTTTTTGAACAGAGCATCGATATAACAAATACAACTTTTAACACAATTAAAACATTTTTAGGCAGAACATATATCATTATACTTTGTGTAAAAATAGATTCTATAGTTAAACTGATTATTACGAGCCACACATTACAGTATTCAGTTTACAGCAAAGACTCCTCAGTTGCAATTCATTTACTGAGTCTTTGTCCTTAATATATATCAAAATTATCTTTGAGGTATGCCAAAATTCCATCGTTTGTATAACGTCTTTTAAGTTCTTAAATTATGCACAAACACAACAAATTGATTTTCACAAAGCATCAATAATAGAACTGTTATGGACACTGGTAAAACTTATTTGACATTGGTGCTGCTTTCATTATCATTTAAGTGTATATCAGACTTAAGAAGTAGTTCTGTCATCTATCTAAGAGGTACAGGAAATGGTTTCACATTCGTCATTCCTGTGGTGCTGTTTTCCTTACGGATAATCTCCATAAATATACACAAAGACAACCTTCGCATAGTTATGTTAACAGTTAACAGTAGTGTTGTATGTTATTACAATTACGATAGCTGTAACTGACTTACGAGCTGATTCTAAACTATAGTAAAGTTCCGCTTTTAAGACAACCCGAGACCAGGCATTTCAGAAACAAATGCTCAGTTTCATAGTGAAAAGGTCTCACTTATTAGACCGATTCATTAATAAGACCACTTTTAACTGGTGCGAAAGGTAATTTCAGTACAGGAACTGTACTGTAGAATGTTTCTGCGCTGTGTATCAAGTGTATCTATATTTTGCAGTAAATATAAAGAAAAACCACACATTGCAACAGCGCTTCTTACAATATTCCCGAATTTTTCTATAAGACAGCGATATTGATTAGTTCATCACGATACAGTGTTAAAGTGCCCTTTGAAATTGCCAAGAGTGTCGTAATGCACTGGAAAGAGCACGCACTGACAATTGTGTTGCAGAAAATGATGACACGGTCCTATAAAACGACAATAACACTTCATTGTAAAGTAATCATACTAATTTTTTGTGACAATTCAGTCGTCTTAGGTTCAATTACCTCGTATTCGTACGGAAATAGAACACAAAAACGGACAAATTTAAAGATGTTTTTCTGAAACAAGTGGCAAAATATTTTATACTGAAAGTTAACACATTTCCATGTGTGACGGTTCTGATCAAGATAACATTAACCAGCTTGAGGTAACTATATTTTCTAGGTCAATATGCATTAAGATCTTAAAAATGATACTTAATTCGTTATTTCAAATCAAAGAAGCATTAGGAGAAGAAGTTTATCCCGACTTTCTCTCTGTGTTTCTTGTAATTAGTCAAATATTAAACCGGAGAATGCCCTGTAGCAACATAATTAACGGATGGAGACTATATTTGTTAGTCGTATATAAATAGAAAACTGCATTTTGTTTTCAGACTGTCGACGCTGCCCAGAGGGAAATACAATTACGACAGTTCTTGTATATCAATAAGCAATTCAAGTTTTCAGTGAGTATTTAACAACCCCCAGTTTCAATGTATGTCTAAACGTTACTTTCTTGTAAAGGTTGGAAGCAAATAGGTATTTTAAATTTACAGTTCATACTCAGACCAAATATACATGTATCTACATTGTTTGTAGATCCGTAAATTTTGTAAGCTTGCTGGCCTCTCATCAGTAGACTTCTCACTTATTGTGGTGCATGGGCTTTAGCACTGTTACTGACCTTACTCTTTATGTACGGAAGTGACAGTTTCTCGTGGTTTGAATCATGTTCTGGAATAAGTGGGTGCTTAGTGCTCTCGAATTCTCTATAACTGACAAACACTTTCCATGATTTAGAGCAATAAATGTTTTAGAGTTATAATATAGGAGTAATTTAAAATGGAAATATAACACACTGTTGATATTTTCCGTTTGCTTCCGTAACATACCTGATATTGAAAATTTTCCGAATTTTACAGTCATAATATCTAATGAAATAGATAATGAGGTGTCAATATGACGTAAAATCGTTTGACTAATGAGAAACCATAAGATATGCTAATCGTTCGCAAAAGAAATTTTACAACGCGGGTAGGTTAACGTATATAAAAATCACAAAATATTTAAAGTTTGTTTGAAATAAATAGCATAAACAACAAACCGTTTGAATATCTAACATTAAGATGAATATATACATGACACAGGGGTGATACGTAATCATGTTTCTTTGGTCAGACTCTGTATACTATAATAAGGGAATGTATTGTTAATTAGCCTACATTTTAAATTTTGCAAATAAATGTCCTGCAATTTGAGCAACGTTTTAATCAACATTCAGTACTTAAAACA
This sequence comes from Saxidomus purpurata, assembly GCA_022818135.1. Lineage (NCBI taxonomy): Eukaryota > Metazoa > Mollusca > Bivalvia > Venerida > Veneridae > Saxidomus > Saxidomus purpurata. The sequence continues at coordinate 16,214,591 of JAFMSR010000008.1, forward strand.
TTATGGAAGGTTGTACATTTGCACTGGTTCGTCCACTCTCACTGCCATAGTGAACATACGTTTGACAAGAGTTTCACAGCAGTTCATTTTTCGTTTTGATGATTTGCTTTTGTTTCTTTTCGGCTTGTTCCTTGTCAGTATGTCATTATTTCCAGCTGCTTGAAAAGTAACTAATCCCGATAAATAGATGTTTGCCTGAATTAATCGAATTAACCCGTTTTCTTCTGTCGTGAGACATGGTCGTTTTCAAAGTGTGCTATCTTAGCGGTAGTGTGATTTGGCAATTTTGTCATGGAAATGATAGATGAACCAGCCAAATTGGAAATAAGCTGTGGTTCTATGCAACCGGTCCGAAATATAAAATGACAGATTAGCCAGTAAATTGGATATAAGCAGTCAGACCAAAATATTAATTCGTTTCTCTACGTTATACCGATGCAGTTATGAGAAAGTTCGTGAAAAGACGGCAAGACCTTTCGTTTTATAGCAACTATTTTGTTTTGTGGTCCGAGTAAGCTCCTTAATTTATCTATATCACTTTTAACAGTTTTGTTTAAAAGTTGGCTTTCAGCTTTATTTCAGGATGAATTAATACTCTTTAGAGTGACGAACAGTTCGATTCACCAATGACACGTGCCTCTGTTTGCAGCTGGTCCATTGTTTATGTGTCTGTTGAAATATACAGATGCAATATCTTTATCTCGAAGTTTTTCATATTTGTTTGGAATAAATAATGAAGTACTGACAAAAACGAAGCATTATGTTTATATATAAGACGATGAAATTAATAATTAACACGCATGTAAATAAGTTATCTTCCCGATGACATATGACCTTTTACGAAAATCTACATACTTTACCAAAGAAACATTGTGGTCGTCCGATTTATGTAGAGATCGGCTAATCTTCAGGGCGGAATATCTTTTACCATGATTGTCACGATCGTTTGTCTACATTACATTTATGACCAAATTGTCCAGAAAAATCGTTAAACGTTGAATCAAAACTTGAATAGGAAATTTTCCTAGGAAATTGAGTTAATTTGTCAAACATACAACATGTACATGTTCATTCAGAAATGGATAAGTGATTGATTTTTTAAGATCATTTCACAGTTTTCTGATAAGGCTAACATTGAATACAGAAACTTGTATTTAAATATATTTTGACACTTACGTCACATTCGTTTACACTTAATCACGTTTCAATGCCTTAAACATTTAAATAATTTGAAATATTGAATTAAATGTAAATCGCCTGAAGTGACAGTATTCTTGCGTACTTTGCAACCGGACGCTTTTTTCTGAGACACAATGATCGGAAATGGCTTTTACACGGTATTCTGACTTTTTTTACTGCAGGCTTGTCGTTTATCTCCGTACAAAATAGCAATGACGTTTGCCTTCTTCGTAAGTTTTTTCTCTCAAAATTTGTATAGCAACAACTTATTATTGTTTGCATTTTATTATTTTTTGAAAACCTTTTTGATCATATCACTCCGGACACAAAGATATGTGAGAACAATTCATTTTACACATACATTTACGACTGCATAAAATCGATCTGTTAATTACATCAACGGTCTGAAATGCTACGACCTTATAATTTGATAAAAGATAGCGCATATCCGAGACTTTGCCTTCATCTATGACGAGAAGTATTCTTTATCATTTCAATTTCTTTTTGTTACTCAATCTTTTCATTCATTTGTTTAATTTAGTAAGGTCGTTATTTCATTTAAAAAATAATGTTAGTAGAAACGTGTTAAATTGCAAAAGAAAATTGGCAAAAAGGATACTTTTACTGATTAATTATGTAGTAACAGAAACAAATAGAAATATAGAATTCTAACGACAGAGTCGTTATATATGTACATCGAACGTATATTGAAGTGTTACTCATATTTAAGATAACATCAAATTCAAACGTAATGTGTGGCAAAAGAAATAACGTTAAAAGCTTTCATATGTACATTGTAGTATCACGAAGTTTCCATATCCATTCAGTGTTTGAGCTATTGTCATACCAAATTGAATATTAATACATATGTTTTTCCGAACACAATAATGTTCACGATACAACACTTACAGTCATTTTCATCGTGAAGCATGGTGCTTCGTTAATTACATTTTTGTATCTCATTATCAATCGACGAAAGATTTATATGTTATTACTTGTTTCATTGTAAAAGTATGGGTCATGGTCCTTGACTAACGCCATATAAAACCATAAATAGCTCGTCGACGAGACACCATATGTACATAGTAACTTTTGCACATAGAATTGACCGTCGTTTCAATTGAAAAGACTAAATAAATACGGAAGGTATATACTATAGACGTTAATTCACGACCGAACCGGTCCAGGACGCATACTAAGCCCTCAGTCGCATTATAGCACTCGAGCTCAGTCGAGTAGTATCCTCTAGTTAGAGACACATGTGCAATCAAACAATCTGTAAAGTTTTCCAGAAATGACCGGAAGTTTCTTATATTCATTTCAAATATCAAATACAGTGCACAGATAAACACACATTTTCTCTTTAGAGAGAGCAACAATTAACTTGAAGGGTGATTTAACGGCAGCCGCAGTCTCTAACAGAGGTCGTTAACGGTAATTTAAACTGGCTTACAAGTCTTAATCATGTTTTCTTTTTAAGATTTGATGGAACCTCTCTTTTCATGTACGTATCGTTTTTTGCAAGCTTTATATGTTCATCATACAATAAACGAGAACAAACAGTTAATGTGTCACGGGTGTTGTAATGCGCTTGAAAGACAGCTGCTTTTTAGGAGTCTTTTAGAATTGAAGGATAGCCCGGTCCTATAAAACGACAATAAAACGTCGGTGTAAAGTTATCACATACGTTTTTGTGGTAATTTAGATATCCGAAGCTGTAGTTAAGCCGTATTATAATTGATGATAAGAGAAAACTGCTGTTTACAGCTTCTTTGTAATGACATATATCTTAGCAAAAGTGAAGGTCTCTGAAATGTCTGCCGTATGTGACCTTGGTCTATCTTTTCTGCCGATCGAAAACATCGGTTTGCTGGGTTGTCTTTGAAACCATAGCTAAACATCGTACATATGTAGCATACTTTTAGAAATTTATTGATAGAAGAAAATATAAATATTTAAGAATGTTGTCATACTGAGAGGGTTTGAGTCCCGGTATGGAAAATACATATTCTATGTTTTAAGACCAGGAGGGATTCGAATCAAGCTAACATATTATCAAAACATTCCCTAATTAAGCTAGTCTTACAGTTGTTTTGGCAGAAAAGCATAAAACACCGTTATCGGTCGAACATGCCGTTATCTTCTGGTATCGGTGAAAGTGGATCTAATATGTTACCACGACTCGATGTTCTAGAATTTGTATACACGATCACACTACATTTTTGAAAATATTTAAGTACGAGGGTGCTGCAAAATGTTTTATTATGGGGTTTTGATTTCCGAGAGCAGCGTTTTATCAAAAATATTTTCATTGCAAGCCGTAAACTATTCACCTTTTATAACCTTTTACCGAGTCGTGAAATACAGCTAGACAGTCTTCTTTTGGTATCTGTTGGAGACACTGGTTTAAAGCGCTGCTATAAAAACTTCTGGACTTACATTTCTTCCCAGAAAGCAATGTTTAAGCTTTGGAAATAAAAAGAAGTCGCGTGAATTAAAGTCCGGTGAGTAATGAGGATGGTTTTCAGACGCCAAGAAAGCCTTCACATCCTCGCACCTTTGAGAGGAGGTGTTGTCATGAATAAGATGGGTGCCTAACCTTCTTTTGCTTCGACGCTTATTATTGTAAATAAGCATATATTTCTTATAAGAGCGTCCAGTGACTGTATGACCAGATAGACAAGGCACTTGAACAACTTGCCCGCTATATTTAACACAATTGTCATATAACATTATATTCATACTAATGGTTCTCTTTGCAATACACGGCTATTTTTAATCTTTTCGTTTTAATTGTTTGATATCAGCTCAGGACATGTGCACCCTTGTTTTGTCACCTGTTAGCAAGTTAGAAATAACCTGACCATTACAGTTTTTGCACTTTTTCAGAAGAGCCCGGTCACATTTGTCTTTTCCTTCTCAGTGAGCGAATGATGTACCAACCTAGCACAAATCTTTCTCATGTGCAAGTTATTCTTCAGAATCATTTGCACGCTGCCTTCGAATACGCCTGGCCCAGTACTTTATTCCACCTACGCATGCATCGATATTGATTGAGATCCATATATATCACACAATTCATCAAATATCTGTGCGGCTTTTTATATAACTACAAATAATAATCATTTCGTTCATGTCACAAGGCAAATTGGTCAGTGTATTTCGGTCATGTGAAAAGCAATTTGAATGTCATAAAAAGATACTGGTTGGTATTGAAAACAGAAATAAGGGGTGGGGTGCAGTGAAGCCCTCGTATTATATCTATGTACAGTCATTGAACTACAACCAATATAAGTTTTATTTGATTTCTCATGTCTTAAGAGTCGTTTTACAAACAATGTATGTTTAGCATGAAAGAATTTTGTAGATATAAAAGTATTGCAACAACAGATATAGAAACTGCGAAAATGTTTGAAAAATATTTTGATAATACACTCAATATTTGTCTGCATGATAAGGACTAAGACATGTTTTTAAGGCCTGCTATGATACTTTTGTACATTGCATTACAGTTTTCTAGGTTTTTAAATTTAATTTGCGCTGTTATTTTACAACTTAAATTTTGAAACACGAAACATGTGAAACGGAAGCGATTGACAGGTATTATTTTCCTAATTGCACTAATATAGCGGAAGGAACTTTTAGTTTGCCCTTAAAAAACTTAGTAAAATTTCCTTTTGACATTACAATAGTTGACATGAACATGCATAGGAATCACAAACATATATATAGAACATTTTGCACTTTGATTTCAGTCTGCAGACGCAGCCTTGACATATATTTAGATAAATTAAATTATAAAAGTTCTTATATACCTATGGGAAAATTGCCAGACACTTTCGTACTAAGTAAATATTATCTTGCGACCTTTGAAATTTTAAGCAACCTATTTTCTTGCCTGAATGTTCTGAACGATTTTCCTTTGTGAACATTGAAATTTCGTGACTTTCAGAATAGCAGTTAACTCTAAATACGTCGATTATCTGCTTAGAAATACTATATCTGTGCAGGCGGATGATCTATTGTGATTTATGCAGTATACATAGCCCGTTTACTTTCTGATTCACATATGGTTTCGATAACAGTTATTTATTGTACATTGTATTAAGGTTATCGCATATATCTATAGGAATACATTGTACTGTATGTAAGATAATTTGCACTGTGTATGTGGGTGGAGTTTAACCACGATCTATCTGTAATAGAGACCGTGCTCTATCTACAAAATATTACACTTACAATAGCGCAACAGAGCAATTACATACTGGACTTCATTTTCCCTGAAAGGACATGATGTCCATGCTGTTTAAAACTTAACATTCTAAATAATTACATTGTAATGTACATGTATCACCGGTCTAATTGCTGATGAATATAATATTTATTTTTGAAAATATGTGCCAGCCATAGATGTTGTGATCTCAACCGGAAAAGTACCGGTAAAGAAACTGGCAATTTACTGCTTGCTTTCTCAACGCTATGTTCTTAGAAAATGGATATATAAGGAAAACAGTAAAAACATAAATCTGATATTTAATTTTAGAAAAATGTGAGACAAGACGACAGGAAGCGTACTTGTGTCCAATCCAGTCACTGTCACCAAAAGAAAAGAGAAAGATCCTTTGCACAATTACTTTAAATGATGGCTATTTGTAAACAAAATGAAACTAGAATTTTAGATTTGCACTAACCTAGCCTTCCATTTTTCAATTGCAGACTTAATCTTTTAAAGTGTTTAGTTTAGCAGTATTGTAATTTCTTAAACTCTTAGGGCGAAACTATCATCAATAATATCAGAGGTTTACGCTCTAAGGCAATGTGGAAGTAATATTTCACTATCTTTAGAGAACGAAATTAGTTTAAGTTATTGATTGAACCAGCTTTTGAGTTATTTCATTTGTAATAACTTCGGAATGTATTACAATGTACACAAATATCGTCTCCGCTTCTGGACTGTTGTACGTGATATTGCATAGCCCTGCAAAACAATACAATATTGACCGACGTTTAAGCGCAATTATTGCTCAGAAGCGGAACTCCTTTTTACGTTTCATATGAGCGTGAAACATGAAAGATATATTGTAACAAATCATGTGGATTTCTAAACGCAACATTTGAATGCTTGCTCTCGAATTTTATCAATTTAACCATACGTTATAGATGTCATAGAAAGTGGAAACTCAAAACATGAAATACTAATCGGAATTTATCCTTGGGTCTTGTCCTAAAGAATACTTTCTTTTTTTCGTAGACTATATTGGAATGTATAACTTGTCATAAAAAATAAAGCTTCGATTGCAAAGAAATATTGTAACTATTTGAAAACACATTAAGCTGGAAAGAGTCTGTCTGTTTTATATTAAAAACTATCTAAGTTCTAATGTGATAGAATATAAATAGTATCTAAAAGCCTATCGTTTCATATTCTCGTGCTTTCTGATATTGAATTACACACAATCTACGGAGATTTAGAAGTTTCAAATGTTTCTTAATATGATTAAATGATTGCTTTATGATAACTTCATGCACCTTTAAACCCATCATCTTAAATCATTCCTTTCTTTGAAGCTCAAATTACACCTCCATTGAAAATATCGGTAACTCTTGTAAGCTATGTAATCTTTGAAGCGATATTGGACGTTTTAAGTATACTGCATATGATTTATGATTTTTGAAGACATGGAATTAGATTGTTTTAGAATTATGAGAAGAACACCAAGGCGTTATAATGGTATTTGTCTCTATTCGTCGTGTAGGTGCCCTCTTTAAAGGGACATACCCTATAACTGATGTCAAACTAGATAACCTCCAAAACATAAACATTACAATCTTTGGAAGTATTATAACCTAACCTAAAAGTTTCAGCTATGCATTTAAAGTCATTATCGGTAAAATCAGCGGTTTAAAATATGCTGCAGTACCATAAACCATTCAATAATCTATGTAAAGTTGTTGTTGTACAATTAATAGGTGGGTGCGATTTATTACAGAAAGCCTCTAAATTGATTAATTTCGCTATAGGTTTTCTTTAAAATTGTATTTATTTACCATTTTACGTTCATTGAACACATAATCTATGTTTCGAGAATATAATCTGCTAAATGTAGAGTGTTCCCCTTAAAGTTCATCTTACTCGCTGTTACCAGACAATATAATACGAACCTAAAGGGGCACTCCCTATAACTGGTGTCAATAACATAAGTAATAGAATATATGCTTGTACATGTATCATTCATTACTTTATCTGAAAGCTTAAGCTATACATTCCAGTCAGTATCCGTAAAATCAGTTTTTAAAAATGTATTGCGGTAACGTTAACCGTTCATTACTCTATGTTCAATTGGTGTTGTACAATAAAAGGGTGGATGCCATTTATTACATAAAGCCTATATGGTGATTATTTATGCTAAAATGTGGCATTTTTCGATATATGTTGTTCTATAAAAATTTATTTGTTTATTATTTTGCGATCATTGAACACATCATTTATGTTTTGGGGAAATAATCTGATAGATATAGGGATAGTCCCTTTAAGATTGCCTACCGTTATTTACATACACAATCTGTTTTCCGTTATTGTTTCGCTGTGTTTAATTGTTTCTTCTATATGTCTTTTAATTTAACCAAATATAATGCTAGAACTAGTTGTCACGCTAACCAATGTGTGAAACAGTTAGAAGAGATTGTATGTTGGCGCTACGATTGTTTTTGAATTAAATTTATTATTGCAATGTAAATTATTTCGTTAAAGAGGCGCATATTAAAACTAGATGTAATTTTGAATGACATAAAAGCATTAAGAAATACATTAGTTAAAAGAATGGTCCACAGATTTCAATCTTTCATATAAATATTCAATATTGCAGTGATAACCGGTCGTGTTGTGGTGCCGTTAAACCTTTTAACATTGTTGATGAACTTATCTACAGTATGTAGCTTTGAGTGGCTGCCTGACAACTGTTTGATATTGTAGCACTTCGTTTTATAGGCAAAATCAACAAACCATGGGATTTGTCGGATAAGCACAATGTGTAATGACTAACTCAGGGTGAATATAAACAGTCACTTGGGGATATGCCATTGCATAGGATAACATATGCTTACTATATTACCATATGCCATTTGGCATGTTATTACTTGTTTCTGAAAAAAATCATAACCGGTGGGTACTGAGTAGCTCTAGGTTTCTAGCCCGTTTCTTACAACGTCCATAGTTGGCCTTATAAATATGCTGTAGAATCTAGCTTAGTCTCATTGAAATGAATTTGTAATTCAAATACACTGAACATAATCAAACTAAGAATTAAGCACAGGTTTGTCACATTTGAAACACAAACTTCATGATTATCTAAACAATTAACACAAATTGGAGTTTGTCATAAGGATTAAGTCTTGAAATAAGAACCTTTGTGCATTTGTTAAGCGTCAAATCAATTTCAGCTGACGAATAACTCCAAGTCTAACGGGAATAAATACTTAATTTAGTATTAGTGAGCGTTGAATATATGTGTCAGATTTCTTAAACTTTTTTAAGATATTCAGTAATTGTCTAAATTAAAAAATAAATCGGGATTGTCATATAAAGAGATATTAATCACTTGCAATGAGAGCCTTTTGTATTTGTAAAGCAATCATCCGACTAATCCCTGGGGTGCAGAAGAGGCTTTTAGTAGCTCTTTTACGCTATCACGGAGCTTTTATAATTGCTTGTATTGGTAGTTTCTCTTAATGGACTAAATCGGTTCGTATGCGTGTTCTTTGGAGATGTGAATTTTGATATTGTTTTAGAATATATCAAAATATGCTCCCCGACAATTTTGACAATTTTCAAAAACAAACTGTTAAGTAAGATTCATTGATAAACACATAACAGAACAGTGTTAAACTTTGTATTTTGATGGCGTCGATTTCGCTTAATATGTTGGTGTAGACCCATGAGAAATAAAATGTTTATGAGGCGATAGCACCCATCTACAAATGACATTATAATGCGATTTAGCGTAGTGGTAAATGTTTTTCAGTGATCAATTTATCATATATATATCGAAATTAATGGTATAAAATATTTTGGAAACAGGTGCTATCTGCATATTACTGTTTGTACGCTGTGTGTGTATAATCGACAATAACTACACTGCTTTCGATTAATTGTCCTTGAACATTGTTCTTGGCGTGGAATTTAACTTTTACTTTCGGGAACAAGAGCGTTAAAACACAGTTTACTTGTTAGTTCAAGGGAATCAATCGTACGATTAACATGCAGTATATACCGAGGTATCCCGCTTTTTAACAGAACATCTCACTTCGGGACGATAGTCGATTTTCTTTATTTAACGAGCAGGTGGACCAAAAGTTTTGATCTTTTATCGACTTTTTAGTTCAAACTATGGTCAGAGGATAGGTAATGTGAGTAGTTACACTTAATACATGTTAAAAACAAAAATAATATCAAACAGGGAATGCCACATACAAGAAATGAAAAAAAAGCTATTGTTTTAAACATACTTATTTGGACACTGCAGTCATATTTGCCATCATTAAATTAATGCATTAAGCAGTTTAATTTTATTATAGTTTGCTGTACGTGACAAGACATAACAAGGACAACTACAAAAGTAAACCGTAGTCATCCGGTGTAAATATGTGTTAATCGCTTACAGTGTCAGTATGGGCATGCATTTAAACCATCATTTAGTCATCTTTTTAGACGACAGTCCTAAGAAATGGTCTTTACACGATCTTTCCTGCAGATGTTTGTGTTTGAATACAATTTTTTTCCATTAAAATGTTTGGTTTGTCATACATGTACAACTTAAAGGTTTTGTACTTCAGGCTAATGCAGGGTGAAAATTTAAAAAGGTAAACATGGAATAATCGATTCCATGGTATGGTTGTACCTTTGTTTCTTATTACTCCCTTTTATATCAGTGTGACTGTATTCTACATGCTATGCAAGATAAAAAACGATTCGACTATTTAAACGAATATAGAAAAAGGGTTTAACTACTGTGATATGCTGTTACATATACATGTACTGTATTATTAGTCTCCTGGAGAAATCAAACAAACTAAACTAAAACTGTGTTTACATGCAGTTAATTTAAAGATAAACTTCTTAATTTTTTGAACATGTACGTCTTCTAATTGTATATTGTACAATAAAATGGCGAACGATTGATGACAAATCGTTTGAACTTGAAACTCTTCGGAACCATTGTTTCAAAGTTACAAACTTTGCTTCTAACATAGATTGTGTCCTGCAGCTTGTTCTATAAATACTTTTGAATTGAAGACACATGTCTCGTGTTTGCACCTTAAGTCTAGCTGTTATATGGGCGTTGCGTGTTTCTCACATACTAATGTTGCTGGTCCTTGTTTACTGACCTTGTGCTGTGCTAAACCTAAATGTTGCTCTTATATTGTACTAGTTATTAGTTTTTATTATGGGTTTTTAGCTCACCTGAGCTGGCTCAGGGTGAGCTATTAGGATCGATGAATGTCCGTCGTCCGTCGTCCGTCCACACTTAGTTCGTTAACACTCTAGTGGTCACATTTTTGCCTCAATTGTCACGAAACTTGGTCAGGATGTTTGTCCCAGTAATTACTCGGACGAGTTCATCTCGGATGAAAAACTAGGTCACGTGACCCAAAAATTGAAAATCTTGTTAACACTCTAGAGGCTACTATTTCAGTCCAAATATCCTGGCAATTTGTCAGAAAGGTTGTTTGGTTGATTTCTAGCTCAAGTTTTAATATGGGTCACCTGGGGTCAAAAACTAGGTCACACAGCCCAAATATGGAAAAACCTTGTTAACACTCTAGAGGTAACATTTTCAGCCCAAATATCCTGGAAATATGTCAGAAAGGTTGTTTCTATGATTTCTAGCTCAAGTTCGAATATGGGTCATCTGGGGTCAAAAACTAGGTCACACAGCCTGAATATGGAAAAAACCTTGTTAACACTCCAGAGGTAACATTTTCAGCTCAAATATTCTGGAAATATGTCAGAAAGGTTGTTTTGATGATTTCTAGCCCAAGTTCGAATATGGGTCATCTGGGGTCAAAAACAAGGTCACACAGCCCAAATATGGAAAAACCTTGTTAACACTCTAGAGGTAACATTTTCAGCCCAAATATTCTGGAAATTTGTCGGAAAGGTTGTTTTGATGATTTCTAGCTCAAGTTCGAATATGGGTCATCTTGGGTCAAAAACTAGGTCACAGAGCCCAAATGTGGAAAAACCTTGTTAACACTCTAGAGGTTACATTTTCAGCCCAAATATCCTGGAAATATGTCAGAAAGGTTGTTTCTATGATTTCTAGCTCAAGTTTCAATATGGGTCATCTGGCTCAAAAACTAGGTCACAGAGCCCAGATATGGAAAAGCCTTGTTAATACTCTAGAGGTAACATTTTCAGCCCAAATATCCTGGAAATTTGTCAGAAAGGTTGTTTCTATGATTTCTAGCTCAAGTTCGAAAATGGGTCATCTTGGGTCAAAAACTAGGTCACACAGCCCAAATATGGACAAACTTTGTTAACACTCCAGAGGTAACATTTCAGCCCAAATATCCTGGAAATATGTCAGCAGGTTGTTTCGATGATTTCTAGCAACTTTGTTAAAAGCAGTTGTACTCGGGTGAGCGATAAAGGGCCATCATGACCCTCCTGTTAAAAAGATAGTGTAACCCCTGTTTGAATTATAAGAAAATGTATATATAGCTATAGGAACTATAACGTTTATTATACCCCCGAACACAAAGTGTAAGGTGGGGGGGGTACTGGATTCAGCTTGTCTGTCCGTCCGTCCGTCTGTCAGTCTGTAGACGGAATCTTGTGGACTCCAAAACGCCTGGTCAGAATTAAATGATATCTCACACAATTGATTTATACAAGGACTAGTTGTGCATGTTAAATGTTTTCGGTCTCTAGATCAAAGGTCAATATATTCAAGGTCAAGGTATTCATAACCTTCAGTGATAGTTCTAGTTTTATTTAAGACAGATTGAGATATCATCTACATGTATCTAGATTAGACCTAGCTAAAACGTTTAAAGGTATTAAATCATGTTAACAAATGACTTGCAGTGGATTGTACTGTTATATTTAGTTTGTATATGTAGAACAGTGAATATAAAAAATATTCCACGAAATTACAGCAGCTTGTATATTGCCTGAATATTTCTATAGGACAGCGATATTGATTAGTTCAGTACGGTAACGTGTGAGAACAAAGTGTTAAAGAACCCTTTGAAAGTTGTCAAGGGTGTCGTAATGCGCTGGAAAGATCGCGAGCTGGTAATTTTATTGTAGAAAGGAAGGATGACACGGTCCGATAAAATGACAGTAGCACGCCATTGTAAAGTTATTATACAAACGTTTTGTGGCAATTAAGACTTTGTAAGGTTCAATTACCTCGTATTTTACAGAAATACATGGAAGCAGATATTTAAAGATGTTTTGTCTGAAACAATTGGAAACCATAAGTGAAGTTCCTGATCTAATCGTGGTTGATCAGCTGAATTAATTTTAACCAGCTTAAAGCTGATATATGTACTTAAACAGTTAGCTCAAATCAAGATAATATTCGAAATAGTGTCTTCCGACTTTACCTTCATGCTTCTTGTAATTAGTCAAATTTTGAGTCGGTGAATGCCTTCTGGCAATATAGTTTTTGAAGAGGAATAGATTTGCTATGCGTATATAAATAGAAAACTGACTTTTGTGTAAAGACTGTCGATGCTGCCCTGAGGAATATTAAATTACATGAAATCTTATATATCAATGAGAAAATTGTATGTGATGTATTAAATTAGGAGTCTTTGACAACCATCAGTTTCAAGACACTTATTATCTTGCCTTATATTTATAACATATCTACATGTACCTTCTCGAAAGGTCGGTAGCATTTCTAGATCCGTCCCCCTCCGTGGTCAGGTAGTAAGCTAGCTGGCTGACCGCTTATCACTAGACTTCTGTCTAATTGTGGTTCATAACTGCCTGCACACGTACATAATACAATTCTTGTTAAAACGGACGTTGTATCATATTAAAATTGAACATTGCACTGTGATAACGAGAAATAGCATATTGATTGCAAATTCTTTAACTTCTGTTAACACCAAGGCCGAAGAATATCTTTGTGAAAAATACGAAAATCAGGAGAATGTGCTTCTATCCAAAATTGAAGAATGTCTTTCATGACATGGTTTATTACATGTATCCAGATGTTGTTGTTTCGAGAAAAAGTATTCGTTTATAATAAAAAAAGTCGGCTTCTTCATTACTTGTACGTCTTCATGGCCGACTGGTCTAAGGACCATGTTGAATATTATGCGTTTGCCCTATATAACGAAATACTAAAATGAGTTAATATCATAGTAGCTGGTTCCTCTGTGGTAACTTAATGAACACTTACTTACTAGTTGTAAATATTACAGGAGGTACATGTAAGTAAGTCGTTATACGCTTCAATTTATATTATGTCTTTATAGAAAAGGTAAAAGTGTAGTACCGAAAATGACTAATAACTATTTTCTGTTGTACCCTTTACTTTGACAAGAAAATGTACATTAAAGAGAATATTTTGCACAACGGAAAGCCCACACAATTTGCAATTCAATCTGTGAGAAATAGCCCCACAGGCAACACACACAATTCCTGTCCAATAGTGTCAAGAGATTTAAAATGTAAATTACTTGCCAAACCATTCAACCTAATGGCAAAATATTGAAGTGAGACAACAATGAAAGAAAGGTTGATATATTTATTTGGCTTTAATTACGCTGCTTTGATAATTATTATGAATAGACAGCATCAATTTCACAGCAATTCTCACGTTCATTCTTCGTTTAGATGATTTGGTTTTGTTTCATTTCGGTTTGCTCCTTGTCAATATATGTATGACTACTTAAATAAACCCGTGTTCATATGCAATTTGTAAACCACTTTTAAATCATCTGTTTATTTCTTTATTCACGCATCTTAAGATTAATTGTTTTTTTTTTCGGAATCACAAGCAGTCTTTACATCTTACTTACCCTCAGCTAATAGAAATTGCCTGAACTAATTGGATTATAGCCGTTTCTTTCTAACGTAAGACATTGTCGTATTAAATATATGCTATCTTAGCGGTCTATGATTTGGCAAATTGTGTCAAGTAAATAACAGATGAACCGACCAAATTGAAAATAAGCTGTAGTCCTTTGCAAACCGAAATATAAAATGACAGATTAACCAGAAAATTGGATATAAACAGTCTGACCGATTTTTTTATTCTTTTTATCTAAGTGATATCAATGCAGCTCTGAACAATATCGTAATCAGTTTTTGACCGTAAAACTCCAAAACATGCACTAGGCATTGCCTTCATCCATGATGAACTTCATCCATGATGATAACACAAACTGTCTTTGGCTTTTCAAATTTCTCTGATTACTCCATCGTTTCATTCTTTTGTTTCGTTAAGTATGTCATTATCTCGTTCTTTTAAGTATTGTCAATTATGCAAAAATAGTTCATAGTTGAAAATAGGCTCAATAGAAACGTTCAATAAAGGACAATTTTACTAAATGATTTTAGTCACAGCAACAGAGGCTTTAAATGAATCCAATCGTATTTTGAAGTGTTTCTCATATCTAAGATAAATTAAAATTAATTAAAATAATAATAAATTAAAACGTAATATGTTGCGAAACCAATAACGATAGAAGCTTTTATATGTTAAAATTACGAATCTTCATTTCCATATAGTGTTTCAAATCGAATTATTGTTTTATCAATATTAATATAGGTGTGTTTCCAAACATACTTCATATTTCACAAACAAACCCAAACAACATTTTCTAGTCGTTTTCATCAAACAGCCGGGGCCTGTGGTATTCATTTCACTTGTCAATCGACGAAAGATATTCATCTTTTTACTAGTTCCGTTGTCAAAATGTTGAGTCATGTTCCATGGCCTATGCCCTATAAAACAATTACTTGCGCGTCAGACGAAACACATAACGTATTCACAATTGTACAAACACTTCATAGCCATATGTCGGCGCCAATATAGCTCAAAAGGCATATCAAATATATTGAAATGTCTCCGGAACACAAACAACCATTAGAACTATTAATTTAGTCTTCGTCTTTTTATCCTGCAGTTGACAGACTTATTGCAGTTCTTAATCTTAAACATCGAACATTCGATGCAATATTTACCAGCAAATATATTGCGACTTGTCATTGTTATATGGTATTTGTCCTAATTAGACGAACAATATTAACAGGCAAAAATTCTATAGCCTACAACTGAATGTCTGATGGACTTCAAATATTGTCCAAAACTTTGCATTAAATCGTTGTATGTTAAGAAACAGAATTGTTTTAAATTTCTGATACCATGTATCCAACTTGTAGGCAGAACGCAAACTACATGTATACGCATTACACTAGTTCATATATCATGTTATCCACCGTTATCAACATTTTAACTTTTTGAGAGAAATGTGTTTATTTTTGAAGCCGATACACCTATTCTCCAGGTTACTGCGTGCATGAGACATATTTTTTATGAAACTGCAAATTTTTACACGTACTTCAGTAGAAAACGGCCAAAGAGAATAATACTTAAATTTTAAATACTTGAATATTGTGACAAAGAATTTTCTACCGTCATTTGTATTTTCATTTGATATAATTATTACTAGGAATAGATTAACATCAAATATAATCTAACAAAAACAATTTAATGATTAGCTATTTATGTCTGGAAATCGTTTCTATTTAATAAAATGTGCTTCAAAACGTTATTCTTCTCCTTTTTCTCTGTTGATGGCAAACAGTCAATTATAATGAACTGTTTCAAATATGGCCATGCGTGAGGGTTTTTTCAAAAGGTGAGCTACCAGGCTTTCCCAGCTTCTCAGTCCACCGAGAAGGACACTGCTAGTGTGATAGTGCAAAAAAGATCTTAAAAACACCTTAAAAACTTAAAAGCCCTTAATAACACTATGTTTATGTATCTGTGTTATTTAAAATAAAAGTTACATTCTGTTATAAGCACAGTCAAATGTGCTCCAGTTAAATCTAACCTATTGTCCAGTTAAATATTTTCCTCACCAATTAATGTGCTGTAATAACAGGAAAATGTACAGCATTCTCCAAATTCTGCAACCTTTAATACATTAACTGAGAAATAAATGGCATATATTAGTTTGCTTTATTTTGGATGAATAATGTCGTGCCAATACAATTATTGCAACTTGCTACACGAAGATAGACATAAAATAAGGAAAGTTTCAGCATTAGAATTATTTTATCTGAGTCATGTTATTTTGACGTATATTCCAGCACCAGAGGAGTTTTTGATTTTTGCATCTATTAGGAAATATTCATGCGTGCAGCATGTAAATTAGTTGTCCGTCTTGCTTCCAGATTACTTGTGTCAATCATTTAGACAGCCGTGCTTTGAAATTCATAATTTTAACAATCTACATATCTATTTGTAGCTTTTCTATCCAGACACACTTCTGCCAAAATTAAAGTCTGCTAAGAAAACTTAACATACAGTGCAGTTTTACAATGAAGATGTATTTGCAAAATATTAAACAGAGACATTCCATTTAATATGTTAAGACAAAACTTTAATTTAATAAAAAGGTAACTTTTCCATTCCTCTTATGCGTTCAACTTATTGAATAATGAATTAAGAAAATATCTAAATGCGCAACACATTTGTACTTCCGACTACTTTTAACTGGCCAATTTAGCAGTTTGTTTCAAAGCTATGACGCTTTCTTTTCTCGCATACATAAAAAATTACTATCTGACAAATAGCATAGCATTATAACTGTTTTGAAAAGAAAAATGTTCTGCTAGGGTACACTGTACTTTATATCGTAAAGCGTAGATTTCCTACAACCTATAATTTAACAGTTATGTTGGCGCTCAAATACATGAAAAGAGAAACTTTAAGGTGTGTTCCTAATGGAATGATAATTGACACGTGACTTATAAAATAGCATGTTGACTGATACATTTAAAAAAAAAGATGAAGCTAATCCGTAATAATTTCTAGCACGATATTCCCTTGTGTCAGAATAATAGAGAAGATCCTCTCCAAAAACTATAAGATGGTATTTTCTGCGACATAGATAAATCGGATTATTTTCTAGACAAAGGCATTGTTTCAACAGATCAAAAGTGTCGGAACTAATGGTAAAGAAAAGCATCATACTAAAGAGTTTGGTCTGTCACAGCAATTATTCAATATATCTTAGCAAAAAGATTAATTCACATATAGCTTTATTATGAGAAAGTTCTATTTGATTTGCAAATTCTAGATTCCTGAATAGGATTGCTATCAAATTGCAAAATTTTCGAAATGCAAAAAATTCACAATATCTAGAATGTTAAATTCTACATTATGTTTAATTTGTTGATGACAATGTAAATACTGGCATACATAAAGACTTAGTACATAAAATAAATCAAGTCAGATTTCGAAATTCTATGTATTTAAAGTCTTACATTGTTTTTGATTTGTATCATACCACATGGTTAGTACATTAATTCATATACATTTGTACTTTAACCATCATTAAATATTAATTTAGTTTGGTTCAGCTTTCATTCACTTCATGCTTCTTAACTATCTGAATCCTGGAACAAATTATAATTTGGTTTACACTGAAAATGGTTCTCGTGACGTTTAATGCCAAAAAAGCCATTGAATTTAACATTTGTAGTTTCTAGAGACAGCAATTTAATTTTTTGCACTAGGTCTATAACAATATTACTGGACTGGCATTATGCGGTTTAAACATCCATAAGATAAACTTAGACGACATTTATTGCACTCTCAACTACAACACTACTTCGTTTATAATATTCTGTTTTGGGAAAGGTTGTAAATGCAAGAACTCAAAAATAATAAAAAATAGTGTATATCATCTGTTGTACTCCTGATTTGTAAGGGTCAACAATAATTACTCCATGACTGTTTTAGAAATCAAAACTATCATATTGTGATGGTAAGAGAGTTAAGCATATCGTTAAGAACATGACGTCACAATACTGCTTTCTCTCCGTTTCGTGCGTTTGACATAATACCTGAAATAAATGAATATATAAAAGAGAAAAACCAGTTTGCGAAAGGAACTCCACATCATTGTCATAAAGTTATCATTACTGGGCAGAGTAAGACTCCATAGCAGAGCAAGTATGTAAAGTATAGTAATTCTCCATTAGTGGAACAAGCGACAGATATCTTAATAATGAAGTTAGTCAAGCCGACGGCAGCAAGTCCAAGGAGTGCAGCAAATCGAGGAAGCGCAGCAAGTCAAAGAAATGCAAAATGTCCAGTAAGTGTAACAAGTCTAAGAGGTGTTTCTTATGAAATTTATAGCTCATTTGTTCCATGACATATCAAATTTGTAAAAAATTTCATTATAAATGGATACATTCTGTAATTTTTAAATGCCATTTTGCAATATTTCGACTGAAAACCTACTCGTACGGAGCTCATAGCTTTAATTTGACCAGAGTTTTACATGTAATGATATCGTTTTAATATTCAGAAGTGTTTGTATTGAGATAGAAAAAGAACATCGGAAGCTTACTCCCTCCCTAACGATATATGCTACTAAATGAAAAAAAGATGTTTTCTGATAAAGGCAAAAAAGCTTTAACTACATGTAGTATGACAAAAATTGTCTGGACTAATGAGAAGAAAATTACTTTCTTTCTGCAGCATTAGTAAAATGGTATACAAAAGGCAATAATTTCTTGTACCGTGTCTTTTGATAAGCTAAAATGTTCAGTTATAATATATGATTTACATGAAGGGAAATTTCTTCTTTTTACGTATATATTCCATGTAAAGGATAGTACATATACATTTTTATGCAACTTTGTTTTTCGTTTGATGCTGTATCAAGTTAATGTGTACATTTGACATCGAAGCGAGCTTTATACACTTCAGTCCATAATACTCATTGCACGCAAATGGTTTTATAATTTCACATAAACATAATCGAACGGATTTAAATAAAACATCTTTTAATTAAAATTTTATTTTTGCAACCTGTGGTCACAGATGTTGAAATAGTAGGATTATGAATTCTGTTTTGTTTCGTAAATATCTAATTTTACACATTTTCGTACTGTCATATGGACATATTTTATCGAAAATCTCGGCATCTCTTTTGTACGCATTAAACGCACTCAATATAAGTAATACGCAGACCATTTTATTTTTCATTTAGACCGTATTTCTTCTCGAACCGGATTTTGATTTGGATGACTGTTTTGTTATAACGTTCCATTGGTTGCGTCAGACACGATTTGTAAGTTTGAATCGTATAAACAAACTTGCATCATATAAAATGACTTGATTTATTTGTAGATCTGACATAGCTTGCATGGTTTCAGAAAGCAAATAAAATGTTGAGGATGATTGTGGTACATTTGTATGACTGATATTCTTGGGTAGACGTTAAAGTACCACAATTATACATTCAATTATATGTAAGATATTGTTATAATAATTTCGATTTTCTCTCAGACAGGAATAATTCTAGTATATTCGGCACACACTTGATTACATTACTAATAGCTATTACGTATCCGATGAATGTATGACTAAAACAATAAAACTTCCTTTTTGGAGATATTGACCTGCTGCAGACGTATGTGTCTCGTCTCTTTTATATCATGAGCAAAATGTATGACGAGTAGCCACTGGCGTCTCCTTCAGAATGTATCGATTCTAAATGCTATAAATCCTTTGAAAGCTGTCTGCTGAAAAGTTATGCAATGAATGCTTTTTTAATTCTGAATGTCAAGTATTAGAATATCACCTGTCCTTTTGCACATCTGACAGTGATATATTTTGTTAGGTTACACGAACATCTATAACGCTGTAGTTTGGAATGTTAATATTTTTAAGCTTCTTTGAATGTCTTAAGTATTTTGAATATATACTTGTGTATGCCTATAAACGCATGCCTATCTTGTACATGTGTTAAATACCGTAGTGACGTGTTTTGACAATTTTGCAAATGATCCCGTATAATTACATTACATGTTGCACAGTATCTGTGCTTTTGCGTTTCTGACAACACTTAATTTTGGGTGACTTAATGTTGCATATCGAATTTTAGACATTTTCGTACTGTCATATGGACACATTTTATCGAAAAATCTCGGCATCGCTTTTGTACGCATTAAACGCACTCAATATAAGTAATACGCAGACCATTTTATTTTTCATCTAGACCATATTTCTACTCGAAGCTGATTTTGATTTAGATGACTGTTTTGTTATAACGTTCCATCAGTTGCGTCAGACACGATTTGTAAGTTTGAATTATATAAACAAACTCGCATCATATAAAATGACTTGATTTATTTGTAGATCGGACATAGCTTGCATGGTTTCAGAAAGCGAATAAAAATGTTGAGGATGATTGTGGTACATTTGTATGACTGATATTCTTGGGTAGACGTTAAAGTACCACAATTATACAATTATATGTACTAAGATATTGTTATAATAATTTCGATTTTCTCTCAGACAGGAATAATTCTAGTATATTCGGCACACACTTGATTACATTACTAATAGCTATAACGTATCCGATGAATGTATGACTAAAACAATAAGACTTCCTTTTTGGAGATATTGATCTCGTTTCGTTTATATCATGAGCAAAATGTATGACGAGTAGCCACTGGCGTCTCCTTCAGAATGTATCGATTCTAACTGCTATTAATCCTTCGAAAGCTGTCTGCTGACAAGTTATGCAATAAATGCTATTTTAATTCTGAATGTCAAATATTAGAATATCACCTGTCCTGTTGCACATCTGACAGTGATATATTTTGTTAGGTTACACGAACATCTATAACGCTGTAGTTTGGAATGTTAGTAAAGTTTAAACTAATGAATCAAGTCTATAATTTTTATATTCTTAAGCTTCTTTGAATGTCTTAAGTATTTTGAATATATACTTGTGTATGCCTATAAACGCTTGCCTATCTTGTACATGTGTTAAAAACCGTACGTGTTTTGACAATTTTGCAAATGATCCCGTATAATTACATTACATGTTGCATAGTATCTGTGCTTTTGCGTTTCTAACAACGTATAATTTTGGGTGTCATAATGTGTCAGGGTATTCAAACACCATGTTAACATGTTGAACATCTAGGTTGAAAATATTGTGAACAGTATTATTTGGTAAAACAGAATACGTTCTGTTTTCTTTCTTGTTAGAATAAAGATGTTCTCTGAACAAATAACACGGACAGGTGGGATGGCGCTTTTATGTTTATTCGTCACATAAGTTTTAAAATAATCAAATATACTTCTTTAAACAGGTGATCACAATGAATTAAAAATTTCCATGCGCTACTCTGCTAAGTGATATGATAGCACGAAATCAAAAGTGTTTGAATGAAAATAAACGGCTTCTATGTGATGTAGTTCGTTTTCATTCTCAGAATTAAAATAGATTAAATTATCTGGTATCAAGATCTTGTAACGTTAGTTGTAATATTGTTATAATAATCGATTTTCCAGGACAGGAAGAATGCTAGTATATTCGGCACACTTGATTATTACTAATAGCTATATATCCGCTGTGTAGACTAAAACAATAAGACTTCCTTTTTGGAGATATTGGTCTCGTTCTTTTAATCAGACAAAATGTATGACGAGTAGCCATGCCATCCTTAGAATGTATGATTCTAACATGCTATTAATCCTTCGAACTTGCTACAGTTATGCAAGAATTGCTATTTTAATGAATGCAAATATTAGATATATAACCTGTCCTGTAGAAGATGACAAGAATATATTTTGTTAGGTTAACATTATAAGCAGTGGTTTGGATTGTTAGTAAAGTTGAACTAATAAAAGCTATAATTTTTATATTCCTTAACTTTTTTGAATTCTTAATATTTTAAAAAAAAAATCCCCCGCTTGCGTCGTATCTTGTTAGTTAAAAACCGTACGTGTTTTGACAATTTTAAATGATCCCGTATAATTACATTACATGTTGCATAGTATCTGTGCTTTTGCGTTTCTAACAACGCATACTTTTGGGTGACTTGTGCGGTATTCAAACACCATGTTAACTGTTGAACATTAGGTTGAAAATATTGTTAACAGTATTATTTGTAAAACCGAATACGTTTGTTTTCATTTTTCTTAGAATAATGATGTTTCTGAACAAATTACGGACAGGTGGGGTGGGGCTTTTTGATAATGTCACACATGTATTCATCAACAGGTGGATACTATTTTCGGCAAAGTTGTTTTGAATGAATATGACGGCTTTATGTGATGTAGTTCGTTTTCATTTAAATTAAAATATATTAAATTTTGTATAAGATTTGTAACTTTATTTTTTTAATATTTTATAAAAAAATTTTTTCGGGGGGGGGAAAATTTTTTTTTTTATAAATTTTTTTTTTTTTTTTTTTTTTTTTATTTTTTTTTTTTTTTTTTCCAATTCTTTTTTTTTTTTTTTTTTTTCCCCCCCCTCCCCTTTTCTTTTTTTAAAAAAAAAAAACCCCCCCCCCACAAAATAATACCGGCAGTGTGATTAGGCTGTACAGGCATTTTAAGGCTAAATGTTTTGTAAGAACTTGCTGTCATAAGAATTGAGCAAACAATGATATATAAAGAAGATGACAAAGAATATATCATACTGAGTATTATTAATTCGCAAAGATTTGATACTTGTAGTTATAATAAATAGATCATATTATACATTACTTTATAATTCAACCCAGTAACTCAATACATTTTGATACAAGAAATAAAGTATCATATTGTTATTCTTCTATCACTGATATAAGCTTTGTCAACTTTAAACATCGTCTTTTTGGGCATGTCAAAACGGTCTTGACTTTATTTAATCACATTTAGGTTCTAGGCCTTAATATTATTTTATGTAATATACTGTTCACAGACACTCATTTCCGTTCAAAGCAATAAAAGTCCATTAGGCTTTGCAATGTGGGAAACAATTAAATTGCTTTTCTGACAATCAATTTCATATTATAAATCAGGAGATTATATTGGCGGCTTTCATTCAAAATAAAGGTCTTACGGAATTATGTTTAATTACATGGTAGGAAATATTTATTTGTACTATTATACTAGCTCTTCTTCTAATACATGTTTCCTTGAAATAAAGACGTTCATACATCTTTAGTTACGGATACAAATTTAAAGGCATTTGGCACATTTTCAGTAGCAACATAAGACTTTCATACCATTTATGTCACGGCATTACATTCATTATTAATTGATATTCTTAATTATCTTTCTCACCACCAGTGTGTACACGATGTCTAAATTTTAACGTCAATGTTTTATGATCGTAATACATTCTTGGTGGGTCAAAACACAGATTTTTCCGTAATTACTTTTTGATGAATTTTTCATGCTATGATTTGATCTTTTCTCCATGATAGTTTGAGTACGTCGGAAATCGACAATATTACAAACGTTAGGGCTTATGAAATTGCTAGAATCTTTAACTGAGTCTGTTTGACGATAATTGCACTTGGGTCGGTCTTTATTTATTTCCCTTTTTTCTTAAAAAATCTACGTCTTAAAGATAAATAATGATTATGTGTAGTACCCAATTCACATTGCTATAACCAATGGCAATGGCTAAATGTACTTTCAATTCCGACAAAAGTTTTGTAAGTGAGCATTTTCAATTTCCAGGAATAGCAATTCAAATGTTGTCTAGGATTATATGGATATCAACATAACGGCTCCGTAGAGGCTTAGCTTTACAAAGGATCATAACCAGACAATATAAATTCTTTTCTAGGCTCCAAAACTCCTTCTATTATGAATTCAAGAATAGATAGGAAAATAATTGCGAGAATACTAAAATCTAACATGGCTTTATTTACATTTGTAGTTTATTCTTTGATATTCTCTTTCTGTAAATAAATGGTTTTAATTTTTAAATTTTGACTTCCGATTTATGTTACACTGTACCTGTAATACCAACAATGCTTTTAGTAGTGTTAGGATATCACAGCTTTGAATCCTTTACAAATATATAGTTGAGTTGTTTTTTAGAAGCTGCCAACACGCTGGTGTTTTTTTTCAAAAGATGGCAGAACAAAGTAAATTACTTTTATAATACTCATTCATTTGCTTCAAAATTCTTTCGTATGCAAATGAAAGGAAGTGAAAGCTACTAATCATCCATATCTGTTTCCCTTATGCTGTTCTGTGCATGAATATTTTATAAAGTCGACGCAAAAGCGTTGTTTTTATAAACATTTAATTGACGAAAGAAATTTTATCTTGCAAACATTTCTGCTTAAAATAGATTGACAATTTATCATGTTGCTTTTTACGAAAAACATGCTAAATACATCGTCTAAAACCTGCACCAAGTTTCTGTTTTTTAGGCTTCTTATAATCCGATAATATTTGATAAAGAGAGAGCATACAACAGCATTAATTTCCCATCAGAAGACGAATGATCATCGAAGAATATGTTTAATAGGTGTTGATAAAAAGTTTTTACTATGTTCTGATATTTTGATATAGAGTACTGTAACTTCAGTAATATTTTATGGATTGAAATATTGATTAAAAACAAATATAATAAAAATGTAATAAAAGGATGCATTTATTTAGAAAGACGATGATTATTCAAATGTTTCTTGCTTTTTTGTTTTTGCATGACATATTTTTTCCAAACAAATATTAGACGTATATGTAATTGTAAGATGATAACAAATGTTTACTCTGACGCAAATGGTCTTCGAGAACAAAATACCTTAATAAATTGAATCATACCCGTTTCTTTCAATCGTGAGTCAGTGTTGTTCTCAATGGTGGCTATTTAAGCGCTTTATTATAAGGCAAATTTTGTCAAGTATATGTCAGATGAACCTGTAATAGGCTGTTGTTCTATGTGGACCTGTCCGAAATGTTAAATGACATATTAACCAGCAAATAGGATATAAGCAGACAGGCTAAAATATTGTATCGGTCCTCAAAGTGATATCATTGCAGTTCTTAAGAATATCAAGAAAAGTTGGCGCGACTTTCGTTTAATAGCAATTAGTTTTTGTATACGCCTGTCTGTGTTCGAGTAAGCCCCTGGTTAATTTCTCATTTATCACTTTTTACAATTTAAGTTAACTTTTTTTAAAACATGTTTTGTCCAGAAATGAATGGATAAGTTATCGCTATTCTTTCTATAGTTGTTTTATAAGTCATACATTCAACACCGATACGTACAATGTATTGACCCACATGTCAAGTTTGTTTACTCTAAATCAACTTACCAAGCATTTAACATTTAATTTGAAGACGTTTCAACTTATAAGTCGCTATTTGACAAGTAAACAGGAGTAACTGTATTAAAAATCGGTATAGTATCGTTTACAGTGACAGTAACTTTGCAACCAGTATCAACAACATGTTTTTCACAGACAACAGTCCTCAGAAATTGTCTTTACATGAGAGACTGTCGTTTCGTTCTGCTAGTTGTGTTGTTTGAATGAATTGTTTCGTCATTTGGGCTGAATGTTTTGGACATACATCCTAAACCTTCAATTCAAGTTTACACGTTGAAAAAACAAATTTTAACAGGTATAAAGGAATGATCGAACCCCTGATAAAGTAACGGCTTTATAGTGTAAAAAGGTCGTTTACACTTTCATTAAACTGTTGTCGGTTACGCAAAAATAGTGCGTAATTGCAAAAAGAAAAGTTGAAAAACGGATACTTTTACTGACTAATTTAGACACAGAAACAGAGGCGTTAAATACATCCAAACGTATTTTGAAGTATTGCGCACTATAAGATAACTTCAAATTTAAACGTAGTGAGTTGCAAAAGCAATAACGATAGTGACTTTCATATCTGAATGTTACGAAATCTTCATTTCCATTCAGTATTTGAATTACTGTTTCACCAATATTAATACATGGTGTTTCACAAACAAACTCAACTGATAAAATAGTTCTAGTCGTTTTCATCATGTAGCTCTTTGTTGTTTTGACATTTATCTCATTAGATTTGTAACTTTTTACATGTTCCCTGACTTATGCCCTATAAAACAATTGCTTGCGCGTCAGACGAGACACATTACGTATTCACAATAAGACGAACACCCTCATAACCATATGTTGGCGCCAAAGAGCTCAAAAGGCATATCAATTATATTGGCTTCGAAACACTATTCATCAAACTTTAATATCGATAAGACACCTTTCATTTATCTTGCTGTTTATAAAGTGCAGTTAAAATGCATAGTCTTCCGTCCAATTGCAAGTATTTTTATTTCTTAAATGTACGAAATGCAAAGCTATGATGGTGATGTTATTTGTGCTTTTCATTCTTATTGTAGATGATCAATTTTTAAAAGTTAACATTTCTATAGCCTACAACTCGCTGTGTGTAGGACTGTACATAATTTTACAAAAATGTTCATGCGTTGAAAGTGAAAAGAGCGGTTACAAACACAATTCGCGGTTTGGTCTTGTTTTTGTAAAATAAACTGAATTTGTTTGGGAGTTCTGACACCATTGCAGAATGCAAATCTTTACGCCTTACACTGATACATGTATGATATAATTTTACATACCTTTATATTAATCGACATGCGCTTTGTAATTATTACAGTGCTGTCTTTTTTAATTTCAACCGATGAACCTCCAAATATCAATACTAAGCGGCATAAGAGAATAAAATACTACCACTTCATGTTGTAACAATTCAAAACAAAAAGAAGTCAAAATCACCAAACTTTACAATGATATGTCTGCAAGAAATATAAAAAGTGAGGAAAAGTTGTTGCTACACTCGTTCGTAATGAAAAAATTCCCTTTCTCTGCCTACACAGTTCCATATGTCACGCTGAATTCAATTTAATTGCATGCTGCACCAAGCATATAGTTTTTTTTATATTACATATAACAGATTGCGCACTATATATATACTAACGAATAGTTTTTATCTAGACAATTTAGAATTAAGTTTCATATTAGGACGCCATCTATTCTCTAGAATAAATACAAGTAGAAAATAATTACGTTTTACATGACAAATAGAATGGCATTGCATCACTTACTCTGCAAGGGTACACTGTATATGATAATTATCTTATAATGAGCAAATTTTCGTTATAACTTGCATTCAAATCAACAGAAACAGAAACTTAACAATCTGCCCCTTACGGAATGATAACGTATCACGTGACTTATGTAAATATCGTGCTGACTGAAACATTTGAAAAAAGATGAAACTAATTCGTAATAATTTCTAGAATGATATTCTCATGTGACAGAACAATTGGGAAGATATTCTCCCAAAACTATCAGATGGTATTTTCCGAGACATAGATAAATCCGATTATTTTCCAGGCAACGTATTTGATTTATCAGCAGATAAAGACTGTCTGGGCTTATAGTGAAGAAGGTCATCATATATTAATTACACATGTATTAATATGTTGAGTATTATACTAAATATTGTTTTTTACTGCAGTAAGTATTCTTATTTGTTTCTGATTACACACAATGTATTAAATAGAATTTCAATTAAACCTGTATCTTGCTTGGTATAAGTTACTTTGGCTTTTAAAAACTAATATTATGATCTTATATGAACTTTTGTCACTCGGTTGATAGTCAGTCAGGGTTGGCCGGGATTTCCCAAACACGGGAATTCCCATAGGGATTTCCCGGGAATTCCTGCCCTGGGAAATACCAAACATTGGACAAAAATGGGAAATGGTGGGAAATACTATGAAATTGATACTGATACACACAGTCATGTATTATTTCAGTCAAAAACATAGCAAAGAGGAATTCTTTTTGGATGGATTATACACTTCAGATTACATAGCAGAGTACCCCAGGCAATATTAAAGTTTGTCTAATGGTCAAAAGTTGTGAAAAAGCAAGTCATCTCTGATCATTTAATTAGGTGATAATATATCGATTCAGGTAGACCACATTGTTAAACACCATGATTGACACCTATTGTTGTGGTGTAATTTGGGGCCTACTGTAAAACCAAGATAACCTGGCAGTTGAGACAAATGGTTGAGGGATTATCTAACGGCTCAACTAACTCAATATCAAAATTTAATAGTAATTGCCTCTGAAGGATTTATTTTTTGAAAACTGGGCAAACAAGCCTTTATTGAAATCAGGAATTACATTGAACACAGACATAACAGACATTGCTAACACTTGCATCTTTATTCCTCAACACAGATTCTGAAGTTGAGTATTTCTCACTATTTCCCTGGAATTCCCTGTATTTCCCGGTGTCCTGGGAAATACTACTATTTCCAACTTATATGCCAACCCTTTAGTCAGTGAATACTCTTAAACGAGTGCGTTTTAGACATTGTGTTCGTTTTTATTAATGATTTTCATGAATATACACTCTCTCTCTGAAAATAAAAATAATAAAAGAACATTTGAACTGAGGGGCAAGCTATATTGCTGGTTTGTCTTTATTTTCATTACGAGTATCTTATACCAAAATTATGCAAAATACTGTATTATAATACTGTATCAATATTGTCCGCAAATATTTGTGTCTATGAAACATTATCTTATTCTTTGGAACGAATGACATTGAAGGAATATCTAAAAATAAGAAATTAAAATTCTTAAACGTTACTGTTATCTATGATGTATAAAAATCCTTTTCGACGTTTTAAGAAAGGGTAATTCACTTAAGTAAATATATTCAAACTTTTACTTTTTGGATATCTACATAACTGTAGTTAGGTCATCATTGAATTAGTATACACAATAAAAACTATTATCAGAATAAATTTTCTCAGGCCATACCTTAGTTTGGTGTGTTCAAGCATAGCAAAGGCAAAGAGCTTACCCAAAGCCAACACTTGTTTTTTGGAGATATTGACAAACATCCAGCTGCAAATGTATTGAATATATGAAACTTGTCTGCTCTCTTTCATCTCATGTGAAAAAGCATTTTTAGCAGACACTGGCGATTAATTAAGAACTTTATTGATCCGAAAACATATATTCTTTGGAAAACAAAAATCAGAAGACAAGTTATGCAATCAAACTATGGATGGTTGATACAAGCAAAAACATTGTGTGGTTATAGTTTTTTGTTTGTTAGTAATAAGTGTGACATCTTTACATATAGTTCCCTAATATTAAATTTGATCTTGAGATTTCCCTTATTTGTTATCGTACATTGACAAAATCATAAATACCATTTAAACAAAGGCATAATTATTTAACGTGAAATTGAAAATGACGAAACTGGGAATGCAATTGCAATGGATTATTTCTGATATAATCGTCTTACGTTGTGATTTATTGTGATCAATGCTGATTCAATTCAATGCTAATCTCTGATATTGTTCAGAAATAAATTTAGCACGTGGCACTACATGGATGATATATATATCTTTTAATCCACCAATTCTGATGAGCATAACATATGTTACAAACAGGTTATAGTACATATAATCAAATACATATGGTAACATTTGTAAATTGAGTACATGCATAAACATGGTACACTTCAAATATTATAGAACTATAAATTACAAGGTTTCATGAATACGTCGATAGTACAAATGAATATATTAGCGAAAGTTAAATCGAAAGCATATATTTACATTATACAACCGAATCAAAATTATTACGAACAGAACTAATCTTAAGTCTAGTTTCGAAACGAAAGTACTAGAATAAAGAAGATGTGTTTCAATTCATCAACAACACACATGTACATAAAATTGCCAAATTGAAGGAGAGCATCCATGTATTTGGCTTTTGTAACATAAACGACGGTCTTTGGCTTTACACGGTTTTTAATGTACATGTATGACATACAATAGATAAATTAAAAAAATATGTTCTACCTAAAATAATGCCAATTCAAACTATCTTTGTAAAAGAATGTACAGGCAGTACACCGTAGTCCTGATATCATGTATACAATTGCAATACTTCTGCATGCCAGAGCAAGTAAGATATACCACGCAGATAATTTCAGTTACGCGCACAAATTTATAGAAAAAGTACTAAGTTTTGACTAACTTTCTGTGAAGTTACAGCCATTGAACAATTACGTACTCAAACTATCTGTACATGTAACTTGAGGTTTAAACTGGTTTGCACCATGTTCCAGTTACTTAATTGATTATTAGAAAATAAGAGATATAAATTAAAATGAGACCGCTGGAGGATAGAGTCTCTGATTCAAGCTATGAAAATTTAAATGTCCTTTCTCCAGATACAAGTACGATGGGTGGTCGGAAATCTGTTAACTTAGTATTATATCATTCTAGCATTACCTTATCAGCAGGAAGAAACCTTTTAAACTAGCTCGTTTTCCTTGCTTTGACTATACTTTGTCTCAGGTTCAAAAACGCATTCCCCTCGCGATTATAATTACTCGAATGATTTTGATATGGCAAGCCATGACTTTTGACGGGTCCCGTCTCGCACTACCATTACTCATATCAAGTTGTTCACATACCATTTTGTATGCTAATGCTTGCCTCCAAGATCTAGGACTGTAACAAACGTATGTTCTACCGCTGCGTAACTGAGAAACGAAGTTGTAAAATGAAGAATGTGATATACAGACATCTCCAATTCTTTTGCAGTTTTTGGAAACTATGGCTAGGCTTTTTACCTCTGCCAGCAGGAATTTTATAACAAAACTTGGATTTCAAGTTACTTGAAACACCCTTCCCTTCATGAATAAATAGCACTTAAATGTTCACACAAACTTTTCATTCAAATCATTAGACTGTATTTTTCATGATGAAATATAGTTTTCGCTCGCTCATGTATATAATTACTATTTAAATGCACATGGAGAGAGGTGACCTAAAAATATTCACATATTTTCTGATCGCGCCCTACCCTCAGTTTTCGCTTTAATTGAATTTGATTTGACACAAACATTTTGATAACTGACAAAAGAAGCTGAACGCTCTGGAATTGCTCCAGCGTTTGGCGTTTTATTAAAACTCATATTACTGTTCACTATATTTTCAAGATTTTATATTGCGAGTTGTCTATGATAGTTCATGTTTGACATGACTTCTGTTCAGCACCATTCATTATCTAATACTTATTTACACAATGGTGACCCTTTCCAACTGGAATTGGATAGATAGCATAATTGTTTCACCTTCTAGAATCTATGTCTTAAATGTTTGTAACATGTAACTTTTCAACTAAGTTCCATTACAAGTCGGATTGTCAAAATTAGCCACAGTGTTAATAAACATAATATGTCATAACTAGTAGTTAATTACCATAGTTGGTGCTATTTACATGTACAATGTACTGGACGGGTCATGTGTTGTAAAAGCCGCTGCATTTACTTCATGATTTAGTACTGTGTTGGTCGTAGTGTTTTGCTATTGTTTCTAAATATTTGTTTTTAAAGTACATTTATAGAGGGATAATTGAATGCTATTTATATATACATTTTGTAGTCTGTTTGAATTTTACCGGAAGGAAAGGCTTTGTTTTAAAATTTTCGCAATGATAAGATTAAATGATAAGTACATTTTATAATTGATTATTTAATGAATTATTATTATTATTATTATTATTATTATTATGTTGTCTTAATATT
The DNA here is from genome assembly GCA_022818135.1 of Saxidomus purpurata. Lineage (NCBI taxonomy): Eukaryota > Metazoa > Mollusca > Bivalvia > Venerida > Veneridae > Saxidomus > Saxidomus purpurata. The sequence continues at coordinate 16,246,414 of JAFMSR010000008.1, forward strand.
CAAATCTTGAAACCTTTTGGTTAAAGAAAATAAAGTATCATCTTATTAATTGCTTTTGTCAACGAAGGGCCTGTGTCAGCTTCAGATCATTAAATAAATTTAGATTATTTGAAGAGTTCTAAACTATATTTAACTGTAGTTTATCAATATCTAGGAATTGATTTAATATGCTGTTAACATTGCTCAGAGGCATCCGCTTCCGTACAAAAAAAAGAATTTTCCATTAGTCTTGGCAAAGTGAAATACATTTAAATGCTTTTTAAATCATTTACTCCATTTCACATTGCAACAGATAAATCTAAGTTGCAAAATAAAACTAAATTTTAATTCAATGGGAGTGCTTTCAATGTTAATGATATGTTTTACTTTTTTTAATGATAAAAGCTTTCTTGATGCAGATATCATAAATACGATAACGATTCATTACGCATCAGTCTGCAAATACAAATTGTGCCATTTGCAATCTAGGAAATGCTTTCCATGGTTTATTTTGGGGGAATTCTTCACTTCGCTTCTTGAAATATGTCGCGAAAAGTTATTAATTATACCTTTTAATCGGTTACCAGTAAGTAATAGAGTATTGTTTACGAGAATAACTACGTTATTTCGAGGAGGCGTAGCCTCCGAGTAATAACGTAATTGTTCGAGCATGCCAAACAATTCTCTATCTGATTTGAATAATGGCCAGTTTACTACACTCTATTGAAACTGTGATCTATTTCAAAAGCACTAATCAAGTATCATATTATTTTATTTATTTCTGTCTCACCATACATGTTACACATAATATACATTTCATGCAATATAAAAAACAGTGACTAACATGTCTGCCATTCTAACAAGAATTATGAGAGACAATAAAAGAGTACACAGTACACATGGTCACATGCTATAATTTAATTAGTTATATTATATTACAATATTAAAAATAGTCTATTAATCCTTTTTAAATATAATTGGAAATGTCACTTTAGTATCAAGAGTGCTTAAAATTATTTTACACTTAAAACCTGTGACCACAGAAGTACATACATTATATACATACAATTATAAAACTAAGATTGTTCTAATCTTTTATCACGTAATAATATACAGGCAATGGCTTCTATCCATTACTACTTATCCCAATTAATCAATCAATTAAAACAGTGATTAATTAGAACGGACAGCTATATTTTTGTAATGTATCCATTACTATGCCTTTAGTTACTGTAAATGTTCTCTCTGCGTTTTCCTAGCATTTGGTAGCAGGTTTTGGCAGTTAAATTAACAATATTACTGTCTGACAATAGATGTTTCAATTTCAAATCAGTGTCAAGATCATCAAAATGTTCAAACTGATTACTGGCCTCGTGTACAAGTTTACTCCTAATATCAAAATATAAGGGACAGTCAAAAATTACATGTTTCTCATCTTCTAAAACACTTATTCCTAAGCTATTGCAATGTAAACACTTTCTTGATTCAAGTGGTACATTAGTATATCTACCAATTTCAATATTTATTGGTGCAGTTCCACTTCTAAATTTTGCTAAAGCACCTCTGTGTCTTCTATTTAACACTTTACAACAATAGGGTTCTACTTCATAAGTTTGTTTGAATTTTCTATAGAATCTTAACTTATTCTGGCCTTCACCTCTTTGAGCATTGACTTATTGATTTCTTGGGACCAGGAATTTTTGTATTCCTCAAAACTATCTGAAAGTACTTTGTCTGAGATGAATTTCTTACACATAAATGTATCTGTACTGGTGCAACCATCTAACTCATACTTTAAAAACATATTACAAACTTTGAAGCACCAATTTCTACAATTTCTACCTTTACAAGAGTATGACCACTGGAACACTTGTCTATTTATCCTATTTCTATTCATATTAACAAGTCTGCACCATTGATAAATAATACACTTCTTTTATTTTACAGCTCATTGGTGTCCAGCCTATATCTCCATTAACAGCTGCATTTGGCGTATACTTTCCTACGTTTAAAAAATACCTAGCTGCCCTATGTTGAACTGCATTTATGCAACTGAATTCTTCATTTCCCCATATTGAGGCTCCATATGTTATAACTGGCACAACAGTTGCCTCAAATATTTTGTGAATGCTTCATATGGGAAACCTCCAACTGCTTTTGATTTGGCAATAAGTAGTCCTAGAGCCCTATTAGCTGACTGTGCAACTGTTTTGGCTGTTACTGTATAATTCAAGTGTTCTGTTAAAACTATACCTAGGTATTTATACTGTGAAACATACTTCATACTTTCATTACCACATTTAAAATCAAAAATACTTTTTCCCACGACTCATTTCTAAAATGAACAATATTTGATTTACTAACATTAATAGACATTTTGTTTTCTTTACACCAAGTGTTAAGTTCATTCAACATACACTGTAGATCTTCCACATTTTCTGCCATTAAAACAATATCATCTGCAAACAGTAGGATTGATATATTTTGACCTTCTATGATACACCTTTTCCAAGGGCATCAATTTTGGTTGCCGATATTGATGTATATATTAAAGAGCATTGGGGACAATGAACAACCTTGTTTTAGTCCAGTTTTAACAGAGAACCAGTCAGTATTAAAGCCATTTATTCTAACTGAACAAACCAATTATCATATATAGACTGTATAGCTTTAAATAACTGATCATTAATTGGAGTATCACTTAGTTTACTCCATAGAATTTGACGGTTAACTGAGTCGTACGCTTTACGTAGATCAATGAACGCACAAAACGTTGATAACTTCTTCTTTTTCCTTGTTTCAATTACATTTGTTAGTGTTGAGAGATGATCTATCGTACTTCTATTCTTTCTGAACCCATTTTGACCTTCAAACAGAACATTTTCTGATTCAATGCATGCAGTTAGTTTCTCGTTAGCAAGGAACAATAAATTTTGTATACAATAGGTGTAATAGTAATACCTCTGTAAGACAAAGGGTCATAGATGTTACTAGTAGAACTCTTAGGAATTGGGTTTAATATACTTTTGCCCCAACTTTTTGGAATTTTTCCTTTACTGTAGCAATAATTAAACAACTCATGTAGACAGTATATAACCTGTTCATTTTTTAATACATCCACTGGTAACTCATCGTATCCCATAGCTCTGTTCTTTTTAACATTAAAAACAGCTTTCTTTACATCTGACAATGAGAACTGAACATAATGCTGCTCGCTATGGATATCTTCTCTACCAAAATTACTAAAATTATCTTGCGAAACCTGACTATCTAAATTTAGTTCTGAATCAGCATTTAAAAGGTTGCTAAATTCTGTTTTCCATTTACAAAATACCTTTTCAGCATCACTAGTTAAATTACCATTTTCATCTTCAACTTCAAAAGGTACAGAACTAGTTCTGTTATCTCTAACACCTAGTCTACCAATTGTTTTCCAAAAATCTACCTTATTACATCGAGCTTCATCTATCAATTTTTCTTGTAATTCTACCCAATAACGACGTTTTGCTTTTTGAACATTTTTATCAAATATTTTCCTGTTTTCCACAAAAATATGCTTAAGACGTGGTTTTGCAGCTGATTTACATTTAACCCAGTTACTTTCTGCCACACACATTACATTCCACAGACCCTGTAGCTCTTCACTCCACCATTCCTTTCGTACTTTTCTTTTTTTATTATTACGGCTGAATTTTTATCACAAAATTTCTACTTGGAAGACTTGTTTTCATTTGATTTTTAATACCTTCACATAATGTTTCAAAAAATTATCAACAACACATTGTTCATTTACATTTGTTTGTAGAGTATCAATTTTCTGCATAACCTCTGTGTAAAATACATATTATTACAGAACTCAAGTGGTATATTTTGAGTATCATATACTGTTTTATTTTTTCAACATAGACCTGCTACTATCTTTTGTTTAAAGACAAAGTTTCTTTACAAGAAAAATTACATGTCAAAACGGAATGATCTGGCATACTTCTATTATCTGTCCCTGGCCTAGCCAGTTCAGTCACTCGTTTAACTGTGAAATCTGAAAACATGTCAATATTTTCATAAGGTACAGCAATATAGTCAACCAAGAAAGACCCTTGCTTGAGATACAAGTATAATCATTATTTTTATCAGTCCTGCATTTAATACACAACAATTACTGTCAACTAGAAAATTACAAAAAGTTCACCATATGCATTTTTTGTAAAATCTATTACATTTCGTTCTGGTAGAAAATCCCAACCTTCAATAAAATCTGGTAGATCTGCTATTCTTGAGTTGAAGTCACCGCAAATACAAAACGGTCCTAATTTTTGGTACTGAAAATATCTGTTAATAATTCATCAAAGAAGTCATTTGCATTAACATAGCGAGAAGACCCCATTGGAGGTAAATAGCAAACACATATACTAAAACTTGTATTGCCATATAACGCTTTAAAATTTACCCATAAAATACCTTCATAGACATCATCTAAAATACTGACATTAAAAACTTCGAACATTGACTGTTTCACAAGTAGACATACTCCACCTGACCCATTTCTTGCATACCTATATAGCTCTTTTCTGTTATTACCATAAAATACATAATCATCAACATTCAGTTTACAATCATTTTTCAAGTGCGTTTCTACAACTGCCAGAATATCTAAATCAAGATCATTTAAACATTCAGTTCTAAACTTACAATTATCAGTTAAAAGATTGTCAGACCACCCATTTACATTCCAAAACCCTAATTTTACCTATTTATTATAGTTTCTATTACCCCTATATCTGTCTGGATTATAAAAACCAGAGTTTCTGTTAAAATCAAATCTATTGTCTGAGTAATATCGACTTCCACCCTGGTGTTCATGACCACGACTTCTATCAACCCGCCTATTGTCACTTGTCTCTTTGTTCTTCTGACGAATCGCATCACGACTTGTTTGGCCATTGTTAGAATTGTGATGTGGGTTGTTGTTATTATTGTAAATGTTATCACCACGTTTACTATTATTACCATTCCTCCCATTAGAGTTGTATTGCCATTCTTGGTTATTGTTCACACTATTTCTGTCGGAATTATTTGACTGCCTTCCTGATTGGGAACTTGGTTCCCTCCCTGTGTTGTTGCTCCACTCCTTTTCTAACACTAATCTGTTTCCTACAACTTTCAGACCTGATACATGTACACCAAGACTATGAATTAACATTTTCAGATTTCTACTATTTTGCCTCGATTCATTGGATACATCAGAGTTAAGATAAACATTTTCATATTTCTGATTTTTCTTTAATTCACTTTTCTTTTTTAAAACAATGTTTTTTTCTTCTGCATTTGGCAATTTTGCGATAATTACACCAGGTCTACTATCAAAACTACGTTTCCTCTCCGCTTGCAAACATGAAATAGTTGGAAGATGTAGCCCTTCATGTAGAAGATCATCAACCAAAGATTTAGCATCCTCACCTTCTCTCTCTGGCATATTTCTAATGCACAAGTTACAATGTCTTTCACTATCCTCCCTGCTTGAAGGACTCACAGTTACTTTTTTCACTTCGTCAATTTGCTGCTGTAGACATTTCACATCTTGGCAAAGATCATCATGAACACTTTCAATATCCTTTTTCACATCCTTTCTGATCTTGTTGTACTCTGTTGTGATTCTTCTATCTAGTACCTTTGATGGTTTATCTGTGAGCTTTTTTTCAAGATCTATTGCAACATTCTCAATCTTTGTAGACAGATCACTACTCAGTTGACTCATTTTTTTATTTAGCATTTCAATTTCGTCAGCAAACCTATGAAGAACTGTCATAAAATCATTTTCTGGTGCTGGTACTGTAACCGATTTAGTGTGTGTATTTTTTTTTGGAGTTTTACTACTGTTTCTTTTTGGTTTAACAATGTTTCTAACACCCATTTCATCAGCTGGCTTTTGTTTCTTAGACAAACCTTGATCAGGCACTGACAAGTGTCTTTTCCGAGATCTTGGAGTTGAAACTGTATGAATTTGTGACTGCATTACACTCTCCACATAATCTGTAGCTTCAGAGAGTGAAACTGAAAACAAATCCTCCACAGACCCACGGTTGGGTGTTGAGCTCTCGGCCATATTTAACTGTTCTCACAATACTTGACCTAATCAAGACCACGCTTCCAAAATACAGAACCGTATATATATCTATGTCTATGTCTGGGATACACTGGCTAGTGACTTCTAAACGCAATATCTGATACTATTTGATAACTGTAAGTTCAATGAGTTCATTTAACTTAACGTATATGCTGGAAATGTCCCTCGTGAAAACTAATGACATTCGAAATTAGCCGGTGAAGACACTGCTTTCTCCCTCGACAATTCTGTCCACAATCCTCAATTCGGCAATTTTATGGACAATGTCGTATTTACACTAATTATACTACTGCAGCACTGTTCTGTATAATATAATACACATGAAGCACACTATTTCGACAACATAAACTGTTCAAAACATTTACAACAAGCACATAAATTTCCAACCGCATAGATACATAGATTAGTTTGCTCTTATGAAGTCATAATACAATTAACCTTTAGCAAATAGTAAATTTACAATATTTGAAATCATGTTTAATTCTACATTTCGTTTTAAGTGCTTATGACAGTGTACATGTTAATATTATTAAAGATAAAGACTTACAAAAACATGTGAGATTTAAAAAGTCTGTCTTTTTATTAGTACGAATAATATCATATTGATTTTAATAAGTCATACCAATCTACATGTACTTTAACCAGTATTTAGTAATAAGTATAGTTTAGCGGAGCCTTCATTCGCTTCGTCCTTGTAAACATTCTTTATCCCGTTGTGGGAAACCCTCTAAACATGGTAAAAACATGATAAAATCATAAAAATTTAGACGACATCTATTGCACCCTTGAATACAACATTTTGTAATATGCTTTTGGAAAGGTTATATAATTACAAAATACAGAAATTCAAAACGAGATTGTATTCATAGCTGAACTTATAATATTTTCCTGTACTACTGTACTTAGTGTTTGACCCCATTTGCCCACCAATCGAATCGCTCAGATTTTCAAATAAACGTCTTTCTTTTTTATTCAGACTAACTACTGAAATCGTTTAATTTATTAAGAGTTTGCTCTCAATAGAAAGCACTTTAGCTCCGGCAACAATTCATGTCGATGGCTATGCAAACACTAACTAAGTAAGTTAGAGTTTATAAAGTCAAATTTTAACAATAAAGAAACCCCGGTTGCTCGCTACCGCTCGCTCCCTTAGGGTTTCTTAATTGTTAAAATTTGACTTAATAAACACTAACTTATACTTAGTCGTGATTTGTGAGCAATTTAACCTTCTAATTTGTTCCACTTTCAATTGCTTCCTACCGTGAAAGTAGTGTCACGTATTTTATTGAGAATCAAATACACCGACACTCATTTCTTTAAAAGAAGTAGGATTGACACTGCCGGAAGCACTTACTCAAAGCTGTTTTTTTTTAAAATCAGGTTGTTTTCATAGCTTCTTATTATCTGGAAATTGTTCTCATCCTTTCATATTTCTAAAGTTATTTGGTTACAGTTTATTTTGTTATCTAATGTTATAAAGATTCTGAAAAGTATCTTCAAGGAGCACGTTTAAGTATGTAACGACAACACAGAGCTTTTTCTCCATCACAATGACAAACTTAAATGTCATGCATAACCGCAGCCAACACTGAAGATTAGTATAGAATAATTGTTTAAAGCAGAAAAAAAGCTCGAAAAAAAGCCGGAAGACATGCATTGGTTTTAAAACATTTCTGAATTAGAACTCTAAAGTAAAATGAGATAGCGTGCACTCGGCAATTTCCATATAATAGTACATAAATTACACAAAGACCAGTTCAGTGTGCTATGACGTCAATAATTTGACGCGCCATGTTACTTGTTGCTTATTAAACCTAAGATTATTGTTGCATGGATTACAATGTGCGAGTTTCGCTATCATTCTATCTGAGAGGCCCTGCATGCATCATTTCTCATTAATATCCTCCGTCTTAGTGGCTTATAAAGTATGTATATAAGTTTTTTTTTCTTGAAATATGATATGTTTATGTCAAGAGATGTAAGGAAAAGAGTTAAAACTGATAAACATTTATACTGTCCAACTAATAAGTACATAGTTTTTTGTTCAGACTCTACTTTGAATACATACATAAATGCACATGGAAATACGTTTTAATTCTTTAATAGTAAGTTTGAACTTAAATTCATCCCTTTAAGAACTTGCTATTGACATTTGAAAAGGATCTACATGTATTCAAAATAAATAATATTTATTTATGAAACCAATTATCTTAATTCTACTCAATCAAACCAATAGCGTATTTCTTTCTTTTAAACTGCTTATTTCACTTAACAAATTTGTATTATTTTTTAATATATAAATCGCGATCTTATGTAAGTTTTAAATGTTTGTACAAAAACGGTGAAATACATTAATTGCGACATTGGTGGCTATGTCAGTCATCTAGCTTGTATCAACATTGACTATTATTTACCAAAAGAAATCCCTTTCATATCATTGTATATTTGTACTCGCTTTTGTTGGTGAATCTTTCACTAACACCTTGATAAGAAAAGAACTCCGAGTTAATACAGCTATCGCTGCTGCATATCTGATTTCTTTTATTAATTGAAACCAGCACCTTTTATGAAATGTACATGTTAATTGAAAATAAAATCAGCATATCTTCTGGACCATCGATATCTTTTTATTGTAATTAGAAGTATGTTAACCTATACAGGTTTTGAAAGGTCTTAAAAGTTTTCAATCTCTACATTAAACAGCTGCAAACCTTGTTTAAATTGATGATAAATATGACATGTTATCATATTTATGTCAAATGTCTTTTTGGAACCTTGAGCACCATCATTTGCTCTTTAGTGTTTGTTTTGAGTTTGTAAAGACGTTTTCACAAATGAATAATATTACATACTTTCTACATACAATAAAATAGATCTAAACGTTTGAAGATTGTGGTGAATGAAAATTTGAAACTATCTTTTTTCAGGCGCTACCTTAAAGGCCAGAAAATGTACAAAGTAAATGATACAGTTTCATTTAGAAATTTGTTTTCTTGAATCGAAAAAGAAGATTTGAAGCTACATGTGTAGCTCTCTGCCTAATGGAAGGACATGTTATGTCACCACAATTAAAAAAATAACACGATGTTGTCTGTTGAATGTAAGAAACAGCTGATACAAGTCCATAATAGTTTCTTGCGCGGTATGCTCTTGCGTCAGAATAATTGATAAGATTCTCTCCCATAACTATAGGATGATATTTGCCGCTTGATGGATAACCGGATTATTTTCTAGGAAACTTAATTATTTTATCAACAGATAAAAATAGCTGGACTGATGATAAAGTTACATTTTGTAATTTCTCTCCGCAGCATTAATGAAATGGTTTACAAAGGGCAATATTAAATAAACATGATAAGTAAAAATGTTTAATAGTTATTATATAGGATTTGCATGCATTACGAGATATTACTTTTCTTACCTTTTTATGTATAACTTTTTGTAAGAGACAAAGTGTAACGTATTTTCTTTCACACCGTTGCGTTTCGAGGCCGTTATATAACTAAACAAGTTATGCACTTGATCCCTAAGGTGAAAATGTCTTTACAAACATTCCAAACTAAAGCGTTGTAGATTTTCGTGTAACAAACTTTATTACAGCTGTGCAGCAGTTCAGTCGATATTCTAATATTTGACATTCAGAATTAAAAGAACATTTATTGCATTAGTTGTCAGCAGGCAGCTTTCAAAGGATAAATATCGTTTAGAATCGATACAATTCTAAAGGAGACGCCAGTGTCTACTCGTCATACATTTTCTCTCATGATATAAAAGAGGGAAGACATATAGGTCTGCAACAAGATGTTTCGGTCAATAATTTTAAAAAAGGAAGTATTGCTGTTTTCGTCACAATTCATCGGATAAATCTTTGCTATGAGTTCTGTAATTAAGTGTGTGCATATTATACTAGAGATCTTCTTGTCTGACGGAAAATCGAAATGTAGTAATACAAAATTTAATGTAGTTTATACATTGTATAAATTTTGTAATTTAACGCTGAACCCGGACTTACAGTCAAACCACAATCATCATTAAAATTCCAGTCTGAAATAATTGCAACTGTGTCTGATCTACACTTGTATACGACGCGTTAAATACTAGTACATATAGAGTCTGTATGCATGGTTCAAACTTAAAGGTCCTTAATGATGCAATTGATGGAACTCTTTAGCAGGTTATTTCGTATACATGTACTGAAAGGTATAATAGCTTGTTTCAACCGCAATTGCACAGTACATTGATATAACATAAAACTATACAACGAAAATTCACGCCTTTCTAACTTAGGTTACTATGTTTCTTATTCTCATAATTAAATGCATGTATTAAATTATCTGGTACTGTATGTACATGTGTTGAAAAGTGTGGTTGGTGACTTATTTAAGGAAGTTTTCAAGGGGAAGCATAGTGTTATGTATTAAATTATTGAATTGTATGAGTGCTAAACCATAACACATTTTGTTTGGCACAATTAATCACCCTATATTTCTGTGCAAAATATGGTCCAGAAGAAACTTACCTCTTAAAAATCAGCAGGATGATTGGGCTGTAATGAAATTTTAAGGCAAGTGTTATTTTTTTAAATTACCCAAACTGTAATGACTGTGTATCTCGTAATACTTTTTAGTTAATATTTTAGTTTTGTTATTTAAAAAATCAAATATGACGATGGATGCTTTACGTACTTTGCTTTTAATTTGAGTGATGTAATCGTGTACAACGGACTTCAATTGCGTATCAGTCTTGCATGATTTTTCATTCCACTTGGTGTTTCATTGGGACTTGCTTTAATGAAAGTTAAGCACAAAATGATATAATAGATGATAAATGAATATAACATTTTGTATATTTTAACAATAGATACGTATTGATATATATATATATATACTTTATATATACTAATATTTTTATATATATGATATATATATATATATACTATAAATATCATCAACAGTTTATTTTTCAATTCAACTCTTGAAAGAAAACTTTTTTTGATACTTGAAATGAAGAACTATCTTGTATGCATTACTATTCTGTTATTACAATTAGTGTTTTCAACTTCAGATGATCTTTGTAAAACCCCACAACCACCCCACACACACACACACACAAAAAAAAAAAAAAACAAGACACATAAAAATGGTCTAAACTATGTTTAATCGCATTTGTGATGTTCTGTGAATTATTTCCGTTCACAGGTGATTAAAGTGTATTTTTGTCTTTTCAATATGGGAATCAATTGAATTATTAATTAATTGATAATCACTTCTATTTATTTCATCAATCAAGAGATAATTTATAGTGTTGACTTACTTTCGTAGTAAAGTTATATGGATACTCTAAACGAATTCAATCGTAAAGATCCTTTACTAAATTGAATACAGGTTTCCTCGAAATGAAGACGTTCAGACAAAAGGTAATAAACGCATCTGACACATTCACATTTTCGCAGCATCATAAGACTTTCACATCACTTATATCGACATGGCATTACATTAATTATTGTCTAATATCTAATAAGTATTGTTTTATCTGTCTTAATGTATTGTCATAGTTTTCTGGCGGGTCAAAATTAGTTTTTACTATTTTGTTTTCGCTGTTTTGATTTTGTTTAATAAAGACACTATTTCAAACGTTTGCCTAATGCCATTGCTAGAATTGTCTTTTTTACGAGTCATCTCGACGACAAGTGGACTTGAATCGATCTTAAATCATATTTGTCAGTTATGTACCCAATAAACATAGATACAACCATGAAAATGGTTACATTGTTCATGTATTTTTAATAAGGATTATAACGAGTCCATAGAGGTTAAGCTTTACAAAGCATTAAAGCCAGACAATATTGATTATATTTCAGGTTCCAAAACATTTTCAATTACTAATTATGGAATAGAGAGTAAATAACGAAATTCCAACATGGCTTTATTTATATAGTGTTACTCTAAGTTACAATTAATCATCTTACTGAAATAAACGTCGTTTCTTTTGAATTTTTGAAGCAATGTATACATGTAATGATTACTGTGAAGAGTTTTGCAGTGTTGTGTAGCAGCTTCGATTCCTTTACAAAATGCCAGTGTTTTTGCACTTGTTTAATTATTTTATATGATTAAATACATTATTGTCGCTAATATGAAGAGTAATTCAAAGTTTTTCTTTTCTGTTTTCGAATCTGCTTACTACCATCATTGTCTAATTTCCTCTTCTATGTTTGAAAATGTTGACGTTTGAAAATTCATTGCAGCTTCATTGTGTATTTGACTTTCATGGGTTGTGTGCTGCTGAAGTAGAAATACCACACTCCATTCCATTTCTTGACTGCGTGGCTCAAAAATGGCATGACAGGCATTGTCCTACCAGTGACATGGGAAAGGTACTAAACAGTAATAATAATAATAATAAAATGAATAATAATAAAATCTTTATTTATAGAAGGTAAAACACATTAAGTAAACGTACAAAACATTTGACTTATTTACAATGTGGCCTTCTGAAAAGAAATAACATTTATACAATAAACGATTGAATGATTGAATGAATGAATTATTGAATGAATGAATGAATAAATGAGTGAGTGAGTGAATGAATGAATGATTGAATGAGTGAATGAAAGAAAAAAGAAGAATGAATGAATGAATGAATGAATGAATGAATGAATGAATGAATGAATGAATGAACGAATTCTTAGAGAAAAAATAATGCAGCATGAATTAGTGAATGAATGAATGAACATTTTCTAAAGCAATATTAACTATAGCAGACGTACCCGACAAACACTCATTGATCTAGAAAAAGCAGTTCAATTGAAATATTTCAAAATGTATACACATTCTTTACTTCAACATACATGGCCGTATAACTAAACAACCTGAACATTGGTAATTTTTTGTTAACTTTAAAAACAATAAAAACATTCATACGAAAATTCTATATGAATCATTTACGAAAATCATTTGTGAAAATCATTTACAGTGCGTTGGGATTTCATGCTCCCTGTCCTGCATTGTTTTCAGGAACTTCTTTTACCAAAAATTCATGATGCTGTTCACTACCAAGAGGAAATGCGCATATTGTACGCGTGTTGCAGTTCGGCTATTAATCAGAGAATTATGACCCTTGATCACTGCTGGATTAAAGTTTGTTTAGGTCTATTTCTCAACAGCTACTGGCGGAAATTCAACGAAACTTCATGTTAATGTTAAGTAACAAAATGAGGTGTGCGCATCGTCCGCGAGTTCCAGTAACTTTAATGGCCCGTTGATTTCTTCTGTTTTGAATATGTATACAGTGGAAAACCGCACATTCATTGGACCTTCGGTTTTCAGAAGTTTCCGTAAACGAAGTCCAGAGTGATTTTAGGGGCATATAGTTAGAGGTCCTTTTTGGTTTAAAAGTACATTAATGTTATTTAATTTAGCTATTTATGCATTGTAGTTATTGGTTGATTGCACATGTAACCTTTTCTATACATATGCAAAAATGATAAAACATATTAAATTTACTGAGCAAAGTCTGACATGAACAAATAAGCATGTTTTGCACTGGCCTTGCATATTGATATCCGTACACAGAAAGATAATTAAATACATGACAATGCTATTTTCTTATTTTAGATTACTGGTTTGTAAAATTAGTCTCATATGACTGTTTTATAATCATATACGCTGATGAAGCTTTTTAAGTTGTGTTCATTTGATGTTTAAGCATTAGCTTGCTTTAAGAAAGAATCAATAATTCACTGGTTAAGCATTAGATAATAATGTGCTGATCTTTTCTTTAAGTTGGTTTCATTATCTCACTAAAAATACCTTCCTTTGTTTTCTTAATCCTTTGATTGACAGGTTGTGTGTCATAATATCGATACACGTAACCGTTAATTGGCCAATGGCACTTGTTTCTGACTGACATTTTGCCACAGACATTTACAGTCGTGATCCATTGTTTGTATTGTCCGGTTGTCAGAAAATGTTTTGTATTGAAATAGGTTGAAATTTATGAAAATATCGTTCGTTTATTTTTAATGTGGGAGTTCCGGTATTTAGAAGTACGATTAATATTAAAATTAGAAGGGGAGATTTTGGGACCCACAAAATCGTTCGTTTTTTGGAAGATTCCAGTATTTGGAATGTCCGGTTTTTGGAAGTTCCACTGTAATACCATAGTTTGTTCCCGCACTTTTTTCCAGCAAGAAATGCTGGAAATTTAACGAAAGTTCATGGCAACCTTAAGTACTCGTGCGCATATTGTCGGTACTTGTCCAAGTGCTTTTTCACAGAGTTATGGTCCTTTGTTTTTTATGCTGTAAATTATTTTCAAAAATATTGTCCGCTGCATTTCTCAGCAATCAATGATTGTATTTTTACATTAGTTCTTTGGACGCGTTACTACAAAAATAAAATGCACATATTAACATTATATCCCGCCATGGTTATGAATTACCTCCCTTTTTTCTTTACTCAAAACTTTCTCAGCAATCAATGATTGTATTTTTACATTAGTTCTTTGGACGCGTTACTACAAAAATAAAATGCACATATTAACATTATATCCCGCCATGGTTATGAATTACCTCCCTTTTTTCTTTACTCAAAACTTTCTCAGCAAGAATTTGACAATATTTAAGGGGAACCTTTTCAACTAAATTATCAGCATGTTTTTGCATAATTATATATTACCTCCCTTTATTTTTACTTTGCTCTGTTAAAAAAGTAGAAAGTTTAACACAGAATAAAGCAAGTATGTAATTGATTAACTATACCGATTTCTTTTCTAATTCTTAATTACCTCCCTTAAAATGTGTCCTTACTATTAATTTCACCTAATGATTTTGCTTCTATTCTCATGATGGGGTGCTTCTGGGAGCATCAATTTCTCTTGTAAATTATTGCCCGTGGAAGTAAAAATACTTTGTACAGAGAAGAAAGTAACGTAAAAGAACGACGACTTTCCTCATCCCAGAGCTACAAGACACATTTTAATGCTTGATACAGCAAAACAGGTTCAAAATAGAGAACCATAAAAACTTGTTAAACAAACACTGAAAGGAATTTATAAGATGTAGACAGAAAAAACCTAAATTTTCTGGAATTCACTATCTTTGTAAAATATTTATACGTTAAACAGGTTTTGTTGGCACCCTAGAGTGAGTAATTGCATCGTTACATTAACGTCCTGTCATGTCATGCTATTTTTTGCATACAGAATATTACATAATAATGTATATTGTTGCATTCAATTATTTCACAGTATTTCCACCTAAAGATCTTTTCTTTGTATGCTTGCATTATTTATCATTGTTATCTCTATTGTCATTACCTAGTAAATTTTCAAGATATGTCTTTTTTATTCCGATATCTGAACTCATTGGCAGCTAAATCTTTAAGTTACGTGGCTGTTATTGTAGCATTTCATTGTTTTATAAGCGCTTCAGTTAGAGAAGAAAATTGCAGTACAACAAAGACATAGTGCGTATTTTCCAAGTTAATACAACCAGGAATAAAATCCAACTGATTCATTCAATTCAAGTTATGTATTTATATCTATATCTGCGTGTCATGCGCAAGATACAGGTCCTTAGCTCAAATGTCACACTTAAAAAGGTAATCTGAGATCTTGTCCGGGCTGTAACTTCTCCATGCATTGAAGTATATTATTTTGACATGGTTGAATTGTTCACCAAAGTAAGACGGCGTGTCGCATGTTAGAACCACGTTCACATGAGACCTTGTCCGTTATTATACCCCCCGAACACAAAGTGTTGGGGGGGGGGAGGGGTATACTGGATTCAGCTTTTCTGTCCGTCCGTCTGTCCGTCTGTCCGTCTGTAGACGGAATCTTGTGGACACTAGATCTCAAATACCCCTTGTCAGAATTTAATGATACTTCACACAAGTGATAAGTACAATGCTTAGTTGTGCATGGTCCATGTTTCGGGTCTCTAGGTCAAAGGTCAAGGTCACAGGGGCTCGGGATAGTAAAATCTTGTGGACGCTAAATCTCCAAAACCCCTTGTCAGAATTTGATGATACTTCACAGAAGTGATAAGTACAATGCCTAGTTGTGCATGGTCCATGTTTCGGGTCTCTAGGTCAAAGGTCAAGGTCACAGGGGCTCGGGATGGTAAAATCTTGTGGACGCTAAATCTCCAAAACCCTTGGTCAGAATTTCATGATACTTCACACAAGTGATAAGTATAATGCCTAATTGTGCACGGTCCAGGTTTCGGGTCTCTAGGTCAAAGGTCAAGTTTACAGGGGCTTGAGATGGTAAAATCTTGTGGACGCTAAATCTTCAAAACCCCTGGTCAGAATTTGATGATACTTCACACAAGTGATAAGTACAAGGCCTAGTTGTGCATGGTCCAGGTTTCGGGTCTCTATGTCAAAGGTCAAGGTCACAGGGACTCGAGATGGTAAAATCTTGTGGACGCTAAATCTTCAAAACCCCTGGTCAGAATTTAATGATACTTCATAGAAGTGATAAGTACAATAACTAGTTGTGCATGGTCCATGTTTCGGGTCACTAGATCAAAGGTCACAGGGGCTTGAGATAGTAAAATCTTGTGTGCTTTTAATCTCCAAACCCGCTGGTCAAAATTTAATTATATTTCACAGATGTGCAGGTCCAATAATTAAAGCATCAAATACTACATAAATTTTAAATACTGTGTCAGTGGGATGTTCGGGGGGTATTCATCACCTTCAGTGATATTTCTAGTTTTCTTTTTGTAAAACATGGCCTATTAGGAAACGTAGTTTCACAAAAAAATCGAATGTGCAAGAATCTATATCCACATACAGTTTCAGTCACAAAGAAAATTATTACGGAATTGATTATGGAATCCAAACGCTGAAGCTTTATCAGCTGCCAACACGTCGATGTTTCCATTTCAAAACCTTAGGTTAGTTACATGTACATGTATAATAACCAGTCATGTGATTCGGCTGCAAATGACAGGAAGTGAAAGCTGATCATCACCCATAATTGTTTCCGTAATGTTATTACATGTATCTGCATAAATAATTTAGTTGCAAAAGCGCTGCTTTATAAGGATTTAATTGGCAACACAAATTGCTTCTTGAAATGAAAAGAGTGTGTTCATTTTATCGTTTAAAAACGCACATGTAATGCCCGATTATGGTATAATGGAGTGAAGAGATTCTCATCAGAAGGCTTGAATTCGAATATGTTTTATATGACTTGATAACAAAAAATTAATTATTTATGAAATAACATCCGTTCCAGCGGTGTTAGTCGTTTAATAAACAATGATTTGGAGTACTGATACGCAGTAATTAGCCACGAAGGCCGAAGGCCTGAGTGGTTTATAACTGCGCATAAGTACGACAGGATAACGTTGCTTGAAAATCAGAATGTATATTACAGAAGCCTTAATGTTATACAGTATACAAGCATTCAGATACACAACATAACAATGACTATAGTGTAGTTAGATTTTATGTATTGAGCCGTGACTGCACTTTAATATTTATATATTCTATAACAGAGCATAGCTCACGGGTCAAAATCCTACTGTACATGGACATGTATGCTCCTACAATTTGTATGTAGATTGAAAAGTCCAATTTGCACACTAAATACTCTGATAAGAACATGTTTGCCCAAAGTAATTGAATTATGACAGTATCTTTCTTTTGCGAGACGATGTGGTAATCTTACTTGTTTATAGTGAGAATAGATATACTTAGAAAATGACCTAAATGTATCAATTTGAAAATGGAAATTATAAGATAAACAATACGCTATCAGCTTCACTTTTTTTTTTTTTTTTTTTTAGGGAAAAAAACTTTTTTTTTTTTTTTAAAAAAAAAAAAAATTACAAAAAAAAAAAAAAAAAAAAAAAAAAAAAAAAATTTTTTTCCAAAATTTTTTTTTAAAAAAAAAAAAAAAAATAATATAAAAAAAAAAAAAATTTTTTTTTTTTTTTTTTTTTTTAAAAAAAAAAAAAAAAAAAAAAAAAAAAAAAAAAAAAAAAAAGTAGAATTTCAAAAGCCATAATTTGTGTTGAAGTTGTTTTCGGAAATGAGATTTTAAATAATGAAATGACATTTTATTCGCAGCTTCCATGACTTAGTGCAAAAGTATCAATGAGATCTGTGTGTATCTTACTGATTCAGCATGTCATTACGTCAATATTCTGACAGTCCGTGATATTTGTTGTGCACTAAATCTAAGACACTGCTGCATGCCTTATGTTTTTACGGTGTATTGTATTGTATGCAGACATAATTTCCCATTTTTATCTTGCGCTTCATTTGCTTGTTAGTTTTCTAAGTACTTTTTATTGAAATATTTAGTGTCAATGTTACGGAAAAGAGGATGTAAACTCCACAGATCATTAAAGCCTTTACAATACAATTCATGCCAGTTTTATCAAGCCATTGTTCAAGTACAATCGAATTGGTCAGATGAAGACAATTTATATTTTATGGTACGTCTATTGCGTTGGCATATATGTTGAAGATATCTCTTCTACATTACTTTGAAGAGGTACATCCATAAACTGGATGCTTTTGGAAATAACTTAAAAACTTAAGAACAATATATACAGATACCTATGTACTGAGAGATTCTTGCAAAGTACTTTTTGCCCTAATTGAAGACTATACAATGTATCAGTCATCCAACTTGTTTTAGAATTGACTCAAATACTCTCCATTTCCATAATTGAACCGTTTTACTTCGCTTTTTGTTGTGAATCTAAGACTAATTCTTTGAATTAATACAAAATTATAGCAGCGTGACAACAAGTCTGTCATAGCAGTAAATTTGTTATCGACTACAAACGCTTTCAAGATTTAAGAACGATATTAGATAATATTGTCTGTTGGAACAATACGATCTTGTAATCTAGAAATAATACTGCTCTGCCAATAGCGATCGTTTTCAGTTATTTAATTTATTTCAATTAACATCCAAATTCAGAAAACGTACACGTTACACAATTATCATACCTTTTCATTTAGAAATGTTTTCATTTAGGAAAAAGATACTTATAACTTTATACTCAATGGAAGGATGTAAGACATCAAAATGGTTAAAAGCATGTTGTCCTAATACACTTCAAAAAGCTGAAAGTATTCCATAATGATTTCTAGCAAGACACAAAGAATGCATTCTCTTGTGACAAGATAATGTAGAAGAATCTCTCCCATACATTGTTCCTATAAGTTGGTATTTTCCAAGACATATCTGTCAAATTATTTTCAAGCAAGCACTGTTTTATCAACAGATGAAAACAAATGCAACAGTCATACATGTATTGTCTTATGTAAAAGGTAAAATGTCTTATACAGGCCATATTCACCATAGTTTATTCCATATTCAAATTAAACAATCTCATTTATAATTCATGTGTTCAGGCAAAGCGCCGTGAATCTTACATGTTTTAATTGAAAGTTTCTTCTTATAATAAACAATTGTCTTAGACCAGTATATAGAAAAAAAAAATTTTTTTTTTTTGAAAAAAGTTTTTCCAAAAAAAAAATAAAATGTCCGAAAAAAGGCGCCCCCCCCCCCCCCCCCCCCCCCCCCCCCCCCCCCACCCCCCCCCACCCCCCCCCCCACCCCCCCCCCCCCCTTTCCCCCTTCCCCCCCCCCCCCTCATTTTTTTAATTTTTTTTTTTTTTTTTTTTTTTTTTCCCCCCCCAAAAAAAAAAAAAAAAACCCCCCCCCAAAAAAAAAAAAAAAAAAAAAAAAAAAAAAAAACCCCCCCAAAAAAAAAAAAAAAAAACACCCCCCCCCC